>CM035106.1:4209924-4597424 GCA_020205505.1 Panax japonicus | reverse complement strand
AGTATATTTAATGTTTTACAATTATTTTCTTAATACTTGTGCACAACTCTAAAACAATTTATATTAAGAACGGAGGGAGTATATGAATAGGTCCAATGAGTGTAATTAGCAATCACATGACACATCATTTTGTATCTTATTTTTATAACAATTCTTTAATCACTAAAGCATTATTGATATAAAAATAGTACTCCATAATCTTGGTAAGTTTTTCAACGTAATAAGGTGGAGGGCAAGAACTAGAAACAAGGAGCCACAAGCCATATTAATAAACAAAAACTCCACACAAAGACAAGGAATGGGGTTAATTCCTCGGTGGAAACAAATGGACAAGCTCTTGCTTTCTTGTTTCTCTTCCTCCTATTGTCCTTCCACTTTTCTTCCTTTGTCTTCTCATTTAATTCAAAAACAAATACGTATAGATCTCTTTTTAAAACTTTATTAATTTTCTCACTCTAGTTCTCCATATATTTAGTAGAAACCTTGAGGAGTAGTTCTCTTCTTTCCTGGTGGGCGTTTATTGTCTTGGGTACCAAATGAAAGATATGTGAAATCAAAGAGACAAAAGGGAGGCCACCCATATCTTCATTTCCCATCTTACTTCTCATCTCCCAAACACTTGCATGTTCTTGCAAAAGAACATCTTAACTACTTCAAAATCGCATTTCATGCTCATTTTCTTCATCTTCCTTACATTACAAATACCATATATGCAACCATCTTAGTGCAACTACTATACAGAGGATTCAAGATTCAACAGTTTATATTCAATCAAGATAGCCCTTCGATTCAAAGATTTACACATTGATTTGCTTAATATGTCGATCAATTCGTATATCTTTCTTTGTCTTCTATGTATTTTTTCCCATGCATGTATTGCTCGGCCTCTTGGTGCTCAAATTTCCAACAAGGTAAGTCGAGTAGTATTTCATTACATTAAAGTAATTTAATTCTATGGCTGTGCTTAAAAGCATAGGGTTGAAAACAGATCCTTCGTTTTGATCAATCCAAAAAACGAAGTTTGTAGAAATAAAACTTGAGGAGATTTCAAGAGAACCAAGTGAAATGAATGATTCAATAATAAGAAAGCAATGAAATGTTTGATGCAACTTATACGAATAAGCTACAATCAATAGATTATAGCTTAAACATGCAAATCCACAAGTTGCTCAACTATGATCATCTGGTAGATTATATATATATATATATATATATATATATATATATATATATATGTAGTTATTTGATCTGATTGTATTAAATTTCCTTTTTTTTTCTCTTTCAGTTTTTTGTTCCACTTAGAATTTATTTTGAAAGCATTGCAAGTAGTAACTTAACTTCTGAATTTTTTATGCAGAAAAATGAGGAGGACAATCTTGTGAAGATTTCAGTTATACCAAATGCACAACATTCCTTACCTAAAAACCTTGAAATGGCTGAAAAACACATGAGGGTAAAGGAAAATAAGGATGAAGAAGAAAATAACAAGATGTTTGATTTGAAGGCCGGGGCGAAAGAGCTGAATAGGCAAAGATTAAAAATTACAGGTTCTAATCTTCAAGCTAAGCCTCTTGTTTCTGTCGGTTGGCGCGTGCCTAAAAAGAAAAGAGGTGAGCAGCAACCGGGTTTTAACCTGGACTATTCACCACCAAAGACACACCCTCCTGTTCACAACTGATCAGCTCCTCCTAATTTCTTCTCTCTATTTAGATACATGCTTAGCCCTAACTCTTAGGAAGTTCATGTTCTCGTTGTCGAGTAGTACTAATTAATCGAGAAAAGGAGAACTAGAGATGAGCCTCATGACATAGGGCTCCTCCTATATGCCATGAATATTGCTGCTATATAATCATGTTTGGATCTCCTTAACAATATTAAATATATATAGTACACACGTACTACTAAAAAAATGGTCATTTGTGATGGCCAAAATTCATCACAAAAAGTAGGAAAACCATCACGAAAGGTCGTGATGGCTTTAAGCATCACAATGTCCGTCTTGTATACGCCCATCATGAAAGGTTTTACGTGATGATTTTGGCAATCACGCAAACGCTTAAGACTTTTGTGATGATTAATACAATCACATTAACATATAATCTATTGTGATTGTCAAAGTCATCACAAAAAAAATAATACTTTAGGGATCAAATGTAAGAACGTGAATTTCTATTTAGATATAATTTATTTCACTATATTAATTGTATCAAATGATACTTGCAGGATTTGAACCCTCTCCCATTTGCAAACTAAATAACAAGTATTACCACTACACCAAAGTCTAGATCATGATTATAATTTTAAAACAAAATATAAAAGGAAACATATGTGAGTTGACTTATTAAACAAAATTACTTCTATATAAAATTTGGTGATTACAATGGCAGTCACAAATACTCTATAATGATGATAAAATTAGTCATCACTAAAAGCCATCATATATTTTATTGTTTTGTGATGGCTTGAAAATTTCATCACAAAATACCTTGTTTTTGTAATTGCAAATAAAAATCGTCACAAAAATTTATCTTTTTTAATGATTGTCACGACCGTCATAAAATGATGTTTTGATTATTTTTTACATTAAAATATTAGTGATAACTTAAATGCAGTCACGAAAAGAGTATATCTATAAGTGATGACTTAGTGCGTCACAAAAAAAAATTTATTTTGCATGAAAAAATTGGTGTGATTAACATGGCCATCACAATTATAATACATTGATGGCAAAATTAGTCATCACTAAGAGCCATCATATATACTATTATTTTGTGATTGCGTAAAAAGTCCATCATAAATTACTATCTTTTGTGATTGTTTTTAAAAACTGTCACGAAATTCCGTCACGTATTCTTATTTTTCTAGTAATGCGTTTGGCTTTATATAATATTGTTATTGATCGATCCTGTGCCTTTTCTAATGTAATTTGATATAATTTTGAAATGATTGAGTTTGAAGCTAATTAGTTGATCAAACTATCCTTTAACACAGCTTCTTCTTCCTCTTTTTAATCGAGATTAATTATGATGGTTGATATATAGTACAAGAAACTGCAAAATGATACTACTACGTAGTCAAATAGTTAGGATTGATGAATTAGTGACAAACACACTAATGGTTTTTTGCATGTAATAATGGCGCCTACTTTATATATACACTTTGATTGTTTAAATTATAAATTGATATGCTTATCTGTATATATTGTGTTATTAATAAATAAGTTATTCAATCATTGAAGTATAGTCTATTTGCTCATATGGAGTATAATACAGCATACCAACATGTAAATATAAATTGAGAATTATTAATTTAATGATATATAATTCTCTAGATATTGTTTGCATCTTCTTTTGTTTACTGTTTAGGTTTTGAATTGGAGAAAAAATGTAACAGTCTTCAGACATGATGAGTCAAAATGTGTCTCTGTCTGTCTGATCAAATAAGCTAGTTGACTCTCATGATTAAGTTCTCTGGCTGTTGTCTGTTAGACTTTGCAGTTATGTTAACTTATTTTGTTATTTGGCAGAAAGCAATAAATTCTTCTTCTCCTCCCCTCATCTTCCTTGAATACTATATTAATAGTCAAAAAGCAGCGCAACTAGTTCAAGAGTGTTTCAAAAAACAAATACTAACATATATAATTAATAATTTTCCTAACCTCTAGCCTCCTAATAAGATGACACAACAATTATAAATTGACACAACATTAGATGCTGTTTAAAATTTTAAATGTCATTAAAACAATTATAAGTGTTGTTAAATGTCTATTTACTTCAATAATAATAATTATGCTTTATCAATATTAATCGTCCCTAATAAATATCATAAAAAAACAAACAGGGTCTATACTTATATATAACAACGCGAAGATCTTATCTAAATTAATTTGATTGTTTATTTTAAGGGTAATTTAGTTATCACTTTGAAATTTTCAAATATAAATTATATAATAATAATAATACATGTTTAAATAAAAAAAATATAATTATATTTCATATCTATATATACATGTATGTTTAAATCTCATAATAAAACAAAAAAAGTCAGATAAAGTATTAATGTTACTTTACTTATTTATTTCTTTTTAATATATCATACAATTGTAAATATGATACTGGTACAAATTATATTAAACCAGCACGTGTATGTCAATAAAAATTATCAAAATTTAGTGAAAAAAAATTATATAATCCAGCACGTGTATGGGCTATCAAACTTGTGTTTTTAAAGAAACAAACATCCCTAATTATTTCATTTTCCAACATGATCTCAGGGTTCAAGTTGCACCAAGCAATAACATATAATCTCCACCAGACAGCTTTGCTAAACTTTATTTCTTCTAAATTTATTTTAATGACTAAAGTACATTTACAGCTAATACATGCAATATATATTAACAAAATGTTCTTCCAGCATCGGATCGATATCTTAATTTCCACCTTTTGACCAAATGAAATCGCGCTCCATGCATGATTGTTTTGCCCTAGATTACATGAAACTAACCTGTTTTTCAACTGCTTAAATACTATTAAGTAGCTAGCTAGTGATAATCCAAGCATGCTTTTTGCTTAGAAAAATGAGAATGTCTCTTAGTACTTCACTTATAGTCTACACACAGAAGCATGCACACATGTTTGTGGTTCCTTAAGATTGTGGTTTGACCAGAATTTCATTCAATACTAATATAAATGATAACAAAGACGGTGTTAAAATATATAAAGTTCATTCGCCTTTTAATAAATATGTGTTTGTTTTCATTGGAACTTCTTTGGAGCTATTAAAACAAATCATATTAATTTCCATTCTTATTTCTTTTTCAAAATGAAAAATCAAATGTCCTTATTGCGATACATAGCTTCATCTCTATTCTCTATAGTCCTTTGTTGGATACTATTGTGTTATATTATGAAATTTCTTTAATCAGACATTTTTATGCCTTCAAATGCAATGAAAACTCTACTAACCGTAGTTTTAAATAATTACAATATGCATGCTGTTTGTATTTAATTGTAGTTTCTATTTTTAGTTGGTGTTGCGGTAATTAAAATTTTCTAACATATTATAAATTGGTCATACTCGGCTCATACGTAATTTATCGTTATTGGAATTGACTCATACTTCTGTGAGTTCGACTAATGCCCACTACGACTTGATAATCGGGGGTTTTGCTCCTCGGTGAGCGAACAGCTGCCCAACTCGTTGGTGAGCTGACGGGGTTGTAAGGGGGCAGTACCCTTTGGAAGCCAAACGTAAGGTGCAATTGTATTTGAGTATGTATTAGTAGTCCGATCTTAAGTTTTATTAATGTATTGGGGTTGAACCCATGTTATAGCAGTTAAAATTTTCTACTTACTATAAAACATTGTTTGGTGTGTGAATTATTGTAGAGTTTGTGAGAAATCTAATGAATACATCAAACAAATATAACTAGTCAAATTGGTGAACTTGTGTATATCTTATCTATTATTTTCAGTTTGTCATCTATTTTTCTGTGAGATTAGTGTGATTCTTTCTTAAATTCTAACAACCGCCATGCCTAAATTGACTAAATTTTATATATTCCTTCTTTTTGTCTTGACAATATTTTGGAACATATATATGTTATTTATATGTAAAATTTAGCATATATAATATATATATATATATATATATATATATATATATATATATATATATATATATATATATATATATATATAGAGAGAGAGAGAGAGAGAGAGAGAGAGAGAAAGTTAAAGTTCTACTTGTTTCATTTTTGATTTCAAATTTAGAAAATTTTGTAGAGTTTATTAAGGACTCATTTATTAAATCAAATATGGTATTATAGTTGTTGGGGGTATGATTAATTGGGTTCAGATAATTCGGTGAACCATAAGTCACGTGAAGGAACCTTCCTCACGTAGGCGAATTGAATATTTTGGGCATCATGTTGGATTGTAAGGAATCTAAGATTCTTAGTTGTATTTAATTTTCAATTCTTAAGGAAAGAGTCAAAATAATATTCGACTTTCTTTCTTTAAGTAGATTCAATTCAATTCTATTATGGTATCCATCATAATGAGGAATTCTATTTCAATTCGGAGGCGGGTATAGAGAAGAAGGTGTGATCACTATAAATAAATGTTATACTTTCGTTCACAGATACACAACTTGACTAATTTGAGCACTAATCGTTAATCTTTATTCAGCTAACAGCCTAACCCATCAAGTTTCTTTGCATCACTTTGTTTTTATACATAATTGAACGTGCTATTAATGGTTAGGCAAATAGCAAAAATAAATTTCGCTAGTGTTGCAATACCCTAGTGTAGGCATATAAATGTGTTTTATTTATTTTTTAAAATTTGTTCACATAAACCAATAAACATATATGATTACATCTTTCATCCAATTTATTCAATACACATTAGTTGCAAATAATTTTTTTAACAAATAATTATGACGCTAGTACCGTTGTTAAAAACAAATTAGTATTTATATATGTTGCTATATGTGTATTAGAGAAAATTGGTGAAATGTGTAATAGAGGGGATGATCGACTAATAAATAGATTGTAGGAAATACTCAAAATCATATATATATATACACGGTCCGAATCTTAAGCTCACCCCTTATCTAACTCACCTTATTCACTTCTCTTTAGCGACGGACCGGAATACGATTCGATCCGTCGCTATATGTAGAACCGTCATCTTAGCTTTTAGCGACGGACAACATATGACAATATATAGCGATGGACCAAACATATAGCGACGGACCGAATTGTCGTCCGGTGAGCAAGATGAGCTAGATAAAGGGTGAGTTTAAGATCCGGACCGTATATATATATATATATATATATATATATATATATATATATATATATATATATATACATACATATAGGGTATTCATCCATGACAAACGTTTGCCATGGACACTATTCAGCAAACAAGTTGATTACCGTTGATCTGGACAATGGAAGGCTATGATTGGTCAAGTTTTCTCCCTGTCGTTACAGCTTGTAGCGGCGGCCACTATTTCTTTTTGTCCGTTTGCAAATTACATTACTGCCCCTAATTAAATTACATGCCTGCCGCTACAGGTTGTAGCGGCAGTGTAAATCCCACCCATATGGCCCATATGCTATGTAAAGATAAGTTTATATTTATGTATACATAATGTAAAAATAAAGATAATGATACATAATATAAAAATAAAAGATAATGATACGATAAGTCTGAATAAAAGATAAACTTATTTTTATAAATATATAATGTAAAAATAAGATAAGTTTGAATAAAAGATAAATTTATCTTTTATAATAAAATAAATTTATCTTTTATTATAAAAACATAAATTTATCATTTACAATAAAATAAATTTATCTTTTATAATAAAAAAATTTATCTTTTATAATAAAATATAAATTTATGTTTTTATTATAAAATTTAAATTTTATATTTTATTATAAAAGATAAATTTTTTTTATTATAAAAGATAAATTTATCTTTTATTTAAACTTATCTTATTTTTACATTATATATTTATAAAAATAAGTTTATCTTTTATTTAGACTTATCATTATCTTTTATCTTTTATTTTTATATTATGTATCATTATCTTTTATTTTTACATTATGTATACATAAATATAAACTTATCTTTACATAGCATATGGGCCATATAGATGGGATTTACACTGCCGCTACAACCTGTAGCGGCAGACATGTAATTTAATTAGGGGCAGTAATGTAATTTGCAAACGGACAAAAAGGAAAAGTGGCTGCCGCTACAAGCTGTAGCGGCAGGGAGAAAACTTGACCAATCACAGCCTTCCATTGTCCAGATCAACGATAATCAACTTGTTTGCTGAATAGTGTCCATGGCAAACGTTTGCCATGGATGAATGCCCATATATATATATATATATATATATATATATATATATTATTTATTACAAGTACATGTCACGTTCCTTGAACATGTCTTACAACTTCTGTTCTTATTTTTTTTTTCTTTTCTACTGTAATCAGAAGTTCACAACATTTTAGACTCAATCGAATCATCTCCAAAAGCAGCGAATTATGTGATTTCTACTAGAACCTACGGCTTGAAGTTGAACATACATAGATTTTTCATTAGAACTATGCCCAGTACTTAGTACTCTTACTTTTATCACCCTCAGATATAGCACCCGCATCTTCGTCTGCATCACTTTTGATCGAAGCAAATATAGCTACGGCCATTGATATAACATAAATTATCAAGCCAACACCAACAATTACACTTAGAGACAACACTGCACACCTCACATCTGCACTACCACATGATAGTAACCCCATCCGAATTTGAACAACATAAACAACCGAAAGTGTCACCAAAACAATCCCAGCAATAGATGTACATGCCACTAATATCAGCAGGAAATCTTTCAAGTCGAAATCCTTACCTACAAATGCGTAATGCTTTCCTTCTCCATTTATAATTAGATGAAGCTTGATTACCTTGGCAACAAGGCTTGACAAAACGAAACAAGCAAAAGCTATGACCTCGAATAAAAGGAGCATTTTCTTGTACTCTATACCGGCCTGGCACTCTTCTCGGGTTTCTAGGCTTTGTTGGCCTCGCGCTGCCATTGATATGCCCACAAACACCGCGAACATGAATAGAGAATTAACACTAACAATGTCATCCAATGCACTAAGATGAGCTTCTTTAACTTTAACACTTCGTTTCTTGGGCTGGTGCTTCAATTTTTTGATCGTCAGATTAACTAGGGCTTCTGTCTCTGGCGATATGGACTCTCCATCCATATTCTTTCCTTGTGTTTCCTTCCTGAAAAAAGAAAAAGAAAAAGAAAATAAATGAAAATGAAGTTGTGTTAATCATTGAAGCATCAAATTAACATGGATTAATTTAAATAGATCAAAGAATCATTATAAATTGAGAGAAAAGACAAACCTTGCCATGTTCAGTATTTTTTTCTCCTATCTATATATCTTCTTTCTTGAATATGTGCGAGATTGCTTTGGTTTCTTTCCCTTTTTAAGGACTATTCTTTTTACGAGTGAGTGAAACAGCTTAATTTTCAAGCTGATGACTTCCAGACGCTTACAAAAAGATCCTGCTCAATAGTTACAAAGCTTGGCAAGTGCACGTGTTGAATATTCTTTGGAATGACTAGCATATATGCCAGACAACACAAAGAAGCATATAGTATTAGGCATATATGTAATGAAAAAAAAACTCATCCGTTGAAAATATAGAAATTAGGAGTAATAAATATTTTTTCAGAATTCATGAAACTTACATTGGTTTGGAGTCACATGAATTTCACGTGCCCTAGATATATATTTTTAATATTAAAATACAAATATAGTCTCATTCAAAGCATACGGTACCGCATATGACTCAAAATTAGGAAAAAAATAGTCCAAGAAACATAAATGACCAAATATTCAACTTAGAGGACAAAAATGTTACTTTTGCCAATTAAGGGGTCACTTTGAAATTCGGTAGCAACTTGAAGGGACGGATATGTAATTTAACCTTATTATAGTTGGCATCACCCATTTATTTGTGAAAAGAAAGATTCAAGTACTAATAATTATAAATAGAGTATTATATTTAGTTGTTGAGCAAATAATTAAATTAAAAGCTTTTACCATCCTGAAGAAAGAGCTGACGGAATTCGGTTTTGAGTCTGTGTGATAGAGATATTATTTTTTAATTTGGTTCAAAAGATTGTATTAATTTTTAGGTCATTAAGGATCAAAGAACATTAAATATTAGGTTCCATTTTCTTCTTTGTTTTTATTTTGGTTTGCACAGACTTCAGTCCTACAAGGTAGGTAGCTCCTCCATACCATGCATATCAGTACCAAACAAGGTCAACTACACAAATTAATCAACTTTCTTCACACATACTGAGCTAAGGGAGTGGGGCAACATGGGGAGTTTCCCGTAGTGTTACCTATTTAGAGCTTAATATCTTGATGTTAATATTCTCTAGGGTAGTCCTTGTATAGAGAATGGTGGAAAAATTAATCATTGAAGATAAAAGTCACAAAGTAGAAACTAAGAGCAACAAAAACTTATAAGAATTTTTGTAAAATTCTACTGGGAAACAATAATGAGCGTCACATGTGTATACACAAGGCATTTAATACAAATATTGGAAATCCAACTTTGACTCAAAAATTGAAGGCATTAGATCTTGTATCGATTCAAACTTTTTGTTGTTATTGTTGTGGTTTGTTTCTGCATCGAGTTACATTCTATCAATAGTTCTTTTTATCATCACATGACTTTTAAGAAGGGTCACCAGTCTGAGATTAATCTTCTAATATTTAACTCGAGTGAAGTATAAACTATATATTATGTTTTGCGATCATTCGTTCACTCTCGACTTTTATCTACATCAAGAGTCACATTTTAAATATTCTTTAATCTATGTGTTAATGTCAAGTTTCTTCGGCACGTCCAATTACAGAATTCACGCGCTTGAACCTGCACAATAACAAATCACACACGAAGCTTGACAGCTTGTGCAGCCGGGAAATAACTCCGGTGTGAGAATAAATACAGGCCGTTCACAAGGGTAACAATGGAGGCTTTAGTGTTTATTGCTCAAAAATATGTATTACCTGTTAATTGAAACCCAAGCCTTGTATTTATAGTATTCTCACTACTCTAGCATCCACATCCGAGTCGGTTTAGGACTCCTAAATATGGCAGTTACCATTATTTGGATCCAACACAATCTCCTTTAAAAGTGCAAGTGGAATCCAATCCCAACACTACCTTTGCAGTTACCTTATTCAAATATGGTTAGGACTAGAATCCATAACCATTTAAACTCCTTATGACTCTAGACTCTGTATGCGGGACAACCCATTGTACATTCCCAATCAAACCGAACTCATATGCTGGTCTGGGCTCCGGTCCAATAGACTCGAATACCCGACCCCGAACACCATACACCAAATTAGGGCTCCGGCCCAAAGGACTCGGATGCCCGAACTCCTTCAACATCCCCGAGGGCTTCGACTCGATGGGCTTAACATCTCCTTCTAGCATCAGACCTTCAGCCCACCTGGGGGTCGGTAAAATACTCCTGAACATTGCCCCCCAGTCTCTTGTTATAATTTATTTATAATTAGAGACTTGAAAAGACAAAAACTCGAAAAGTCACGCCAACAAATGATGAGTTATATGGGGAACCCAAACGGTTTCTCTTCGTTTTTTGAAATGCCACACGTTTCCCCAGGACCAGGCCCCACCTGCCATAAATAGCCGCCCTTGGGTTTCGTGTAGCTTCACTTATAAAACCCCGAACCCAGCCATCACTGTCACCCTTTTCAGACTTTCCTCATTTCAAATTTCCCGCGAAGGCGATTTCCAGTGAGAGATCAACTTTCCAAAATTCTTTGATTCAGGTCTTCCTTTTCCCAAATTAACTTCAAATCCTCCCCTTTCTGCTTCTTTTTGCTTATAAACTACACATTCACACCTCACTCACTACAAATGATTGATTCTAGCATTCCAACTTCCACTGAATCAGTTCCATCCACTGTCACCACCACCACCATTGCTGCCAGAGATCTGATTCCGGTAGATTTGCCGGCAGCACCCATCGACAAATTTTCTGATAACATTGAGTCAAAATCCGAAAGCTTTACGCTTCTGAGACTGATTTCTCCCACGTCAATACCAAGTCCACCATCACACCTTCCCAACTTTCCGATATCCGAACACTATTTTCCATCCCCAAAGAGTACAAGCTTCGGGTGCTCGAACCCTCTGAAAGTATGTTCTGGCATCCCGAAGGCGATTGGCTAGCCATTCCTCTCTGGGCTCTGAAGTATGGGGTTCGATTCCCACTTCATGAGTTCATTTCTTCCTTTCTCTGCTTTGTTGGGATAGGGTTCGTACAACTAGTGCCGAACTAGTATATCCACTTAATCTCTTTCATTGCCCTGTGCCAAGAGGTCGGGATCACTCCTGGCCTCGATTTCTATTTCGTTCTATTCCCTGTCGGGAAGTCGAAGGAACCTGGATTTCGATAACTAAATCGCATGGCCGGTCAAGCCACCTTTATCAAGACCCCTACCAGCAACAAGGGTTGACACTCACAATGGTTCTTTATGAGGGGCACCGATCTTAAGCTTTTGCCGAACTGGTCAGCTCCCAAAGATCCTATTGCCAAGATTTCTAAATTTCCAAAGGACCGGTCTGACGCCTTCAAAGCATTCTATAAGAGACTGTGCAAGACCGAGTGGAGTTTGGGGGTTTTAGGCAACGAATCCTGGCTCTTCAAACATGGTCGTAAGTTACTTCTTTCAAACCTTTCACAAGTTTTCCCTTTCCACCTCGTCGTTCCTTATTAACTGTTTTACTTGTTATGCAGTAACCATTTTCAAGCCCGAAGATGCCGATGCTTCTCTGATGCCTCTACTAATCATGGCCGAACCCATCCGTCCCCCGGTCACAGATGACGCTCTCAATGAAGAAACCATTCCGATCGTGGAGCTATCAACCGGATCTGCTGTGACACCCCCAAATCCAAGTACTTCATTCCCACAGGATTTGGTGCTCACTTATCAAAACTATTATATCTAACTACCCATCAATAAAGGATATAGACATAATTAAAATAACTTAAACAATAATCTCTCCCATTAAAGGGTTATATCATCATCTCAAATTAAATCCCAGGTAATCTAACCTAAAAATTATTACATTAGTTTACGGAATACATCATAAAATAAAACAAGACTTTAACATAATTCATTAAAATAAAATTCTCATAAGTCTTCATCATTAGGACATCTTGCCCTTGCCTTTGCTAGTCGACGGCTCATCAACTTTCTCCACTTTACCTGCAGTGTTAATTGCAAGAGTGAGCAATCAAATGCTCACTGATATAGAAAGTAGCAATGGTAGTAACATGAGAGTGAACAACGAAAGCTGAACAATAAGGAACTGGTTCTACAAATCAAAATAGAAAACAAGTTCGAACTTTAATTATCTGAGGGTCTTAAGACCACGAACTATGTCCCCGGTACTTAGGGATTATTACCCAACCTTAACAGTCATTTAGACTATACGGAACCTTCTTAACGTACTTAGGGGGATCAGCCCTTTGTACCATGTATTATGCACAAACATCTAAACGTTACCCGTACAAAATCCCCTATGTTAGGGTTGTTCGTCTCAGTTTGAATTTAAAATTTTTCGCACTAAAGAAAGTTTAGTTTGGAACTAACTTATCAGTGTTTCTAGAATTTTAGAACACTGTTCGATTTACATCAGTAAAGGTTTAATACAAGAATGTATAACTGATCAAGGCTATCAAAGTCAAAAGGCCAGATATCAACAATATTTATAATTGAATAATATGATATACATGCAAAGTGCTATATTCAAAGGAGTTTAGAACAATCTTCTATGAATCAATGTAGTAGAACAATATATGCTTCAAATGATAATAAGGTAAGTAAAACTCACTCGATGTAACGAATTAGGTTACATAAGCTTGTACAAACATACGTAAGATAGGGTAAGCTTGCTCAATTACTTGAACAACAATAATATAGGAATGGAAACTTGCATTCGATATGAAAAGAATGAAGTTCGAAGGCTTGCTCAATTGTAAAGAGATAAGGTTTAGAAACTTGCACAAATATAAAAGTAGAGTTAGAGAACTTGCCTTGTTTGTAAGCTACACAAATGAAAATAATCTCCAATTATCATATATATATAATTGAAATTGCAACAACAATTAATTATATGAATATTAGCTTTTAGGATTTAAACCATCATTTGGGTCATAACCTTAACTTAGCATCTAACCATGTAGGTTAACACACTTAACGCTTCTAAAATTACACATTGATCAACATAACTTAATCGTTCAACTCTATCTTTCGAAAACATCTCATTTGGTTTCATTTTATAACTTATTTAAATAATTATTTCAAATCTTTGCTGTAAGACCCCGAAAATTTTTAAATAAAAAGGAATTTCCTTTATTTATTTGAAATAGTAAGGGTTGATTTGATTAATGTGGAAAGTTATGGGTAAAATGCTCAAATATTTCGAATAAGCAAGTGGTGATAAAATATTCATTGTTGTCGGGGAATATTCGTTTTGTCGTGGAATATTCTTGCTGTCGGGGAATATTCGTACGACGGCGCAGTCTTTTATGGGCCCCATAATGGAAAGCGATTGGATGAAGAAAACGACAAATATAAGTTGTTTATTAATAACAGCGTAGTTGTTACCGTTAATACTGTTGGAATACCCGGTGGTTAAAACACAGTAATACGCTTTGTTGCACAATAACACACGGTATTGCACCAATTATTGATTCTTACGTAAGAAGTCACTACTCAATAATTGTTACAGTAATTACTGTTCAGTATTTTATTTTATTGATTCAATAATTGCTGCATTGATATTTTATATTACTGTTGTTTCAATAATTGTCATTACACAGTATTTTCCATTATCGAAGCAATAATTCATATTATCTGAATAATATTATTAGATAACATTATTGGAAATGTCTAGAAAGTTCTGTCTAAGGAGAGGTTTGGTCACCTAATTGCGCGCCAGTAAGAAGAAATTCTTATTGGAAAGCCCCCTCTTTCATGGGAACGGCCTGGTTGTCAGTATTGTGATTCTGTAATATTATTTGTGAATAATTAAATTATTGATTTATGTGATGAGGAAAATATTGATTTTATGTGGATATAGATGGAGAAAATTTTTATAGTGACAATTGTTGAAAATTAATATTTTATCTTTTTTTGATAAAATAATTCATTTAAATATATTATTTTAATAATATATTAACGATGATATTTTTATAATGAATGTGGGATATATGAGTATATGAGGAGGAAGAGTATTTTTGTGGCATTAAATGTTTAACACATATTTTGTGTGTTGGTGGACACAATTATTGACTGAAATTTGATTATAGCCTGTAAAATCGTCTGTTTATGGATTTCGGTCAATTTCTGTTTGGAATTTGAAAAAACTTTCTTCTGCAAAGTTGTAGAGAATTGAATTTCCTATAAAAACTCGCGAGATTCGAATTTTCTGGCAAAAATGGCTATTTATTATGAATTATTGAAGTTCCGAAGCTCCGAAATAATTGATTTTTGGAAGTTTTAATTATTTTAAATAATAAAAACGTTTTTTATTTATTTTTCTAGAAGGGAGCATGTGTTCAATGGCTGAAAATCAGATTCAAGGGTTGGCATAGATGATTATATATATATTATTATTATATTAAATTTTCTGTTTTGGTATTCTAAGCAATTTCCTATAAATAGGTGCTTAGGTTAGAATTGAAAATCACACTAGAAACTGAAGTTTTCTCTTTCTATATTATCAAGCGTATTCTTGTGAGTATTTTGAGTATACTTTGAGTATTGCTATACGGTGCAAGTTCAAGTCATAGCTTATATCCGGTGTTTCAACTAGAAGTACTGTCTTTCGAGATAAAGGATGTTATTTTCTTCTCAAATGATATTATTTCTTCAATATCATTATGCTGAAATATTGGTTGGAAGTTTTTATCAAATTTAGAACTTTTTCATGCCGAGGTTACTATTCATGAGTTACTATTCACGGGTTACTATTCATGAGTTACTATTCACGAGTTACTATTCACGAGTACTATTCACGAAGTGTGATGATGTTTTTTTGTGAAATTTCTATCTTTTGGTGTCGGAGTTACTATTCACGTATACGGCACTATTCACGAATACGGTACTATTCACCGAAAAATGAAATTTCTTCTTTTTGTCCAAAATATCAAATTCTGGATACTAGCTTTGATTGGATCTATGTTTTGATCATTCTTGAATTTTACTTCAGTATGATTATTTATGAAGTATTTTTAAACTCGGATTGTTTAAAGTACGAATCCTTAATACTTGTTATTTTGTTTCACTGGATTCGTTTCCTTTAAAATATTTTTCATCATCCTCAGTCCTAAATAATGGTGTTACTGAATATCTTTGGCCTGTAGTGCAAAGATGGTTGATTTTATTATGAATATCTTTGGGCCGTAGTGCAAAGATGTACAGGTGTTGAGATGAACATGAACAATTGATGAATATCTTTGGCCCGTAGTGCAAAGATGTACAGGTGTTGAGATGAACATGAACAACTGATGAATATCTTTGGCCTGTAGTGCAAAGATGAATATTTGATTTGATTTGAGATATATATTGATTGATGTTACAGGGATAAAATATTGATGATGGACTTTTAAATTCATAGATGTTAGTAGATTTTATTCTCTACTTAACTCTTCTAATGAATTGTTGTTTCCGCTGCAGTTGTTGATCTAAACTTGTTGTCTATTGTATTCTATCAGATTTTTCCCTGTTGAAGACTAAGGATAATTTGTTGTACATTATCTTAGTCATAATATTCTTTACTGGGCTAGTTGAGCTCACCCTTTTTCCTTGTTGTTCCATTTTTCTTCTCAGGAGGCGAGAATGTAGCGAGTACTAGTCGGGGTATGGAATGAAGGTTCTAGAGAGAGTTGTTTAGTAGTCCTCACCATTTTTTGTAAAATTATGCATCAATAATTATGATGGGGATTTATTTGCATGTGGATATTGTCTAGATGATAATGTTTGTATTCAAACTCACAGCTTATGGGTGGTAAAAGTTGTAGTTGTTTCTGTACCATGTGTATTTGGCGACTCAGAATGGGTTGGATGGAATGGACCTATTTTGGGGGCGTCACATTTGCACTTTGAATTTCAACACATTAACACCCGTTATTATAGTTTATATCATGTTTTAACATCATTAACATACACACTAAACTAACACAAGTCCGATATGTCTGACCTGCAAACAAGCAGACCTCACCGCCTCATTTCAGGATGTGGCGCAGCTGCGCCACACTTAGGCTTGGGACCGGCGCAACTGTGCCATTTTTTTGCCATGGCACCGGCGCAGCTGCACCGATGTTCAGACAGACGCAGAGACGGCAGTGAACAGTAGCCGTTTTTAGCCCAACAAACACAAATTTCACCCATCAAATGGTGAAATTAGCACATCCAACTAATATAAAACTAACACATACATGTTTCCTCACATATTCATTAACTTAGAACAATTAAACATCAAATTAAACTATTTTAATTCCTTAAATTTCATGTTTTCTCATTAAAACTCCATTTTTGACACCTTTAGTGAATTTGATCACCAAGAATTCGTTTTTCAATCAATTGACATAATTTAAACTGCGTTGTTTCATTTCTTAACATATTATCATAATCCATCAACAAATTACAGATTACATCATATATTGAACAAGAAATTTGGTGCTTTCTATGTCCATATTATAAGAACACAAACACTGTGATTTTCCTTTTATTCCTCAACCCAATTTCTCATGAATTTGATAATTTAAACAACACTCAAATATGATAATTAACAGATTCTATAACATAACCTACACCCTACAATCAACGTTTGAACAACAACTCCACAAAATCAATTTACGGAGAACATAAATAAAAACTACAACTTGGAAATTTAAGAATGAATTATACCTTAATCCTTGATTATTGAAGTAATTGTTATAGAATGGCTTCAATTCCTCTCCCTTCCACAGCAAAGCCCTCAATCCCTTAGCAACTCTCTGTGTTTTTCCCCTTTCCTCGCAAACTCTCTGATCTTCACTAACTATAGCCTTAGGAGGAAAAATAAGATGTTTATAATAAACTGTTATGACACGTTCTCTATCAGTTAGAAAATAACAAAAGTCGTCAGTTGAAAAAGCCAAAGGCCATAAGGCCTTGTTTGGCTACCACAATAATCCCAAACTAGTTTATTATTATATTATTTATATTACATAGTTTTCATGTGTCACACCTTACTTCAATTAATTAAATAACTTTGATTTTAGCTTATAATAGTAATAAAATTGTAAGACCCCAACTTATTATTAATGAAATTTAATTTTCTTTATTTATTATTTTGAAATAGTAAGGGTTGATTTGACTAATGTGAATAGTATGGGTAAAATACGCAAATATTTCAAAATAAGCAAGTGGTTATAAAATATTCATTGTTGTTGGGGAATATTCGTTTGGTCGTGGAATATTCGTACTGTCGGGGAATATTCGTACGACGGCGCAGCCATGTGTGGGCCCCATAACGAAAAGCGATTGGATGAAGAAAACGACAAATATAAGTTGTTTAAAAATAACGGCGTAGTTGTTACCGTTAATACTGTTAAAATACTCGGTGGTTAAAACACAGTAGCACACAGTATTGCACCAATTATTGATTCTTACGTAAGAAGACACTACTCAATAATGGTTACAGTAATTACTGTTTAGTATTTTATTTTATTGATTTAATAATTGCTGCGTTGATATTTTATATTGTTGTTGTTTCAATAATTGTCATTACACAGTATTTTTTATTATCAAAGCAATAATTTATATTATCTGAATAATATTATTAGATAACATTATTGGCAATGTCTAGAAAGTTCTGTCTAAGGAGAGGTTTTGTAAAACCCCAGATTTTATGAATAAAGAATTAATTTTCTCGAAATAATTTTTTTATATTATGGTGTGAATTTGAGATAATATTATAGTTGTGGGTAGTATTTATAAATTTTGCAAAGTATGCAAGTTGTTATATTATATTCGATTGGTCTGGGAATATTCTTTGTGTCGGAAAATATTCGTACGACGGTACAATTATTGGTGGACCCCACAACAGAATTATTGTCGGATTGAGAAAACGACAAAAATATTTTATTGAAAATAACGGCGGAAGTTTTACCGTTGATACTGTTGAACTACTGGGTAGTAAAAGTACAGTAATACGCGTTGTTGCATAGTAGCACACGGTATTGATTATTGATATTTATGTGAGAAGTCGCTCAGTTTGATTCAATTATTGTCGATTAATAATATGAATTATTATAGCGATGATGACGTTTTGTTTTATTCGTATTATTAACGTAATAAAACAGAAACATCTTTTTATATAAAACAGAATACTTTATTAAAGTTATTTTATAAATAGAATATATTATATTTTATTATGCATAGTGTCGCATAGTGTTTTGCATAGTGTTGCATAGTGTTTGCATAGTAAAAATCTTTTTATATAAATAGAATATATTATATTTTATTTAAAAGATTTTTCTTTAAATATGGACCGTAAGATTAAAGTAAATCAATCTGGACCGTTCATGGATTAGTTACTATGCATTCCATTTTCCTATAAATAGAAGCTCATTCCTTCATTATTTTCTTACGAATTCACTGAACTCTAGAGAGAGAAACTATAGAGAGATAGAAGAAAAGCTTTCTGCTACTTAACTTTTCTTTTCCCATATCCAGTTTCTGTTACGGTAAGGGGTGTTATTCTTTCTTATTCATGAAGAGAACTATTGTTATTCCATTTTTTATTATTCTGTTGGAATAACCTGTATACGCGGTCTACCCTATACTTGGTGACATTCTTCTATCATTCTGTTGGAACATCCTGTCTGTGTGTTTTACACCGGACCTGGTTCCGTCTTTATTATTATTCCGTTGGAACATCCTGTCTGTGTGTTTTACACCGGACCTGGTTCCGTCTTTATTATTCTGTCGGAATATCCTGTCTGTGCTATACGCCGGACCTGGTTCCATCATTTATTATTCCGCATTTATTATTCTGTTGGAACATCCTGTCGGTGTGAATTTCACCTGACCTGGTTCCGTTATTTAGTATTCTGTTGGAATAACCTGCCTATGCGAAGTTCCGCATGCATGGTGATTTCTTTTGTTATTCCATTCTTTATTATACTCAGTTGGTTAAAGTTTTGACTTCTATACTCCATGAAATTAGTAGAATATCCTTGATATTTGCGCTTCATCCAGTATCTTTTCAGGAAAATATTCTTCTGAGCATTCTTGAATTTTACACCACAAAACAGTATCGTGTGGACAATTTGGACGTTATTGGTTCATGGACAAATTAATTCTTGAACTTGTTTTATTAAATTCTTATATCATTGTCATCATCCTCATGTTTATGTTATGTTGAAAGTCATCTGTGGCCTGTAGTGCATAGATGGACTTGGTATGATTATGACCAGGGATTATGAGGTGTAATCATGACCGTAATATTACAAATGATGTGAAAAAAGTCCTCATTGGCCCGTAGTGCATTGATGGACAGTTTTTGGTATGATTATGGCTATGGATTCTCTTCGGCCGTACTGCAAAGGTGAATTATTTTATGGCATGATCAGGATCGTTGATGAAAACACGATTATCTTTGGCCCGTAGTGCATGGATAATTCGTGGTCGTGATACTAAAGAATATCCTTGGCCTGTAGTGCAGGGATGATTTAATGATGTGGATTATTTATTGAGCTGAGTCTCAGCGATAAAAGTGATGAAAAACTTTTTAAATCATAAAAGATAGTAGATTCTATTCTCTACTTGACTCTTTTAATGGATTGCTTGTTCCGCTGCAGTTAAACTTGATGTCTATTATATTTTATCAGTTTAACATTGTTGGAGACTAATGATAATTTATTCTGCATTATCTTAGTCATAATATTTCTTACTGGGCTAGTTGAGCTCACCCTTTCTTTCATTGTTCTCTTCAGGAAATGAGAACATAGTAGGGACTAGCCGGAGAATGGAGTGATGGTCCAGAGGATAGCATTAGTAGTCCTCACTATTCTGTGAAATAGTGTATTAATAATTGTATTGAGGACTCATTTTGAGTTTGTATGATCTCTAGTAGACAATAATTTTATTCAAACTCACAGTTATGTTTTGTCGTATTGTACACGACAGTGGTATTGGTAAGTTGTATTTGAATTATGTACCATGTATCTGACGACTCAAGATGGGTGATGTATGCCTAATTTTGGGGGCGTCACAGGTTTGGTCACCTAATTGCGCGCCAGTAAGGAGAAATTCTTATTGGAAAGCCCCCTCTTTCCTGGGAACTGCCTGGTTGTCAATATTGTGATTCTGTAATATTATTTGTGAATAATTAATTATTGATTTATATGATGAGGAAAATATTGATTTTATGTGGATATAGATGAAGAAAATTTTTAATATGACAATTGTTGAAAATTAATATTTTATCTTTTTCTGATAAAATAATTCATTTAAATATATTATTTTAATAATATATTAACGGTGATATTTTTATAATGAATGTGGGATATGTGAGTATATGAGGAGGAAGGGTATTTTTGTGGCATTAAATGTTTAACACATATTTTGTGTGTTGGTAGACACAATTATTGACCGAAATTTGATTATAGCTTGTAAAATCGCCCGTTTATGGATTTCGGTCAATTTATGTTTGGAATTTGGAAAAACTTTCTTCTGTAAAGTTGTAGAGAATTGAATTTCCTATAAAAATTCGTGAGATTCAAATTTTTTGATAAAAGAGCTATTTATTATGAATTATTGAAGTTTTGAAGCTCCGAAATAATTAATTTTTGAAAGTTTAAAATATTTAAAAAAGGAAAAACGTTTTTTTGTTTTGTGGGCAGCCCTAGCATGTTCAAGATAAGCTGAAATCAGTTGTCAAAATGTGCGTAGAGATTTTGTAATATATATAATATTATTATATTAAATTTTCTACTTTGGTGTTCTAAGCATTTTCCTATAAATAGGGTGCTTAGGTTAGAATTGAAAATCACACCAGAAACTGAAATTTTCTCTCTCTATATTATCGAGCGTATTCTTGTAAGTATTTTGAGTATACTTTGAGTATTGCTATACGGTGCAAGTTCAAGTCATAACCTATATTCGATGTTTCAACTAGAAGTACTGTCTTTCGAGGTAAGTGATATTATTATTTTTTAAATGATATTATTTCTTCTAATATCATTATGCCGAAGTATTGATCTGAACTTTTAATCAAATTTGGAACTTTTTGTGTCGGAGTTACTATTCACGTATACGGCATTATTCACGTATACGATACTATTCACAAATACAGCACTATTAATCAAAAAATAAAAATTTTTCTTTTCGTCTAAAATATCTATTGTGGATACTAGATTTGATTGTATCCATGTTTTGATCATTCTTGAATTTTACACCACTATGATTATTTTTGAGGTATTTTTGGACATGGTTAAAACAATGTACGAATCCTTAATCCTTGTCATTTTGTTTCACTGGATTCGTTTCTTTAAAAATATTTTTCATCATCCTCAATCTTAAATGATGATATTATTGAATATATTTGGCCTGTAGTGCAAAGATGAATGATTTTTGATGAATATCTTTGGCCCGTAGTGCAAAGATGAACAGGTGTTTAGATGAACATGACCAACTGATGAATATCTTTGGCCTGTAGTGCAAAGATGAATATTTGATTCCAGATATATATATATATATATATATATATATATATATATTGATGTTACAGGGATAAAAGATAGACGATGAACTTTTAAATTCATACATAGAAGATAGTAGTTTGCATTCTCTACTTAACTCTTCTAATGAATTATTATTTCCGCTGCAAATATTGATTTAAAACTTGTTGTCTATTGTATTCTATTAGATTTTTTTCCTGTTGAAGACTAATGATAATTTGTTGTATATCTTAGTCATAATATTCTTTACCGGGCTAGTTGAGCTCACCCTTTTCCTTTTTGTTCCATTTTTCTTCTCAGGAGGCGAGAATATAGCGAGTACGAGTCGAGGTATGGAATGAAGGTTCTAGAGAGAGTTGTTTAGTAGTTCTCACCATTTTTATAAAATAATGTATCAATAATTGTGATGAGGATTTATTTGAGTATATATATTTTCTAGAAGATAATGTTTGTATTCAAACTCACAGTTTTACTGTTGTAATAATAAAGTTGTAGTTATTTCTGTACCATGTATTGACAACTCAGAATGAGTGATGTATACCTATTTTGGGGGCGTCACAAAAATTCTTATTATCATTATACCTTATAATTAATAAATAATCTTATATATCTAATTTAATTAATAAATTAGACACATCATTTTATTTAATTTATTTATTTCCATTAAATTAAATACTTTATTTAGCTTAATTATTTTCTTAAATATTAAGCAATTGATTTAATTTAATTATCTCTTTAAATTAAATCCAACAAATAAAATTATCATTACTCGATTCAATTAACATTAATTAATTTAGCTACTAAATTAATTCATGATAATTCATCAAATATTTATTTTTCTCAATAAATAAATTATTTTAAATATTATTTAATTCCTTAAATATTTAAATTAAATTACAAATTTCTCGATCGTTACATCCTTCCCTCCTTAAAAGGATTCTGTCCCCAGAATCACAACTCGAAAAATTTATCCATTACATTCTTCCCTCCTTAACAAGATTCTGTCCCCAGAATCGCTATACAAGATTAAGCAAATAACTGAGGATAATTCTTCATCATAACGCTTTCAAGTTCCCACGTAGCTTCTTCAGCATTGTGGTTCCTCCAGATTACCTTAACAGAAGGTATCACCTTATTCCTCAGTACTTGCTCTTTTTTGTCAACAATTTGAACAGGGATTTCTTCATATGACAAATCTTTCTCAAACTATAAGGGCTTATATTCTATAACATGTTTATAGTCAGGCTTATATGGTCTCAATACCGAGACATGGAAAACATTGTGAATATGCTCCAATTCTGGTGGTAAAGCTACCTCATACACCACTTCACCAACTCATCGAAGCACTTCGAAAGTTCTTATAAATCTAGGGCTCAATTTACCTTTCTTGCCAAATCAGATTTTCCTCTTCCAGGGAGACACTTTTAAGAAAACATAACTACCGACATCGAATTCCCGATTCTGTCGATGTTAATCAGTATATTTCTTCTGTCTATCATGTGCAGCTATTAATCTTGCTCGAATAACCTTGATTATTTCGACAGTTTATTGCACCAATTCTGGACCCAATAGCTTACGTTCACCAACCTCATCCCAACATATAATGGAGTTCTGCATTTCTTGCCGTATAACGCTTCGTAAGGCGGTATGCCAATACTCGCGTGATAACTATTATTATAAGAAAATTCCACCAATGGTCGATGGTCATCCCAATTTCCCTTGAAATCCATAATACATGCTCTGAGCATATCTTCTAATGTTTGGATGGTTCTCTCACTCTGTCCGTCAGTCTGAGGATGGTACGCCGTGCTCATTCTCAGCTATGTTCCCAAACACTCTTGTAATCGTTTCTAGAAATTAGATGTGAAATATGGATCTCTGTCTGATACAATGGACACAAGTACACCATGTCTTGACACAATTTCCTTTACGTACAGCTTTGCTAACCGATCTAGAGTAGATCGAATCTTGATTGGCAAAATGTGTGCCGACTTTGTCAGTCGATCGAAAATCACCCAAATGGCATCGTAACCTTGCTGAGTCATTGGAAGACCTACCACAAAATCCATTGTGATATGCTCCCATTTCCATTATGGTATCTCTAACAGTTGTAATAATTCGCTTGGCCTTTGATGTTCAGCTTTAACTTTCTGACACGTTAAGCATTTCTCCACATACTCAGCCACATCCATCTTCATATTCGACCACCAAAAATGATGCTTAAGATCCTGTTACATCTTTGTACTCCCAGGGTGAATCAAATATCGTGAGTTGTGAGCTTCATTAAGAATTTCTTCTTTAATCTCTGGTACTGACGGAACCCAAATCCTCCATTCGAATCGAAGTAACCCTTTCGAGTCGATTTTGAATTTGTCTCCCTCACCTTTAGATATCTTCTGTTTTATCTTTTCGAAGTCTTCATCTTGAAGTTGTGCATTTTTCACCTTATCTACTAACATTGAACTATTTCCCATGTGGAATAACTTTTCATCGAATTTTGTCGGATATTTAATTTCCAACTCCATCTTAGCCATTTTCGACACTTACTTTTCTTGATTAGTTAACATCATTAATTTCTCCCGTCCCTTCCTACTTAAGGCATCAGCAACAACATTCACCTTTTCGGGATGGTAGAAAATCTCGCAATCATAATCTTTGATCAGCTCCAACCATCTTCTTTGTCGCATATTCAAATCTTTTTGTGTAAAGATATACTTCACACTTTTATGGTCGGAATATATCTCACACCTTTCTCCATAAAGATAATGTCTCCAAATTTTCAGGGCAAACACCACTGCTGCCAACTCTAAGTCATGAGTTGGATACCTTTTCTCGTAATCTTTCAACTGACGTGATCCTCCGGCCTCACCTTTAACTGATGATAACCACTTCTCAAATCTATCTTCGAGAAATATGTGACGCCCCCAAAATAGGTATACATCACCCATTTTGAGTTGTCAATAACATGGTACAGAAACAACTACAACTTTATTAATACAACATGAAAACTGTGAGTTTAAATACAAATATTTCCGTCTAGACAATATTCACACCCAAATAAGTCTTTATTATAATTATTGGTACATTATTTTACAAAAATAGTGAGGACTACGAAAACAACTTTCTAGAATCATCATTCCACACCCCAACTAGAACTTGCTACATTCTCGCCTCCTGAGAAGAAAAATGGAACAAAAAGGAAAAGGGTGAGCTCAACTAGCCCAGTAAAGAACATTATGACTAAGATAATATAGAACAAATTATCATTAGTCTTCAACAGGGAAAAATATGATAAAATACAATAGACAACAAGTTTCAGATCAATATTCGCAGCGGAAATAATAATTCATAGAAGACTTACGTAGAGAATGAAATCTTCTATAATCTATGAATTTAAAAGTCCATCATCAATATTTTATCCCTGTAACATCAACCAATATTCATCTTGAATCAAATATTCATCTTTTCACTACAGGCCAAAGATATTCATCAGTCGTTTCAACTAAATATCCAGTCATGTATGTTAATCCAGCTTAAGATTTAATGCTGCAAGCAATAATTTGGTTAAATAGTTTATGTAATCTGCTATATCCAATTGTATGTCTGCAGTAAATAGTTTTGTTTACCTTTACTTTCGTTCTGCCATTACACCTTTCTGTCTTTGTTCCAGTCCACATGCCTGCTCCAAATTACAAAAATAAGTAGCAAATAGGCATACTAAACATATATAACATGGTTGCACAATGTTGTTGATTGTGAAAAGTTGGGGGAAAAACTGTTACCAGGTATATCCATTGCATGAACTATTTTCTGTAAACAGATTGTTAAGCATGGCTTTTAAGTGGATTTGACCTCATTATGTGTATTAATTTATTGAAATAATATATAAATTATTAATACTGTTATTTATTATTCTTATTTTTAGGCCAAAATTCTATATAATGTTCCTTTCTTTGAAGATGAGCGTTAGAATATCAAATAGTAATTTCTGGTGCTTTGTTAGCAAGAAGGTCTGAAGAAAAGTTATACATCATTTGAAGATAATATCTCTCTAAAGGTGTGTGGACTTTTAGGGCAAGAAACTGTAATGCTTCCTTTTTTGTTGTTGACAAAGTTCAATTGTATTTCTCCACTTTTCAGCTATAAATTAACAGGATTACTATTGTTTATCTCATAAGTGAATTTGAGATGTATGGATAGTTTGGCATTATTGAGATGTAAACGTATTGTATGATATTAATATTCTTTGTAATTGGCATTACAAAGAATTATTGGGATGTAAACGTTTTGTATGGTATTAATATTCTTTGTAATTTTAGCTATATATCATGGCATTAACATATTGCAGGTACATTGGTAATATAAGTGAACTATAATTTTTTTTTCTTTTTTTTTAATTTACAACATTTTTAAAACGTTGTGTAAATGTGTTTAAACGTTGTCTGATATACTAAACAACAACGTTTTTATCCAAAAAACGTTGTGGAATCATACATTCTACAACGATTTTAAGCATCTGTTAATTTTTGGAAAATAAATCTACAACGTTTTTTTCCTAAAAAACATTGTGTATTGTGCTTAACCACGATGTTTTTTTTGACTAAAATCACAACGTTTTTTTCGCATTGTCTATTTACTATTTTGTAGTAGTGTGTGTTTAACTAATAATTGTGTGAAATGGGTGAAACATTTGTGGCTTGTTGGTATTTGTAATGATAACTGAGTTGTGGAATTTTGTTGTTTGATGGAAAGAAAATAATTAAGAACATCTTGCATTGTAGCTTTACTACAAGTACAGTGTTTTTTGTAATTGCATTCATATGGTATTATATATATATATATATATATATATATATATATATATATATATATATATATATATATATATATATATATATATATATTATAATATATGTCTTGAAACACGAATTATTCTTACAGTGTTGTATATAACCTTCTCTCTCTATATATATAATATATATTCTGTTATTACTATTGAATGCAAAAGAGGGTAAGGAGAGACCATTGATACATAATTCATTTGTTCTCCGGTATCTATTTTCAATACAATTTTAAGTTTGACATTTTATATAGGTATTAACAAATTAGTTAGAATTTTTATGTTATTTTAAACATATTTGTTAGCTTTCCATGAAATTTACTATTAGTTATGTTCTTTAATTTTTCTATTGCACTTTTATTTAGAAAGTGTCCTATAGAGATTGTTGTGGGTTTTTTTTTGTGTTTAAAATTTTGTCCCCATACATAACACTTGCTATGAGTGTTTAACACGGGTATCTCACTCATACTAAAAAATAAATACTTTGTTTGATAATTATTATTTGGAATTTGCTAAAAGGAATAACTGATAGTGATAGTTGTCATTAGTACTTGGTGAAATTACCCTTAATCCCACTTAAAAATAAAATAAAATAAAATAAAAAAATAAATAAGTTGTAGCCATTTTCTTTCCCATCCCCAAGTTCAGCGAGAAATATGGGAGTTGTTTTGTTGGTGCATAATATTATAGCAGTACCAAGTTTAACAAAATTTATTTGTTGGGAGTACTTTTTCTTTAATATTCACATTAGATGATTCAGAGCCTTGATGTTGTCTTTTTCTAGAATGTGAGCACATGCATTTGAAAAATAAACTTTGACTTCATTGATCTCCTGTGACATTATCTTCCATTTTCTTCTTTGTTCTTAACGAGCTGAATATTGAGATACATGACACATTTTGTAGACAGTTGGAACTTACAAGTGTAATTTCTTTTAAATACTTGGACTATTTATTTAGTGAGATAAAGTGAGGGTAAAATTATTGCATTTTAATTACTGCACTAATGATATCATTATTATTATTATTATATAATGGTAATTGAATATATAAGGACTATTTATTTAGTTTTAATGGAAAGAATCTAATTTTGTATTTTACTGCATTTCCATAAATTGTTTCATTATAATTAAATTTGAACATATATAATTATTTAATTTGATGGGGAATATGTTTAGTTATTTAATATTCAAATTTTATAAATTTGATTTTGTTGCCCTTGATTTATATCGAGCAAGAATTATTTATAATGGAATCTTGATGCTGAGATTCATATAAAGGGAAAGAACCTTGGAGATACAATTATAGTTAACAATCATGCATCCCTGCAGGATCATGCAAAATTAATGATTTTTATTTGTTATCATCTCCATGAAAAATTAAAAGTTGAGTAAATTACAATAAAAAACTCATTTGTCTTATGAAATCATTTAAAAGGAAAAATTTTAAAAGTATTGAGTGAAAAACACTGATGAAGGCATGTTAGAGAAAATATTTATTATATTTTCATCCCTCGAATATGCTCCTGTAGTAACAATATTGTGAGACGGGTGTGGCTGTGGCTGTGGACTTGAAAAGAACAATCAATATATAAAAAGGGAATGTACCTGTCATACTCCTAAATATTTGGTAGATTTGTACCAAGACTCCATAAAAGAAAAGGAAATAGAATTAAAATAAACTTTATTGATCATAATGATCCTGAAGATCCCATGAATTATTTTGACTTTTCAAATAGAGTGGATATAACTAATTTTGATATCTATGGTTTCCTTGATGATATGTCGATAAATGTTCATACTAATTAATTATTTTTATTTCATTATATTTTGATATTATAATAATTATTTTTATTATATGTTTTATTTATGCTTCAAATAATAAAGTTAAATTTATGTTTTGCATATATGAAGTTGTATGAGCCAGAAGCTCATCAAACTTAATTAAAGTATCTGGAAGAGCAATTATAATGTTGTCAAAGAACACAAAACTTTGTATTGATGATTCTTTATATTCTTCTGAGGCAAGCAGAAATTTGCTCAGCTTTAAGGATATACGTTATAATAGTTATTATATTGAAATCAATAACGAAGGCAGTGAAGAATTTCTTTATATTACTTCAATAGTATCGGGCCAAAAGCTCATATTAGAAAAATTGTATATTTTCTCTTCTGGGTTATATTATACTAAAATGAGAACAGTTGAAACAAATGTTGTAATACACCAGAAGTGTGCAATACACCAGAAGTGTTTGGATCTAAATATTTTTATGATTTGGCATGATCATCTAGGATCAATAATGATGCATTGAATTATTGAAAACTCCCATGAACATCCTTTAAAGAACCAGAAGATTCCTTTACCTGTTGATTATATCAAAGTAGATTAATTACCAAATTATCATATTTAATTATTGTTATTTGGTGTTCATCTTCTAAGAAAGAATTCAGAGTGATATTTTTAAGGTATATTTTGAGGATTGTTATTTTAATAGTCTTCTCGTCATTAGGGGGAGAAAAGTCGTTCCCTGAAGCACGACGTGAGATTATTGCCTGAAGCACGACGGGAGATTAATTGGAATGTTTCAACGTTATTTAATCTTGATCCTTATACAAATCAATATGAACTAGAAGTTCAAAAGATTATTCATTTGCAATGAATTGTAAATCAATTACCAGAAGTAAATCAATTATTCATAGTGATATCTCACATTGTAGATGCTAATATTCTAATAGGGATTGAAGTCCCTGTAGGACAATCAATTAATGCAGCAGCAAATTGAATCAAAGTCACACCTAAAACATAAAAGAATGATCGGTGTTAAAGATAGAATTTTTCAGAAGAAGAAATTACAAGAAAAATAAGTTGCAGCCTATAAAGATGCTATACCCATGAAACAGGCTAAAAAATTTATCAACCTATCCAAAACTTATGAACAAAAATCTTCTGTAAATAAAAATCTTGAAGAGTTATCCCCTGAAGAGGACGAGTTATCCTCTGAAGAGGTCAGGTACCTTAAAATAACGAGATCTCGATACATTATGTATATACAGGAGATGTATATATTGGATAGAAATAAAATTGTTGTCGACAACATATTTTCATATAAAGTTGCTATGGATATTACCAGAAGTAATGATCATATATATAAACCACAAATCGTTGATGAATGTAGAAATATTTGGCCAATGTGGAAAGAGGCGATTCAAGTAGAATTAAATTCAATAAGTAAATGTGAAGTTTTTGGACCTGTAGTCCGAACACATAAAGGTGTAATGCCTATTGGATACAAATGAGTATTTGTACATAAGCATAATAAGAAAAATAAAATTATAAGGTACAAAGCGCAACTTGTAGCACAAGGTTTCTTCGCAGAGACATGATATTAATTATGAAGAAACATATGCTCCTGTAATGGACACAATTACATTCAGATTTTTAATTATCTTGATAGAAGGAGAAATTAATGGATGTTGTTACATCATATCTGTATGGATCATTATATAATTATATCTACATGAAAATCCCTAAAGGATATAAAATACCTGAATCATATAATTCTACATCTCGAAATATGTATTCTATTAAGCTACAAAGATCTTTATATAGGTTAAAGCAATCCAGATGCATATTGTGGTATAATCGCCTACGTGGATATCTTTTGAAAAAAGGATTTGAGAATAATCCAATTTGTGCATGCATTTTTATCTAAAGATCATAATCTGGATTTGTTATTATTATTATTATTGTATTTATTGATGAAAGATCTTTCTCCAGAAGAGTCGAGAAAAACAACTAATATAAGATGAAAGATATTGGTAAGCCAAATTTTTGTCTTGGCCTATAAATCGAACTATGAAATTCTTGTTCATCAATCAAAAGGTCGTGAAGTAACTTTACATGGATAATGTTAATCCTTTGAGTACTCCAATGATGGGTTGGTCACTTGATATCAAGAAATATCCGTTTTGACCACAAGAAAATGATTAATAAACTTTTGGTCTTGAAGTACCATATCTTTGTGAAATTGGTGTTTTGGTCCTGAAGTACTATATCTTAATGTAACTAGTATTTTGATGTATCTTGCAAATTTGACAAGACCTGATATAACATTTGCAGTTAACTTTCTAGCAATGTATAATTATGCACCAACTCGAAGATATTGTAATGAAATTAAACACATTTTACGTTATCTTCTTGAGACTATTGATTTGGGATTATTTTATCCAAAGGTTGATAGAACCAAGCATATTGAACCAAAATTATTTTATGCACATGAGCCCCAGAAGAATGGCAATATTGATTATGTGATAATTTGGTTGATATATTCATTAAGTCATTACCAACTATGATTTTGAAGAAGATGGTGCACAATATTGGCATACTTCGACTTAATGATATTCTTACCATGAACAATGGAAATTCTATGTACTTATGAAGGGGAGTAAAAAAGATATGTGCTGATTGTACTCTTTTTCCTTCGCTAAGGTTTTTTTCCACTGGGTTTTCCTTCGCAAGGTTTTAATGAGGCAATCCCAAGGTACTAGAAGTTATACAAGAATATTGTACTCTTTTCTTTCGCCAAATTTTTTTCCCACTAAGTTTTTATTTGGTAATGTAAGACCCCAAATTATTAATAAATAAAATTTAATTTCCTTTATTTATCATTTTGAAATAGTAAGGGTTGATTTGATTAATGTGGTTAGTTATGGGTAAAATACGCAAATATTTTAAATAAGCAAGTGGTTATAAAATACTCATTGTTGTCGGAGAATATTCGTTTAGTCGTGGAATATTCTTGTTGTTGGAGAATATTCGTACGACGGCGCAGCCTTGTGTGGGCCCCATAACAGAAAGCGATTGGATGAAGAAAACGACAAGTATAAGTTGTTTATAAATAACGGCGTAGTTGTTACCGTTAACACTGTTGGAATACCCGGTGGTTAAAACACAGTAATACGCGTTGTTGCACAGTAGAACACGGTATTGCACCAATTATTGATTCTTACATAAGAAGACACTACTCAATAATTGTTACAATAGTTACTGTTCAGTATTTTATTTTATTGATTCAATAATTGCTGCGATGATATTTTATATTACTGTTGTTTCAATAATTATCACTACACAGTTTTTTCCATTATCGAAGTAATAATTCATATTATCTGAATACTAATATTAGAAAACATTATTGGCAATGTCTAGAAAGTTCTGTCTAAGGAGAGGTTTGGTCACCTAATTACGCGCCAGTAAGGAGAAATTCTTATTGGAAAGCCCCCTCTTTCCTGGGAACGGTCTGGTTGCCAGTATTGTGATTCTGTAATATTATTTGTGAATAATTAATTATTGATTTATATGATGAGAAAAATATTCATTTTATGTGGATATAGATGGAGAAAAATTTTAAAGTGACAATTGTTAAAAATTGATATTTTATATTTTCTGATAAAATAATATTTTATTATATTATTATAATATAATAATGATGATATTTTTACAATGAATGTGGGATATATGAGTATATGAGGAAGAAGAGTATTTTTGTTGCATTAAATGATTAACACGTATTTTGTGTGTCGGTGAACCCCATTTCTTGACTGAAGTTTGATTTTAGCCTGTAAAATCGTCCGTTTATGGATTTCGGTCAATTTCTGTTTGGAATTTGCAAAAACTTTCTTCTGCAAAGTTGTAGAGAATTGAATTTTTTATAAAAAATCGCGAGATTCAAATTTTCTGATAAAAGGGATATTTATTATGAATTATTGAAGTTCCGTGGTTCCGAAATAATTGATTTTTGAAAGTTTTAATTAATTTTAATAACAAAAACGTTTTTTTGTTTTTGTCATTAGTGATGGCTGATTTCAAATGGTCAAGAGGTGCGTAGGAAATTTTGATATAAATATATATATATTAATATTATATTAAATTTTCTGCTTTGGTGTTCTAAGCATTTTCCTATAAATAGGGTGCTTAGGTTAGAATTGAAAATCACACCAGAAACTAAAGATTTCTCTCTCTTTCTCTCTCTATAATATCGAGCGTATTTGTGAGTATTTTAGTACTTTGAGTATTGTTATACGGTGCAAGTTCTTTCAGCTCTATATCTAGTATTCCAGTCAGAAGTACTATTCTTTCTGAGGTAAGGGATGCTATTTTCTTTTCAAATGATATTATTTCTTCAATATCATTATGCCAAAATATTGGTTAGAATTTTTTATCAAATTTGGAACTTTTTCATGTCGGGGTTACTATTCACGAGTTACTATTCATGAGTTACTATTCACAAGTTACCATTCACGAGTTACTATTCATGAGTTACAATTCACGAGTACTATTCACGAAGCATGATGATATTTTTTTGTGAAATTTCTATCTTTTGGTGTCGGAGTTACTATTTACGTATACGACATTATTCACGTATACGGCACTATTCACGAATACGACACTATTCATCGAAAAAATAAAATTTTTCCTTTTCGTCCAAAATATCTGTTATGGATACTAGCTTTGATTGTATCCATGTTTTGATCATTCTTGAATTTTACTCCACCCTGATTATTTATGAAGTATTTTTGAACTTGGATTGTGTAAGACCCCAGTTTTTATAAATAAAAGATGAATTTTTATAATTATTATTTTTGAATATTATGGAAGAAATTTGATATAATGTTATAGTTGTGGGTAATATTTATAAATTTTGCAAAGTACGCAAGTTGTTATAAAATATTCGTTTGGTCGGGGAATATTCTTTTTGTCGGGGAATATTCGTACGACGGCAAAATTATTGGTGGACCCCACAACAGAATTATTGTCGGATTAAGAAAACGACAAAAATATTTTATTAAAAATAACGGCGGAAGTTTTACCGTTGATACTGTTGAACTACTGGGTAGTAAAAGTACAGTAATACGCGTTGTTGCATAGTAGCACACGGTATTGATTATTGATATTTATGTGAGAAGTCGCTCAGTTTGATTCAATTATTGTCGATTAATAATATGAATTATTATAGCGATAATGACGTTTTGTTTTATTCGCATTATTAACGTAATAAAACGGAAACATCTTTTTATATAAAACAGAATACTTTATTAAAGTTATTTTATAAATAGAATATATTATATTTTATTATGCATAGTGTTGCATAGTGTTTTGCATAGTGTTGCATAGTGTTTGCATAGTAAAAATCTTTTTATATAAATAGAATATATTATATTTTATTTAAAAGATTTTTCTTTAAATATGGACCATCAGATTAAAGTAAATCAATCTGGACCGTTCATGGATTAGTTACTATGCATTCCATTTTCCTATAAATAGAAGCTCATTCCTTCATTATTTTCTTACGAATTCACTGAACTCTAGAGAGAGAAACTATAGAGAGATAGAAGAAAAGCTTTCTGCTACTTAACTTTTCTTTTCCCATATCCAGTTTCTGTTACGGTAAGGGGTGTTATTCTTTCTTATTCATGAAGAGAACTATTGTTATTCCATTTTTTATTATTCTGTTGGAATAACCTGTATACGCGGTCTACCCTATACTTGGTGACATTCTTCTATCATTCTGTTGGAATATCCTGTCTGTGTGTTTTACACCGGACCTGGTTCCGTCTTTATTATTATTCCGTTGGAACATCCTGTCTGTGTGTTTTACACCGGACCTGGTTCCGTCTTTATTATTCTGTCGGAATATCCTGTCTGTGCTATACGCCGGACCTGGTTCCAGCATTTATTATTTCGCATTTATTATTCTGTTGGAACATCCTGTCGGTGTGAATTTCACCTGACCTGGTTCCATTATTTAGTATCCTGTTGGAATAACCTGCCTATGCGAAGTTCCGCATGCATGGTGATTTCTTTTGTTATTCCATTCTTTATTATACTCAGTTGGTTAAAGTTTTGAATTCTATACTCCATGAAATTAGTAGAATATCCTTGATATTTGCGCTTCATCCAGTATCTTTTCAGGAAAATATTCTTCTAAGCATTCTTGAATTTTACACCACAAAACAGTATCGTGTGGACAATTTGGACGTTATTGGTTCATGGACAAATTAATTCTTGAACTTGTTTTATTAAATTCTTATATCATTGTCATCATCCTCATGTTTATATTTTTTTGAAAGTCATCTGTGGTCTGTAGAGCATGGATGGACTTGGTATGATTATGACCAGGGATTATTCGGTGTAATCATGACCGTAATGTTACAAATGATGTGGTAAAAGTCTCATTTGCCGTAGTGCATTGATGGACAGTTGTTGGCATGATCATGACCATTGATGAATACACAAATATCCTTGGCCCGTAGTGCATGGAATTTGTGGTCGTGACCCTAATGAGTATCCTTGGCCGTAGTGCAGGGATGATGTGGATTATTTATTAAGCTGAGTCTCAGCGATAAAAGTGATTAAAAACTTTTTAAATCATAAAAGATAGTAGATTCTATTCTCTACTTGACTCTTTTAATGGATTGCTTGATCCACTGCTATTAAACTTGATGTTGTTATATTTTATCAGTTTAATACTGTTGAAGGCTAACGATAATTTATTCTGCATTATCTTAGTCATAATATTTCTTACTGGGATAGTTGAGCTCACCCTTTCTTTCACTGTTCTCTTCAGGAAATGAGAACATAGCAGGGACGAGTCGGGGAACGGAGTAATGGTCCAGAGGATAGCATTAGTAGTCCTCACTATTCTGTGAAATAGTGTGACAATAATTGTATTGAGGACTCCTTTTGAGTTTGTATGATCTCTAGTAGACAATTATTGTATTCAAACTCACAGTTGTATTTTGTCGTATTATACACGACAGTGGTATTAGTAAGTTGTATTTGAATTCTGTACCATGTATCTGACGACTCAAGATGGGTGATGTATACCTAATTTTGGGGGCGTCACAGTTGGTATCAGAGCTTAGGGATATGATCCCTGGCTAAGATGTGAGACTAGAACTAGGAGGGGAGAGACGGGGAATTCCTTCGCTAGTATGACCTACTTAAATTTATTTTGTATTTAAATTAGTTGGTCAAAGTTTAGAGATATTATGTTACATGTCAATTAATCTTTGTTTTGTGGCAGTATTTGAAAATGACTTCCGAAAATGTTGAGAATAACAATGGAGCACAAGAGACCGTTGAGTCTCCACATATCAATAATCAGGAGAATGTGCATCAGGAAGGCGACAATCCTCATGACCAAATGATGAATGATGGATTGTTCAGAGGCTTTATGCAATTCATGCAACAGCAAGCGAGAGCGGCTCCTGTTCAAAATGTAGGTGGAAACACTGGAAATTCTCGGGCGGTCACCGCTAAACAGTTCAAGGAGCTGGGACCACCGGAGTTTAAGGGAGAGCCAAAACCACTTATTGCGGAAGCATGGATAAAGCAGATCACCAAAATATTTGATGTCTTGGGATGCTCCGAGGAGCAAAAGGTTCCCTTTGCCGCCTTTATGTTGCGCGGAGAGGCAGATTACTGGTGGGAATCGGTAAAACATACTCAACCTGCCGTACTGAAGATGTCTTGGGAGAAGTTCCAAGAGCTGTTCAACGACAAATACTTTCCCGAAAGTATTCGTCACATGAAGGAGGTGGAGTTTATCAAATTGGAGCAAAACAATATGACTGTGTCGCAATACGAGGCAAAATTTGCGGAGTTATCCCGGTTTGCGTCCCACTTGGTGGATAATGAAGAGAGAATGGCACGATTGTTTTTAAGAGGTTTGAGGCCGGAGATACGTCAACATCTTATTTCTCATAAATTGTGTTTGTATTCAGATGTTGTAAATAGGGCTCAGTTGGTAGAGCGCGATAACGAGTCCACGCAATCAAAAGAGAGCAGCCGACAAAATGATAATACCAGTGAGACCAGTCATCGAAGCGGTGACAACAAGCGTGGAGGAAATCATCAGGCCAGAAATGGTAACCACTTCGGTGGTAATCAGGGCCAAAACAATAAGAATGGACATTTCAAGAAGAGAAGATTCAACAATGATGGAAATACGTCAGCATCAGCAACCGTTGTTAAGGAAGGAGAAAGACAACCTATCATATGCTTCAAATGCGGAGGGGAGGGACACATCAGTCCAAATTGCGCGATGCCGTCCAAAGCATGTTATAATTGTGGAAGAGAAGGCCACTTAGCCCGATTTTGTCGTGCACCGAAAACAAATTCAACTAGGATGGAGGCAACAAAGGCTGTCCCAGAAAAGGCAAAGCCGGTAGTGCAAGGGAGAGCGTTTGTTGTGACCTCCCAGAAAGCAAGGAACCCGCATGAGGTCATCACGGGTAAGCTTATCATAAACTCTAGCGAAGTCTACACTTTATTTGATACCGGTTCTACCCATTCTTTTATTTCTTCTACTTGCGCTCAACGATTAAATTTGACTCCGGAGAAATTAGACTTTGATTTATCTGTGGAAACTCCGTTGGGAGAAACCTTCATTACATCCACGGTTTATAAGTCTTGTTTGGTTCAAGTTGGTACCCACGCAATACCTGTCGATCTTATTGCATTAAAAATACTTGCATTTGATGTAATTCTAGGGATTGATTGGTTAACTACTCATCATGCAAAAATTGATTGTTTTCGTAAGGTTGTTAGCTTTCATATTCCTAATCGACCTATTATGCGAATTCAAGCAACCAAACCATTAAAATCAATCACTGTCATCTCAAGCCATAAAGCTATTCGTTTATTGAAAAACGGATGTCAAGCTTTCTTAGCTCATGTCACAGATCTAAACAAAAATACGTCAGTTTTGAATAATATTTCTATTGTTAATGAATTCCCTGACGTATTCCCTGAAGAACTTCCTGGCCTACCCCCAGAGCGTGAAATTGAATTTTGTATCGACCTTGAACCCGGTACAAAACCCATTTCCAAAGCCCCATATCGAATGGCTCCTATTGAACTTCAGGAGTTAAAGACTCAACTGCAGGAATTGTTAGACATTGGCTTTATTCGTCCTAGTACTTCTCCTTGGGGTGCTCCTGTTCTATTCGTGAAGAAGAAAGATGGGAGTATGCGACTTTGTATTGATTATCGGGAGTTAAATCATGTCACCATCAAAAATAGGTATCCATTGCCACGTATTGATGACCTGTTTGACCAGTTGCAAGGAGCCAAATTCTTTTCAAAGATTGATCTTCGTTCCGGATATCACCAATTGAAGATTAGAACCGATGACATTCCAAAGACGGCTTTCAGAACTCGGTACGGGCATTATGAATTCCTAGTCATGTCCTTTGGATTGACTAATGCTCCTGCTGCCTTCATGGATATGATGAACCGAGTATTCAAGGAATATTTGGATCACTTTGTGGTCGTCTTTATTGATGACATCCTTATTTATTCCAAAAGCCGTGAAGATCATGAGGAACACTTGAGGCTAATACTCCAAAAGCTTCGTGAATACAAGCTTTATGCCAAGTTGAAGAAATGCGATTTCTGGCTTGAGGAAGTAGCATTCCTTGGGCACGTGGTATCAAGTCATGGAATATCTGTTGACCCAGCAAAGATTGAAGCTATTCAAAGCTGGGAGCAACCTAAATCAGTGACCGAAGTACGTAGCTTTCTCGGCTTAGCTGGTTATTATCGGAGATTCGTAGAAGGGTTTTCTCGAATCGCTACTCCACTAACTCAGCTGACTCGGAAAGATACAAAGTTCGGTTAGAGTGAGGAATGTGAGAAGAGTTTCCAAGAACTCAAGAGGAGACTCATTTCAGCACCTGTTCTGACAATACCATCTGGTTCGGAGGGATTTGTCATCTACAGTGATGCTTCGGGCAAAGGGTTAGGATGTGTTCTCATGCAACATGGAAAAGTCATAGCCTATGCCTCACGACAACTCAAAGAATATGAGAGAAATTATCCTACTCATGACCTAGAGTTAGCAGCTGTTGTCTTCGCACTTAAAATTTGGAGGCACTACTTGTATGGGGAGAAAGTGGAGATCTTTACGGATCATAAAAGCCTCAAATATTTCTTCACTCAAAAGGAACTCAACATGCGACAACGACGTTGGCTTGAACTGTTGAAAGATTATGATCATACCATCCAATACCATCCTGGAAAAGCGAACGTGGTAGCTGACGCATTGAGTAGAAGGTCATATGCGGGTGCGAGTGCAATATTGTCAACGCAAAGGCCCATTTTAGATGACTTGCAAAGGATGGAGATAGAGATAAAGACTCCAAGGACCCACATTATGATGGCGAATATACGAGTAGAACCGACTTTAATTGATAAAATTAAAGCTGCTCAAGTTACAGATCCGGAGCTGATGCGTATGAGGAAGAAAGTACAAGAAGGTGCGATACCGGAAGCAAGAATCGATGAAGAAGGAATACTTCGAGTCAACTCCAGACTTTGTGTTCCTAACGACCCTGATTTAAAGTATAAAATCATGATATATGGAGGCGCACAACACACCGTTTGCAATCCATCCTGGGAGTACCAAAATGTATCATGATCTTCGACATACATTTTGGTGGGGCAATATGAAGAGAGAGATAGCGCTTTTTATCTCAAGGTGTCTAACGTGTCAACGAGTCAAGGCGGAGCATCAAATACCAAAAGGACCATTGCAACCATTTGAAATTCCAGAATGGAAGTGGGAGCACATTACCATGGATTTCGTTACTGGTCTTCCCAAAGTTTCTCAAGGCATAGATGCGATTTGGGTCATTGTTGATAGATTGACCAAGTCTGCTCATTTCTTACCGATACGAGAAACTTATACACTTGAACGTCTTGCTCGTATGTACATAAATGAGGTGGTAAGATTGCATGGTATGCCAGTATCCATAGTTTCTGATCGAGACCCAAGATTTACTTCGCGATTTTGGGTTAGTTTGCAAAAATCTATGGGCACAGATTTACGATTTAGCTCGGCATATCATCCTCAAACGGACGGACAGTCAGAGAGGACTATTCAAACTCTTGAAGATCTATTAAGACTTTGTGTCCTTGATTTCAAGGGAAGTTGGGACAAGTTATTACCATTGGTGGAGTTTTCCTACAATAATAGTTATCAAGCAAGTATTGGCATGACTCCGTTCGAGGCGTTGTATGGAAGAAAATGTCGTTCTCCAGTATGTTGGGATGAGGTGGGTGAAGCAACGTTGTTGGGACCGGATTTGGTACGTATGACTACGAAAAAGATTCAAACGATCCGGAAACGTATAAAAACCTCACAAGATCGACAAAAGAGTTATGCTGATCTTCATCGGAAGGACGTGGAATTCGATATAGGAGATCATGTGTTGTTACGTGTTGCTCCATGGAAAGGAGTTACGAGATTTAGAAAGAGAGGAAAGCTCAATCCTCGATTCATCGGCCCATTTTTAATCCTCGATCGAGTAGGAACTGTGGCCTATAGACTCGCTTTACCGCCAAGTATGTCTCGTGTTCATAACGTTTTTCACATATCCATGCTACGTAAATATGTGAAAGACCCGAACCATATTATTGAATTAGAACCGGACGAAATAGCGGAAGATTTGACGTATGAAGAGGTTCCTGTTCAAATCTTGGATAAGAAGGAACATATTTTACGCACCAAGGTTATACCTCAAGTCAAAGTTTTGTGGAGAAACCACGATGTTGAGGAAATGACTTGGGAGTTAGAATCTGAAATGAAATCAAGGTATCCTTACCTCTTCGACATACCAGGTACGTACCCTAATTTCGAGGGCGAAATTTCATAAGAAGGGGAGGTTGTAAGACCCCAGTTTTTATAAATAAAGATGAATTTTTATAATTATTATTTTTGAATATTATGGAAGAAATTTGATATAATGTTATAGTTGTGGGTAATATTTATAAATTTTGCAAAGTACGCAAGTTGTTATAAAATATTCGTTTGGTCGGGGAATATTCTTTTTGTCGGGGAATATTCGTACGACGGCAAAATTATTGGTGGACCCCACAACAGAATTATTGTCGGATTAAGAAAACGACAAAAATATTTTATTAAAAATAACGGCGGAAGTTTTACCGTTGATACTGTTGAACTACTGGGTAGTAAAAGTACAGTAATACGCGTTGTTGCATAGTAGCACACGGTATTGATTATTGATATTTATGTGAGAAGTCGCTCAGTTTGATTCAATTATTGTCGATTAATAATATGAATTATTATAGCGATAATGACGTTTTGTTTTATTCGTATTATTAACGTAATAAAACGGAAACATCTTTTTATATAAAACAGAATACTTTATTAAAGTTATTTTATAAATAGAATATATTATATTTTATTATGCATAGTGTTTCATAGTGTTTTGCATAGTGTTGCATAGTGTTTGCATAGTAAAAATCTTTTTATATAAATAGAATATATTATATTTTATTTAAAAGATTTTTCTTTAAATATGGACCATCAGATTAAAGTAAATCAATTTGGACTGTTCATGGATTAGTTACTATGCATTCCATTTTCCTATAAATAGAAGCTCATTCCTTCATTATTTTCTTACGAATTCACTGAACTCTAGAGAGAGAAACTATAGAGAGATAGAAGAAAAGCTTTCTGCTACTTAACTTTTCTTTTCCCATATCCAGTTTCTGTTACGGTAAGGGGTGTTATTCTTTCTTATTCATGAAGAGAACTATTGTTATTCCATTTTTTATTATTCTGTTGGAATAACCTGTATACGCGGTCTACCCTATACTTGGTGACATTCTTCTATCATTCTGTTGGAATATCCTGTCTGTGTGTTTTACACCGGACCTGGTTCCGTCTTTATTATTATTCTGTTGGAACATCCTGTCTGTGTGTTTTACACCGGACCTGGTTCCGTCTTTATTATTCTGTCGGAATATCCTGTCTGTGCTATACGCCGGACCTGGTTCCAGCATTTATTATTTCGCATTTATTATTCTGTTGGAACATCCTGTCGGTGTGAATTTCACCTGACCTGGTTCCATTATTTAGTATCCTGTTGGAATAACCTGCCTATGCGAAGTTCCGCATGCATGGTGATTTCTTTTGTTATTCCATTCTTTATTATACTCAGTTGGTTAAAGTTTTGAATTCTATACTCCATGAAATTAGTAGAATATCCTTGATATTTGCGCTTCATCCAGTATCTTTTCAGGAAAATATTCTTCTAAGCATTCTTGAATTTTACACCACAAAACAGTATCGTGTGGACAATTTGGACGTTATTGGTTCATGGACAAATTAATTCTTGAACTTGTTTTATTAAATTCTTATATCATTGTCATCATCCTCATGTTTATATTTTTTTGAAAGTCATCTGTGGTCTGTAGAGCATGGATGGACTTGGTATGATTATGACCAGGGATTATTCGGTGTAATCATGACCGTAATGTTACAAATGATGTGGTAAAAGTCTCATTTGCCGTAGTGCATTGATGGACAGTTGTTGGCATGATCATGACCATTGATGAATACACAAATATCCTTGGCCCGTAGTGCATGGAATTTGTGGTCGTGACCCTAATGAGTATCCTTGGCCGTAGTGCATGGATGATGTGGATTATTTATTAAGCTGAGTCTCAGCGATAAAAGTGATTAAAAACTTTTTAAATCATAAAAGATAGTAGATTCTATTCTCTACTTGACTCTTTTAATGGATTGCTTGATCCACTGCTATTAAACTTGATGTTGTTATATTTTATCAGTTTAATACTGTTGAAGGCTAACGATAATTTATTCTGCATTATCTTAGTCATAATATTTCTTACTGGGCTAGTTGAGCTCACCCTTTCTTTCACTGTTCTCTTCAGGAAATGAGAACATAGCAGGGACGAGTCGGGGAACGGAGTAATGGTCCAGAGGATAGCATTAGTAGTCCTCACTATTCTGTGAAATAGTGTGACAATAGTTGTATTGAGGATTCCTTTTGAGTTTGTATGATCTCTAGTAGACAATTATTGTATTCAAACTCACAGTTGTATTTTGTCGTATTATACACGACAGTGGTATTAGTAAGTTGTATTTGAATTCTGTACCATGTATCTGACGACTCAAGATGGGTGATGTATACCTAATTTTGGGGGCGTCACAGATTGTGTAAAGTACGAATCCTTAATATTTGTTCTTTTATTTCATTGGATTCGTTTCCTTTAAAATATTTTTCACCATCCTCAGTCCTAAATGATGATATTACTGAATATCTTTGGCCTGTAGTGCAAAGATGAATGATTTCTTGATGAATATCTTTGGCTCGTAGTGCAAAGATGAACATGTGTTGAGATGAACATGACCGACTGATTAATATCTTTGGCCCGTAGTGCAAAGATGAACAGGTGTTTAGATGAACATGACCAACTGATGAATATCGTTGGCCTGTAGTGCAAAGATGAATATTTGATTCCAGATATATATTGATTGATGTTACAGGGATAAAATATCGACGATGAATTTTTAAATTCATATATAGAAGATAGTAGTTTGTATTCTCTACTTAACTCTTCTAATGAATTATTATTTCCGCTGCGAAGATTGATTTAAAACTGGTTGTCTATTGTATTATATTAGATTTTTCCCTGTTGAGGACTAACGATAATTTATTCTATATTATCTTAGTCATAATGTTCTTTATTGGGCTAGTTGAGCTCACCCTTTTCCTTTTTGTTCCATTTTTCTTCTCAGGAGGTGAGAATATAGCGGAAACTAGTCGGGGTGTGGAGTGATGGTGCAAGATAGCTGTTTTAGTAGTCCTTACTATTTTATAAAATTGTGTATCAATAATTGTAACGAGGACTTATTTGAGTGTGGATATTGTCTAGATGACAATATTTGTATTTAAACTCACAATTTTTATGTTGTATTCATTAATTTGTAGTTGTTTCTGTACAATGTATTTGGCGACTCAGAATGAGTGATGTATACCTATTTTGGGGGCGTCACAGGTAAGGTTTTTAACGAGACATATTCTTAGAAAATTTCTACAAAAGAACTCCATCCATTCTGTATAAAGACAATGCTGCATGTATAGCTCAATTAAAAAGAAGATACATCAAAGGAGGTAGAACAAAGCACATCTCACCGAGATTCTTTTTCACACATGACCTTGCAAAGTGTGGTAACATTGATGTTCAGCAAATTCGCTCTAAAGATAATCTAGCAGATTTGTTCACCAAAGCATTACTAACTACAATGTTTGAAGGATTGCATCACAATATTTGAATGCGATAGCTGAAGGACTTGAGGATATATTCATGAGGGGGAGCTAATATGCGCTGCACTCTTTTTCCCTTAACTAAGGTTTTTTTCCATTGGATTTTTTCTGGTAAGATTTTTAATGAGACAACTTTCAATGCGTATGACTATACAATAGACATCCAAGGGGGAGTGTTATAAAATTATAATGGATGCCTAGATTTATAGGATGTCTAGATTCATAATTGTAACTCCCATGTTCATTGAGTTATAAAACTCATGACCTTTGAGTTTTATAACCTCCTAGTATTGATGTTATTATATCTATAAGTAATAACATTTGTAAAGTGAATGAGATATACAAAATACCAAATACAAATAGAATGCTTTCTTTTCTCTAATCTTCTTTGTTTTTGATTTTAGTAATATTTTATAACAGTTTTAGACTTTTTTATTTGTCCCTAATAATTTGACGTTTATTCAAATCTAGGAGAATTAATAATGATTTTTTCAAAAATATCCCTCATTATTCTACCTATTTTTTTGATACTTTAAACTCTTTCTCTCTTTATCCCAACAAAACTATCCTTATCCCAACAAAAGATTTAAGAATAATATAGACAATTGAATATTATATTTAATATTTTCTAATCATTATCTTAATTATTGTGTTTATCTCTAAAACGTTATTTAAATAGGAACGGAGTCATATCAACAGTTTTCCCGACTGTTCCCACAGTTTGGCCTTGTTTATGGCCCTGGTAATTTTAGCTAATACGTCAGCCTCGACTTCATCTTCTAAATGTAGTGATGTAGTTGGCAGTGACGTAGTGATGTAGTTGTAGCATACTAGCATCTACATTTATTTACTTGAAAACACAATTATAGATTGATAAAATTATTTGTATTAATTTAAAACTATTAGGTCTTGTTTGTTAGTTAAAAATATATTTTGAATTGGACTATTTGTCATAATTTAATACTATTTTAAATTATTTAATTATTTGACAAATGACTATTAGTTTTTTAATGTGAGATTATTAGTTCCATAAAATCATTGATAGCTTAAAATGAGAGGACTATTAATTAATCTCACATTCATGATGAGATTAATTATATAATATATCCCTCATAAATAGTCTTATAAATGACAAAAAATAATTTATAGGACTATTTAAATGACTATTAATCCCATCACGGGATAAAATAGTCTGAAATAGTGTTAAATTAAAATAAATAGTCCAATCTCAAATGTGTTTTTTTGTAAACAAACATAATCTTATAGACTATTTAGTTTTATGATTAATATGTTATGTTATTTTTTAAAATTCTATTATTATTTATCAGGTCATTTAAAACTTCAAAAGTGAGATTATTAATATTACTTTTTCACTTGAATTTATAATCCAATAATTTAATAAGGTATTATTGCGCCAATATACTCCTCACTTGCAAGCTCTTATTATATTCTGTCAAGTGGATATATACCGGACAAACTCTAACACAAACAAAGCTCTCCCTCACTTTCAGCCTTTTTATTAATTAACTGTGTCGAGTGAAATTAGAAAGTGGTCCGATTGGAGCGTGGCCACTGTTCAGAAACTAACAAATTAAATCAAAAAACACCCTCAAAGAGTGACAGAGTTGGCTTTAATATCATATCAAGTTTCACACTTAGACTAGAAAGTATAAGCGACGGTTGCGAGGTTTCAGTCATAATAGCTACTTGCTTATTCAGTCACACACTCGGAATTAGTTTGACTATTATTCTTAGTATATTATTTTGCTAAAAAGATTAAATTTAGGTATAAATAAATTATATTTATAATATCAAAGTAATAAATGTTGTTGAAAGTTCAAAGTATTAAAATAAATTTAAAAATATCGCTAAATACATATCTTTTTAAACTGCATAAATATTACTATTCTTATGTATAACTCTCATCCAAACTATTTTTTTTATAATCGGAAGTTTTTCGACTGCAATCGGACTAATCTTCAAAACTGGGTCAACCTTTTTATACGGGATTACGTCCGCGTTCCCGTGAACTATTTCTGGCCTTGACAAATTGTTACTTTTCATACGGGCTTACACCCGCGTCTCTGTGGCCTCATGAATCATTTCTAGCCTAGATAAATTGTTGCTGGTGGTATTCGATCTCAGGACGTCCGAGTCTATGTGATGCAGGATGGTCCGAGATCGAAGATACTGAACTATCGGATAGTATGTTGATGGCTTTGGAATATCATGAATTAGATGATCGTCACAAATGAAGAGGTCATTAAACACCTTCATCTTTAACACCTCCAGCTTCGGGAGATGGGATGACACTTTCGGCATTAACATCTTCGACTTCGGGAGATGGCATGGTGTCCTGACTTCGGGAGTTCAACGGATTAGTAGTTTATTTGCTTTCTATTCCTATTTAGTTCTTTATTTAATAATATTTTATTATTAGCAAGTTTGTTATTTGTTAGGAGTTGTTTCCGTAATAGTAGGAAGTTTGTTAGAATCTTTTTCACAATCCTAAGAGGATTTTTATTTCCATATTATTTTCATATCTCTAGGAAGATTCTAGAGTGACTTGAAGATAAAATTTTGTTAAGCTATATAAACCCGACTTATGGATTGAATTAAGGGAGAACTTGGATTTTGATAAATATATTATATATGTTTTTCCGGTGAACCTCTTTCGAAGCATAAGAAAGTTTTACCATCTTTGCTTAGATATGATTGGATACATCTAAACAACTTGACTTTAAAATCCTGAAACTCACACGAAAAACTACTATAGCTTGTAGTTAAAATCCGGCAAAAAAAAGTTAGAAAACTAAATATGAAAAATAGCTATACTTTAAGAATTAACAAAAGAAGTTATCCCTAAATTCTATAATAGTAATAGTGTGGACCACCGGTCCTACAAGGAGACCAAGAGGGAATTAAATTAGTATTATGATAAAGAAAATAGAGGTTGATTGATTTGAGACGTAAAGAAGAAAATAATTCAAAAAAGTGATTTTAATTTGTTTTTTTCGTTTTGTTGTTATCCTTGGTTTGATAAGCTTTAGCTAAAAAAATGGTGCTTATAAGATTAGGAAGCGTAAGCAAAACAGTGGAAGTAAATGATAATTCGTTCATCCATGCTCAATGATTAGACAAAAGAGAGATGTTGGAGCCTTGGAGGTGTGAAAAATGTGGGGTTCACGTTGTAGATAGAGACCAGAGATATAAGAGCATCATCAGTTAAAGGCATTAACATTTTACGTTATTCCTGATAATAGTGGTGTATAAATGCTGCAACCACCGCAGGTACCAGATATATAAATGCTGTCCTTATGGCCATGGCCATGCAGTGAAACCCATTTTAGCATTTAATTTAGAATATATGAACACACTTATTCATTGTTTATTCACTTTTGTGTATGTTTAGTGATTTATAATCAGGTTAAAAATAACATAATTAAAATGAAAAACAATATAATATTAAACAATTAAATTTTGGGTGTTAGATTTGTTCTATGGATACCGCTGCTATTGATACTCTTAAAAGTTTATAAAATATAAAAATTAAAGTGGTGGATGGGTTTTTAATAGGCGCCGCTAGATCAGTCTCTTAGGGAACAGTGACACTTATCCATTGCTATAGTCTAATCACTAACTTGTTTGATAGATTTGTTAACGAATACATCTATCTGTCGCTATATGTCATCACTTACAAACATTATTTTTGTCGTAAATTTGTACCGAGTGGAAAGCCTAATCATCCGTAAACGGAACAACTCTCTAAACAATTTTCAGCATAAAATCAAAATCATGGTTGTGTATTTATTTGGATAGGCGTAACACTTTTTTTATATAAATAATAAACTGAATGATTTAATTACAAAAACAACTTTTTATTGTTTTTTTTTGATAAATCTGTATGATGTGTTTACAAATTGTGATGCCTTTGCCTTAGCCAATATTTTACAGGTGATACTATTACCTTCCATGACAATTAACTAGAACTTATAGTAGATATACGCTCATTTCACCATTGACGCCCCCAAAATAGGTATACAACACCAATTCTGAGTCGCCAAATACATGGTACAGAAAGCAAACTACAACTTCAATAATACAATTGTCGTGCAAAATACGACAACACATACTGTGAGTTTAAATACAAATATTATCTTCTAGACAATATCCACACCCAAATAAGTCCTCATTACAATTATTCATACACTATTTTAAAGAAATAGTGAGTACAGCTAAAACATCATTCTAAAACCATCACTTCATACCCCGACTCGATCCTGCTATGTTCTCACCTCTTGAGAAGAAAAATGGAACAAAAAGGAAAATGGTGAGCTCAACTAGCCCAGTAAAGAATATTATGACTAAGATAATATACAACAAATTATCATTAGTCTTCAACGAGGAAAAATCTGATAGAATATAATAGACAACAAGTTTTAGATCAACAAATGCAGCAGAAACATCAATCCATTAGAAGAGTCACGTAGAGAATGAATTCTACTATCTTCTAAGATTTAAAAGTCCATCATCAATATTTTATCCCTGTAACAACAATCAATATACATCTTTAAATATTCATCTTTTCACTATAGGCCAAAGATATTCATCAAGTATCACCAGTTGGTCATGTTCATCTCAACACCTGTTCATCTTTGCACTACGGGCCAAAGATATTCATCAGTTAATCATTCATCTTTGCACTACAGGCCAAAGACATTCAGTAATATCATCATTTAGGAATGAGGATGATAAAAAATATTTTAAAAAAAATGAATCCAGTGAGACAGAAAAACAAATATTAGGGATTCGTATAACAGCTTATCCAAGATCAATAATACTTCATAATAACCAATTTTGAAGCAAGATTCAAAAATAACGATCAAAACATGGATACAATCAAAGATAGTAACCAAAATAGACATCTTGGACAAAAAGGAATTTTTTTTTTTGGGTGAATAGCGCCGTATTCGTGAATAGTAACCCTGACACAAAAAGTTCCAAATTTGATTAAAAAGTTCATCAATATTTCGGTATAATGATATTGAAGAAAATAATATCATTTAAGAAGAAAATAACACCCCTTACCTCAAAATAACCGTACTTCTGACTGAATTTCAGATATAAAGTCGACAGAAGCTTGCACGGAATAGCAACTCTCAAAATATCAAAATACTCACAATAATACGCTCGATAATCTAGAGAGAAATAAAACTTATTTCTGGTGTGATTTTCAATTCTAACCTAAGCGTCTATTTATAGAAAAATGCTAGAACTCCAAAGGATATTAAAATAATAAAAAATTATTATTTTAAAAAACTTTTCTACGCGTGCCTTAAGAAAGCGATCAGCATGCCATTCTTGAAGAAAATAATCAGCAGCCCATGTGTATTCCACCAACCAAAAAGTGGGTCACACCCATACATTAAAAAAATAATTTTATTTTCTGAAACTTCAATAATTCATAGAAAATAGTCTGTTTATCAGAAAAATACAAATTTTATGTCCATTATGTCTGAAATCGAATTCTCTACAACTTTGCAGAAGAAAATTTTTCTAAATTCCAAACAGAAAATATTTGAAATCCACAAATGGATGATTTTTAATACCTCCGCCCTGACAAAATACTGATAAAATACCTCGGCATTAATTCCTTCATTAATAACCACAAAAATAAATTCATCATTTATATTGACATCAAATAAATATTTCCTTATCATATAAATCAATAATTAATTGTTCATAAATAATATTACAGAATCACAATTATGACAACCAGGTAGTTCCTAGGGAAGAGGAGGCTTTCCAATAATGATTTCTCCTTACTGGCGCGCAATTAGGTGACCAAATCTCTCCTTAGACAGATCTTTCTAGACATTGCCAATAATGCTATCTCATAATATTATTCAAATAATATGAATTATTGATATGATAATGAGAAATACTGTGCAGTGACAATTATTAAAACAACAATAATATGAACTATCAACGCATCAATTATTGAATTAATAAAATAATATATTAAACAGTAACTACTGTAATAATTATTGAGTAGTGATTTCTTACGTACGAATCAATAATTCAATAAAACTATGCAATACTGTGTGCTATTGTATTTTAACCACCAGGTAACCCAACAGTGTTAACGGTAACAATTACGCCATTATTCATAAAAACTTATACTTTGTCATTTTCTTCATCCGAAATTTATTTTGTTATGAGCCCCACGGATGGCTATGCCATCCTACGAATATTCTCCGACAAAAAGAATATTCTACGACCAAAAGAATATTCCTCGACAAAAATAAATATTTTATAACCACTTGCTTATTTTGTAAAATTTGTACATTTCACCCATAACCAAAGCATTATATCAAATTAACACCTTATTAATTTAGAATAATGAATAGAAAAAATTTAATTTTATTTATAATAAGTTGGAGTCTTACATCCTCCCCTCCTTATAAAATTTCGTCCACAAAATTGACGTGCGTACCTGGTGTTTCGAACAGGTGAGGGTACCTCACTTTCATTTTCGATTCCAACTCCCATGTCATTTCCTCCATTGCATGGTTTCTCTATAAAACCTTGACTTGTGGTATAACCTTGGTGCGTAGGATATGTTCTTTTCTATCCAAGATCTTAACAGGTACCTCCTCGTACGTTAAATCTTCGGCTATCTCGTCTGGTTCTAACTCAATAATATGGTTTGGGTCTTTTACATATTTACGAAGCATAGATATGTGGAAAACATTATGAACACGAGACATATTTGGAGGTAATACGAGTCTATAGGCCACATTTCCTATTTGGTCAAGAATTTTAAATCGACCAACAAATCTTGGATTGAGCTTTCCTCTCTTTCCAAATCTTGTAACTCCCTTCCATGGAGCAACACGTAACAGTACATGATCTCCAATATTAAACTCCACGTCCTTTCTATGAAGATCAACATAACTCTTTTGTCGATCCTGTGATGTTTGAATACGTTGTCGAATCATTTGGATCTTTTCTATAGTCATGCGTACCAATTTTGGTCCCAACAAAGTTGTTTCACCCACCTCGTCTCAACATACTGGAGAACGACACTTTCGTCCATACAATGCCTCAAATGGAGCCATGCCGATACTTACTTGATAACTATTGTTGTAAGAGAATTCCACCAGTGGCAAATACTTATCCCAACTCCCTTTGAAGTCTAGAACACAGAGTCTTAATAGATCTTCAAGAGTTTGAATAGTCCTCTCTGATTGTCCGTCCGTTTGAGGATGGTATGCTGAACTGAATCGTAGATCCGTGCCCATAGCTTTCTGCAAGCTAACCCAAAATCGTGAAGTGAATCTTGGGTCACGATCCGAAACTATGGATACTGGCATGCCATGCAATCTCATAATCTCATTCACGTACATACGAGTAAGACGTTCAAGGGAATAAGTTTCACGTATCGACAAGAAATGAGCAGACTTGGTTAATCTATCAACAATAACCCAAATCGCATCTATGCCTTGAGAAACTTTGGGAAGACCTGTAACAAAATCCATGGTAATGCGTTCCCACTTCCATTTCGGAATCTCAAGTGGTTGCAATGGACCTTTTGGTACTTGATGCTCTGCCTTTACACATTGACAAGTTAAACGACTCGAGATAAACTCTGCGATCTCTCTCTTCATATTGTTCCACCAAAATGTGTGTCGAATATCATGATATATTTTGGTACTCCTAGGATGGATTGCAAACGGGGTGTTGTATGCCTCCATCATGATTCTATGCTTCAAGTCAGAATCGTTAGGAACACAAAGTCTAGATTTGACTCGATGTATTCCTTTTTCATCGATTCTTGCTTCTGGAATAGCACCTTCTTGCACTTTCTTCTTCATACGCATCAGCCTCAGGTCCGTAGCTTGAGCAGCTTTAACTTTATCGATTAAAGTCGGTTTTACTCGTATATTCGCCATCATCACGTGGGTCCCTAGAGTCTTTAATTCTACCTCCATCCTTTGCAAGTCATACAAAATGGGCCTTTGCGTTGACAATATCGCACTCGTACTCGCATATGATCTTCTACTCAATGCGTCAGCTATTACGTTCGCTTTTTCAGGATGATATTGAATAGTGTGATCGTAATCTTTCAAAAGCTCAAGCCAACGTCGTTGCCGCATATTGAGTTCTTTTTGGGTGAAGAAATATTTGAGGCTTTTATGGTCCGTATAAATCTCCACTTTCTCCCCATACAAGTAGTGTCTCCATATCTTCAACGCGAAAACGACTGCTGCCAACTCTAGATCTTTAGTAGGATAATTCCTCTCATATTCTTTGAGTTTTCGCGAGGCATAGGCTATGACTTTCCCATGTTGCATGAGAACACATCATAACCCTTTGCCTGAAGCATCGCTGTAGATAACAAATCCATCCGAACCAGATGGTATTGCCAGAACAGGTGCCGAAATGAGTCTCCTCTTGAGCTCTTGGAAACTCTTCTCGCATTCTTCGCTCTATACGAATTTTGTATCTTTCCGAGTCAGCTGAGTTAATGGAGTAGCGATTCGAGAAAATCCTTCCACGAATCTCTGATAATAACCAGCTAAGCCCAGAAATCTACGTACTTCAGTCACCGACTTCGGTTGCTCCCAACTTTGTATTGCTTCAATCATTGCCGGGTCAACAGATACTCCATGTTTTGACACCACATGCCCAAGGAATGCTACTTCCTCAAGCCAGAACTCGCATTTCTTTAGCTTGGCATAAAGCTTGTTTACAAAGCCTTTCAAGTATCAGCTTCAAATGGTGTTCATGATCTTCACGACTTTTTGAATAGATGAGGATGTCATCAATAAGGACAACAACGAACTGATCCAAATATTCCTTGAATACTCGGTTCATCATATCCATAAAAGCAGCAGGAGCATTAGTCAATCCAAAAGACATGACTAAGAATTCATAATGCCCGCACCGAGTTCTGAAGGCAGTCTTTGGAATATCCTCAGTTTTAATCTTCAGCTGATGATATCCAGAACAAAGATCGATCTTTGAAAAGAATTGTGCTCCTTGTAACTGGTCAAACAGGTCATCAATGCGAGGTAGCGGATACCTATTCTTGATGGTGACATGGTTTAATTCTCGATAGTCAATACAAAGTCGCATACTCCCATCTTTCTTCTTTACGAATAAAACAGGAGCACCCCAAGGAGATGTACTAGGACGAATGAAACCGATGTCTAACAATTCCTGTAGTTGGACTTTTAGGTCCTGAAGTTCAATAGGAGCCATTCGATATGGGGTTTTAGAAATGGGCTTTGTACCCGGTTCAAGGTCAATAAAGAATTCAACATCACGTTCTGGGGGTAGACCAGGAAGTTCTTCAGGAAATACATCAGGAAATTCTCTAACAATAGAAATATTATCCAAATCTGACTTGTCTTTATTCAAATCCATAACTTTCTTCTTCATACGCATCAGTCTCAGGTCCGTAGCTTGAGCAGCTTTAACTTTATCGATTAAAGTCGGTTTTACTCGTATATTCGCCATCATCACGTGGGTCCCTAGAGTCTTTAATTCTACCTCCATCCTTTGCAAGTCATACAAAATGGGCCTTTGCGTTGACAATATCGCACTCGTACTCGCATATGATCTTCTACTCAATGCGTCAGCTATTACGTTCGCTTTTCTAGGATGATATTGAATAGTGTGATCGTAATCTTTCAAAAGCTCAAGCCAACGTCGTTGCCACATATTGAGTTCTTTTTGGGTGAAGAAATATTTGAGGCTTTTATGGTCCGTATAAATCTCCACTTTCTCCCCATACAAGTAGTGTCTCCATATCTTCAACGCGAAAACGACTGCTGCCAACTCTAGATCTTTAGTAGGATAATTCCTCTCATATTCTTTGAGTTTTCGCGAGGCATAGGCTATGACTTTCCCATGTTGCATGAGAACACATCATAACCCTTTGTCTGAAGCATCGCTGTAGATAACAAATCCATCCGAACCAGATGGTATTGCCAGAACAGGTGCCGAAATGAGCCTCCTCTTGAGCTCTTGGAAACAGTTCTCGCATTCTTCGCTCCATACGAATTTTGTATCTTTCCGAGTCAGCTGAGTTAATGGAGTAGCGATTCGAGAAAATCCTTCCACGAATCTCTGATAATAACCAGCTAAGCCCAGAAATCTACGTACTTCAGTCACCGACTTCGGTTGCTCCCAACTTTGTATTGCTTCAATCAATGTCGGGTCAACAGATACTCCATGTTTTGACACCACATGCCCAAGGAATGCTACTTCCTCAAGCCAGAACTCGCATTTCTTTAGCTTGACATAAAGCTTGTTTACAAAGACTTTCAAGTATCAGCTTCAAATGGTGCTCATGATCTTCACGACTTTTGGAATAGATGAGGATGTCATCAATAAAGACAACAACGAACTGATCCAAATATTCCTTGAATACTCGATTCATCATATCCATAAAAGCAGCAGGAGCATTAGTCAATCCAAAAGACATGACTAAGAATTCATAATGCCCGCACCGAGTTCTGAAGGCAGTCTTTGGAATATCCTCAGTTTTAATCTTCAGCTGATGATATCCAGAACAAAGATCGATCTTTGAAAATAATTGTGCTCCTTGTAACTGGTCAAGCAGGTCATCAATGCGAGGTAGCGGATACCTATTCTTGATGGTGACATGGTTTAATTCTCGATAGTCAATACAAAGTCGCATACTCCCATCTTTCTTCTTTACGAATAAAACAGGAGCACCCCAAGGAGATGTACTAGGACGAATGAAACCGATGTCTAACAATTCCTGTAGTTGGACTTTTAACTCCTGAAGTTCAATAGGAGCCATTCGATATGGGGTTTTAGAAATGGGATTTGTACCCGGTTCAAGGTCAATAAAGAATTCAACATCACGTTCTGGGGGTAGACCGGGAAGTTCTTCAGGAAATACATCAGGAAATTCTCTAACAATAGAAATATTATCCAAATCTGACTTGTCTTTATTCAAATCCATAACATGGGCTAAGAAAGCTTGACATCTGTTTTACAATAAACGAATAACTTTGTGGCTTGATATGATAGTGACTGATTTTAGTGGTTTAGTTATTTGAATTCGTATGACAGGTTGGTTAGGAATATGAAAACTAACAACCTTACAAAAACAATCAATTTTAGCATGATGAGTGGTTAACCAATCAATTCCTAAAATCACATCAAAAGCAAGTATCTTTAAAGAAATAAGATCAACAGGTAATGTGATTGTGCCAACTTGGATCAAGCAATATTTTTAAACTGTAGATATAACGAAGGTTTCACCCAACGGAGTTTCAACAGATAAGTTAAAGTCCAATTTCTCCGGAGTCATGTTTAAACGTTGAGCACAAGCAGGAGAGATAAAAGAATGGGTAGAACCGGTATCTAGTAAGGTATAAACTTCGCAAGAATTCAAGATTAGCTTACCCGTGATCACCTCGTTTGGGTTTCTCACGTTTTGGCCAGGCACGACAAACGTTCTTCCAGGAACCGTTGACTTCGACTTATCCAGGACAGCTTTTGGAGTCACCATCCCCACTGAACTTGGTTTTGCTACAGAACACTCTCGGGCTATATGACCCTACTTTCCACAGTTATAACATACCTTGGATTGTTGTGGGCAGTTTAGGCTGATATGTCCCTCTTTCTCGCATTTATAACACACGACCGGTGGTCGTTCTCCTCCCCTAGCAACAGTTGATGTTGGTATTGTTACTGATGTCTTTCCGTCATTGTTGAATCTCCTCTTTTTGAAATTTCCACTATACTCACATCTTCTATTATCATGGCCACGATTACCACCCGAGTGGTTACTGCTTTTATCTGTATTCTTCCCTCCTTGCTGGTTATCATCGCTCCGATGAGTGCTATCACCAGTATGACCCTGGTTGTGATCCCTCGGTTGAGTGTACTCATTGTCTCACTCTAATAATTGAGCCCTGTTGACAACATCTGAATACAGAGAAAATTTATGAGATATAAAGTATTGACGAATCTCGGGTTTTAGACCTCTCAGAAACATCTGCGTCATACGTTCCTCATTCTCCACCGAATGAGGTGCAAACCTGGATAAATCTGCGAACTTCGCCTCATACTGAGATACCGTCATGTTGTTCTACTTCAGCCTAATAAACTCTACCTCCTTCATATGACGAATACTTTCTGGAAAGTACTTGTCATTGAACAATTTTTGAAATCTTTCACAAGACATATTAAGTGCGGCTGGCTGGGTACGCTTCACAGATTCCCACCAGTAATCTGCCTCACCACGGAACATAAAGGTGGTGAATGGAACCTTCTGTTCCTCTGTGCATCCCAAGACATTGAATATCTTGGTAATTTGCTTGACCCATGTTTCCGCCTTAATTGGATTGGGCTTTACCCAGAAATCTGGTGGTCCCAACTCCTTGAACTGTTTGGCTATGACAGACCGCGCGTTGCCATCACTTTCACTCGTATTTTGTACATGAGTCTATCTCGTCTGATTTTGCATGAACTGCAAAAAGCTCCTAAACATTCCATCATTCATCGTTTGCTCGGTAGTGTTGTTTACAGGAGGAATATTGTCTTCCTGTTGCACGTTCTCCTGGTTTGTGACTAAAGGTTGTTCCACAGTCTCATACACTCCATTGTTAGCGTTCTTAGCAGCCATTCTTAAATACAGCCATAAAACAAGGGTTAATTAAACAAATTAACATATCACATAATATCCCTATATTATGACCAACCAACAAATAAGCTTAGATAGGACACACTAGCGAATGATTTACTCATCTCTCCCCTCCTAGTTCTATTCCCCGATCTCCGCTAGACACCATATCCCTAAGCTTTGATACCAACTGTGACGTACCCAAAATAGGTATACAACACCCATTCTGAGTCGCCAAATACATGGTACAGAAAGCAAACTACAACTTCAATAATACAATTGTCGTGCAAAATACGACAACACATACTGTGAGTTTAAATACAAATATTATCTTCTAGACAATATCCACACCCAAATAAGTCCTCATTACAATTATTCATACACTATTTTAAAGAAATAGTGAGTACAACTAAAACATCTTTCTAAAACCATCACTCCATACCCCGACTCGATCCTGCTATGTTCTCACCTCCTGAGAAAAAAATGGAACAAAAAGGAAAAGGGTGAGCTCAACTAGCCTAGTAAAGAATATTATGACTAAGATAATATAAAACAAATTATCATTAGTCTTCAACAGGAAAAAATATGATAGAATATAATAGACAACAAGTTTTAGATCAACAAATGCAGCGGAAATAACAATCCATTAGAAGAGTCACAGAGAGAATGAATTCTACTATCTTCTAAGATTTAAAAGTCCATCATCAATATTTTATCCCTGTAACAATAATCAATATATATCTTTAATCAAATATTCATCTTTGCACTACAGGCCAAAGATATTCATCAAGTATCACCAGTTGGTCATGTTCATCTCAATACCTGTTCATCTTTGCACTATGGACCAAAGATATTCATCAGTTAATCATTCATCTTTGCACTACAGGCCAAAGACATTCATTAATATCATCATTTAGGAATGAGGATGATGAAAAATATTTTAAAGAAAACGAATCCAGTGAGACAGAAGGACAAGTATTAGGGATTCGTATAACAGCTTATCCAAGATCAATAATACTTCATAATAACCAATTTTGAAGCAGGATTCAAAAATAACGATCAAAACATGGATATAATCAAAGATAGTAACCAAAATAGACATCACGGACAAAAAAAATTTTCATTTTTTGGTGACTAGTGCCGTATTCGTGAATAATGTCGTATACGTGAATAGTGTCGTATACGTGAATAGTAACTTCGACACAAAAAGTTCCAAATTTGATTAAAAAGTTCATCAATATTTTGGCATAATGATATTAAAGAAAATAATATCATTTAAGAAGAAAATAACACCCCCTGCCTCAAAATAACCGTACTTCTGACTGAATTTCGGATATAAAGTCGACAGAAGCTTGCACGGAATAACAACTCTCAAAGTATCAAAATACTCACAATAATACGCTCGATAATCTAGAGAAAAAGAAAACTTGTTTCTGGTGTGATTTTTAATTCTAACCTAAGCGTCTATGTAAGACCCCAGTTTTTATAAATAAAGATGAATTTTTTTTATAATTATTATTTTTGAATATTATGGAATAAATTTGATATAATGTTATAGTTGTGGGTAATATTTATAAATTTTGCAAAGTACGCAAGTTGTTATAAAATATTCGTTTGGTCGGGGAATATTCTTTTTGTCGGGGAATATCCGTACGACGACACAATCATTGGTGGACCCCACAATGAAGTAGAAAACGACAAAATTATCTTTCTATAAAAAACGGTGGAAGTGTTACCGTTAAAAATGTTGAACTACTCGGTAGTAAAAGTACAGTAATACGCGTAGTTGCATAGTAGCACACGGTATTGATTATTGATGCTTACGTGAGAAGTCACTCAGCTCTACTCAATTATTGCTACAGTAATTGCTGCATCATATCTCTTATATTATTGATTCAATTATTGTCACAGTATCATATGTTATATTATTAAATCAATAATTGAGACGACAAGTTATAAATGATTAATAATTGTGGAAAGATTAATTATGTGTTGATTAAAAATAAATTAATTTATGGTAATATTTATTCAATCCTTGATGTGTATAAAGAGTCTGTTATGAGACGTTTGTGGTAAGTTTGGTTATTTTATGGGGGGGCCCATATGTCATCATCTAAGAGTCTCTTTCGTCAATAGTAATTACCTTAGTTAATAGTAATTATTTTCGTCAATAGTAATTACCTTCGTCAATAGTAATTACCTTCGTCAATAGTAATTACCTTCGTCAATAGTAATTACCTTCGTCAATAGTAATTACCTTCGTAAATAGTAATTACCTTTACCAGACGTCAAACCACTTGCCGTTTCATATTACAGGCGTCGAACCACTTGTCGTTTCACATTACAGGCGTCGAACCAATTGTCGTTTCACATTACAGGCGTCAAACCACTTTTCTTTTTACATCACCAGTCGTCAAGCCACTTGCCTTTTCACATTGCAAGTGCTAAGCTAGAAATCTTCTATAAATAGAGGCCTAGGGCTTCATTATTTTTCACGAATTCATTCAAGCTATAGAGAGAGAAAGTATAGAGAGAATAAGAGAGGAAGAAGAAGAGTGTTCGGTTACTACACTACTGCAGTATTCAATCTCCTAATAAGGTAAGGGGTGTTATTATTTCTTCTTGAAGAGAACTTATGTTATTCCATTCTTTGTTATTCTATTGGAATAACCTGTAAAAGTGGCATACCCTATACATGACCTGTATATGCGGTATACCCTATACTTGGTGAAATCCTTATGTTATTCCATTCATTATTATTCTATTGGAATAACCTGTATACGCGGAATACCCTATACTTGGTGACATCCATTTACTATTCTGTCTTTATGTTTCTGTCGGAATATCCTGTCTGTGCTATACGCCGGACCTGGTTCAATTTACTATTCCGTCTTTACATTTCTGTCGGAATATCCTGTCTGTGCTATATGCCGGACCTGGTTCCAGCATTTACTATTCCACATTTATTATTATGTTGGAACATCCTGTCGGTGTGAATTTCACCTGACCTGGTTCCGTTATTATTATTCTGCTGGAATAACCTGTTTGTGCTGTCTCTATCGCATGCATGGTGATATCTTTTGTTATTGTATTCGGTATTACTCAGTTGATTAAAATTCTGACTTCTATACTCCATGAAATTAGTGGAATATCCTTGATATTTGCGCTTCATCCAGTATCCTTTCATGGAAATATTCTTCTGATCATTCTTGAATTTTACTCTACAAAATAGTCTCATGTTGACAATTTGGACGTTAATAATTTCTGGATAAAATAATTCTTGAACTTGTTTTATTGAATTCTTATATCATTGTCATCATCCTCATGTTTATATTTTGTTGAAAGTCATCTGTGACCTGTAGTGCATAGATGGACTTGGTATGATTATGACCGGGGATTATTCGGTGTAATCATGACCGTAACATTACAAATGATGAAAAAATTAAAAGTTCTCATTGGCCCGTAGTGCATTGATGGACAGTTGTTGGCATGATCATGACCATTAATGAATACACAAATATTCTTGGCCCGTAGTGCATGAATAATTGTGGTCGTGATACTAAAGAATATCCTTGGCCGTAGTGCAGGGTTGATTCGATGATGTGGAACATTTATTAAGCTGAGTCTCAGCTATAACAGTGATGAAAAACCTTTTAAATCATAAAAGATAGTAGATTTTATTTTCTACTTGACTCTTTTAATGGATTGCTGATTCTGCTGCAGTTAAACTTGATGTTTATTATATTTTATCAGTTTAACACTGTTGAAGGCTAATGATAATTTATTCTGCATTATCTTAGTCATAATATTTCTTACTGGGCTAGTTGAGCTCACCCTTTCTTTCACTGTTCTCTTCAGGAAATGAGAATATAGCTGGGACGAGTCGGGGAACGGAGTAATGGTCCAGAGGATAGTATTAGTAGTCCTCACTATTCTGTGAAATAGTGTGATAATAATTGTAATGAGAATTCCTTTTGAGTTTGTATAATCTCTAGTAGACAATATTTGTATTCAAACTCACAGTTTCTGTTTTGTCGTATTGTACACGACAGTTGTATTAGTAAGTTGTATTTGAATTCTGTACCATGTATCTGGAGACCCAAGATGGGTGATGTATACCTAATTTTGGGGGCGTCACAGTCTATTTATAGGAAAATGCTAGAACGCCAAAGGAGACTAAAATAATAAAAAATTATTATTTTAACAAACTTTTCTACGCGTGCCTTAAGAAAGCCATTAGCATGCCATTCTTGAAGAAAATAATCAGCAGCCCATGTGTATTCCACCAACCAAAAAGTGGGTCCCACCCATACATTAAAAAAATCATTTTATTTTCTGAAACTTCAATAATTCATAGAAAATAGCCCGTTTATCAGAAAAATACAAATTTTATGTCCATTCTGTCTGAAATCGAATTCTCTACAACTTTACAGAAGAAAGTTTTTCCAAATTCCCAACAAAAAATATCTGAAATCCACAAACGAATGATTTTTAATACCTCCACCCTGACAAAATACTGATAAAATACCTCGGCATTAATTCCTTCATTAATAACCACAAAAATAAATTCATCATATATATTGACATCAAATAAATATTTTCTTATCATATAAATCAATAATTAATTATTCATAAATAATATTACAGAATCACAATTATGACAACCAGGTAGTTCCTAGGGAAGAGGGGGCTTTCCAATAAGGATTTCTCCTTACTGGCGCGCAATTAGGTGACCAAACATCTCCTTATACAGAACTTTCTAGACATTGCCAATAATGCTATCTCATAATATTATTCAAATAATATGAATTATTGATCAAATAATGGGAAATACTGTGCAGTAACAATTATTAAAACAACAATAATATAATCTATCAACACATCAATTATTGAATCAATAAAATAAAATATTAAACAGTAACTACTGTAACAATTATTGAGTAGTGCCTTCTTACATACGAATCAATAATTCAACAATACTGTGCAATACCGTGTGCTACTGTATTTTAACCACCAGGTAACCCAACAGTGTTAACGATAACAATTATGCCGTTATTCATAAAAAATCATACTTTGTCGTTTTCTTCATCCGACATTTATTCTTTTTTGAGCCCCACGAAGGGATGTGCCGTCGTACAAATATTCCACGACCAAAAGAATATTCCCCGACAAAAATGAAGATTTTATAACCACTTGCTTATTTTGTAAAATTTGCATATTTCACCCATAACCAAAGCATTATATCAAATTAACACCTTATTAATTTAGAATAATGAATAGAGAAAATTCAATTTTATGGGGCTTGATGTTTTGCAATCCTCGAAAACAAAAGTCCTAGAAGAGGGAACCTCATCTCTTGAAATTTTTCTTTTGTTTGGAATCAAGAAGTCATTAAGAACCAAACATTTCTTGAAGGCCTAAAAGCCTTGAAAGCCTGATAGATTCGAAGGCCTGATAGCCTCGAAGACCTACTGATAGCCTCGAAGACTTGCTGATAGCATCGAAGACCTGCTGATTGCTTTGACGGCCTGATAGCATTGAAGTCCTGATAATAGCTTTGAAGATCTACTGATAGCCTCGAAGACCTGTTGAGGGCCTTGAAGACCTGTTGATAGCCTCAAAGACCAACCTTTAGGTATTCCTCTATCTTCAATTCGACATGTCATGTCCTTTGGATCATGAACTTTTGTAGTTCTTTTCATTTCCTGTATCAGAAAATCATGTACATTTATCTCATACAAACTAACACTTGAATCTATACTTTTTTTTCTTTTTTTCTTTTTTTTTTAAAGAAATTTAAGAAAAATGTTCAAGTATAAGTAAAAGTTTGTCAATTTATTGATAATAAAATTACTTTTAACGAAAAGCATAACGTTTCATATAATAAATCTTGCTTTTGTCGGTGAAAGCATAACGTTCACCACTTTTAGAGATAAAGTGTAACTTTTTCGGGGTTGAGGGCTTATACTCAGGTGCCTCATTCACTTTTAATTATAAAGTGTAACACTCGGGTGCCTCGTCACTTGGGTCGTCCAATTTCTTGGCAAGTGCAGTCTACGAGGACTTGAAAATGGGTGCCTCGTCACTTGGGTCGTCCAATATCTTGGCAAGTGCAGTCTACGAGGACTTGAAATTGGGTGCCTCGTCACTTGGGTCGTCTAATTTCTTGGCAAGTGCAGTCTACGAGGACTTGACCACCATTTAGAGTGGACCACCATCTTGGGTGGATTTTTTTTTTTTTTTTTTTTTAGTCTTCAATTCTTGTGCCTCCTCCCTTGGTCATCCAATTTACTTGGCAAGGAATATTCTTGAGGACTTAAACCACCATTTTTGGTAGACCACCATCTTGGGTGGATATTTAATTCATCTGTAGTTCATAGTTTGTTTGATGGTACGTAGAGCCAGTATTTGAGTTCTTGACTTCCGGGGCTGCACTATGGGTGATTGTGTTGCACGTTTCTTCTCCTAGTTCAATCTCCCCGGCCGCCAGCTTCTCATGGTATATTCTCCGCAGACTGTAACAGTCCATAGTGGAATGTCCTGCGTATTGGTGGTATACACAGAAGTCCGGTATTCTTTTCATCTCTTCCGTTACAACCAACCGGGGCCTTGGAGGCTTCACCACTCCATATTCAACCCATTGTTCATACAGGTTCTTGAATACCTTCTCGCTACATGTAATAGCCTCCGGAACTGGCATCTTGGTATACTTATCCCCATGCCTTTCTCTGCTTCGCTCAAATTTTTCATTTTTTTCCCTCTTGCCCCCTTGTGGTTTTGACTGAGAATCCTCCAAAGCCACAGTTGCTGTCCTCTTGCCCTTCCATGTAACCATCGCATGGCTGGTGGGAAATGTTATGATTCCTCCCAAGTCTTGTGCAAAAGATGAGAGGGTCGCAAATGAATCACAAGCTTTGGTAATGAGGTGGGGCTTGAAGGCGTCTAAAGCACCATTGTTGCATATGCTAACCAAGTTCTTTTCTTCAATTGGCTCTGCACACTTCTGTGCTTGGGTCCTGAACCTATCCACGTAATCTGACAGCTCCTCGTTTGGCTTCTGCTTGAATCGCATGAGCTCTACGATGGTTACCTGTTTCTGCATATAGAAAAATTTCTTAAAAAATTGCAATTTTAGATCATCCCAATCATGGACTGATCCCTTCTCCAAATTGTAGTACCAACTAAAGGCACTATCCGTCAAAGTCTTATTGAATTCCCTCATCAACAAGTTGTGGTTGTTTACTTCATCATATCCTAGCCATGGAGACATCGACTCTACGAACCTGGCAATGTGTTCTCTGGCATTTCCTTTCTCCCCATTATATTTTGGAAACTGCGGGGGATGCTCAATATACCCCGTCGGATAAGGTTGCCTCCGAATGTGTGCAGGGTAAGGTGGAGTAAAATCTAACTCCGAGGGTCGGGATGTCTTCCTGCGAAGTTGATTGATCACATCGATCATATCATTCTTTGTCACGTACTGGCTTGTGGCGTGAACTCTCTGGGGTGTTGTAATATACTGTTGTATTGGCGGTGTGTATGGCGAAGAGATTGGTTGATGTACACTTGCATCGTGCAAAGCTGGCACTGATGGCCTTTGCTGGCTCACTCGCTGGACATGGCTTGGGACGGTTGACATCTGCACCTGTGAAAATGCTTGAAGAGAAGTTGGGATGATGTTCGTTTGAGGTTGGCTTGCTTCCAACCTAAGTTGTGGCCCGTCACCACTGTTCTGAAGCTCCAAGTTGATTATTGGAACTGATTGACTTTCAGTCAATGGAGGTACAATCTGGTTCTCTTTGTTGTTGTTGCCATTGTTGTTGTCCTCCACTCCTACTTGTTCTCCATGAAAATTGCCTGGGAACGTGGCCTTGAAGGTAGGGATCTGCATCAATTGCTGGCGAAAGTTCCCCATCTCCTCTTGTTTCCTCTGCATCTCCAATATCATGGTCATCATCATCTCTTGTCCTTCCCGTGCTTCCTTTAATGCCTTGAGCATCTCCAATTGCACAACATTGGTCTGCTCTCCGCTTGCATCCTCGCCTTGCTTTCCTGCACTTGTGTGTTGTTGATTGACCATATGTGGTGATATTGAACTCCCTTCTGAAGCGTCTTCAATAATTGGTTGGTCAAAATCCAGGTTTTCGCCTTGGAAAACTTGAGTGGTTTGCCTTGAAACTGGATCCGGCGAGGTAATACTATTTGTTGATGAAGCAGCTCTTCCTGTAGTTCTCCCACTTCGAATTGTGGGCATACCCTTCACGAATTCTACACCTCCCCAGCGGAGTCGCCAAATAAATGTGGGCAAGGAAATCGTACCTTGCTAGAGTTAGGGTTTCGTGTTGGCTGAAGAGGAGAGAAATCCACAAAGAGCACGGAATTGATTGGTTGATTGAAGAGGGGAGAACGACAGGTGGGCGATTACTCCAACGACGCGTGGCAGAACCCCTAGAATCCAGGAACCGTGTTAGGGTAGCGAGGATTCCAAGAGCCTTCTTGAGTCCTTCAAGTTGAGAGAATGTCCAAACCCTTTCAGTGCTTTTAGGTGGAATCTCCGAGCCTTTAAGTCACTAAAAGGGTCTCTTTGATCTTCTGAGAGTCCAAGTCTTGAGTCTGGAGAGAAGTCCCCTTCCAAATGGAATGGAAGGGGTATTTATAGGGTTTTCTGGAAAGTAGTCATGTGCAAGGCACATGCCTTCAGGAAAATTCCAGAAATACCCTTTAGTCCTTAGAGTAATGCCCATATTGCCCTGTCCTTCTAGCCACCAATCCAATCCCTCAATCAATTCCCAAAACGAGCCGCCTCCACGAGTTCTTCTGCCTCGGGACGCGTGGAGGCTTCTCCCGGGTCTAGCACATTTATTTCTGACTTTTCCGTCTTTATTAAATTTGGTTATGCGAACCCCAATTTGCACATTTAATGAGGTCGTGGAACCCTAATTGTGCATTTAATTCAATTAGGTCATGTAAACTCTAATTTTGCACATGGGCCCACATTTGCCCCCTGCGCGAGAGTCGCATTCCCAAATAGACGATCGCGCAAGAATACTTCTATACTGAAAAATCTTCTGAAAATCTTTCCATAGTTTGCTCAATATTTGCTTCCTTATTTTTTCCTGGAAATTAAGACAAGGAAGATCATCAAATATTACCAAATAAAATTTAATTTAATAAAATCCTTCTTTTCGTAAATCAAATCTTTCCCTTTTATCAAATGAAATCAAATCATAATTTTATTTTAGAATTAAAATAAAAACTAAATTTTATTTTGGAAAGATGATCAAATCATAATTTTATTTTGAAAATAAGATCAAATCTTAATTTTATTTTGGAAATAAGATCAAATCTAAATTTTATTTTGAAAATAAGATCAAATCTTTCTTTATTTGAAAGCAAAAGATTTTATTTTTTTATTTACATATATATATATATATATTATCATCTATATATATATATATATAAATAATCCATTTTCAAAAATTACCCTTTGTTGGGAATAAAATTAAATCTTCTTTATATTTGATTTTAAAAATAAGACCCTTTCTTATTATCATTAAGAAGGAAAATCAAACATATATTTTGAATTTTCCCTTTGTTGGGAATAAAATCAAAAATCAAATCTATTCTATATTTAGGAAATAATATTTTTATATGTTTCTATTTAGAAATAAATTCAAAGATACTTATCTTTTTGGAAATCAACTTGAATCCTTCCCTTAATAGAAAAAGAGTGATCGCTTCCTTTTCCGTTGCAAACATATTTTGGGGCTATACATGTATTCATATGTATGCATCTCCCAAGCCAACATGGTCGAACCCTATGTGGCCTAAGGCAACATGGCCGAACCCTATGGGAAAAATGAAGTTTAAATGGAAAAAATGAACTTTTTGGAGGATCAACTACTATTTTGATCATAACTTTTCACTCATTTGGAGTTTTGGGACCTATAATATATCAAAACGAAGCTAGCGAGGAGCCCTACAAAGCCAATATGGCCGAACCCTAGGTGGCCTAAGGCTACATGGCCGAACCCTATGAGAAAAATGAAGTTTAAATGAAAAAAATGAAGTTTTTTGGAGGAACAACTACTATTTTGATCATAATTTTTAACTCGTTTGGAGTTTCGGGGCCCATAATATATCAAAACAAAGCTAGCGAGGAGCCTTACAGAGTCATCATGGCCTAACCCTAGGTGGCCGAATCCTAGGGGGCCGAACCCTAGGGGAGCCGAACCCTAGGGGGGTTTTGGAAGAGCAGTTACTATTTTGATCATAACTTTTGACTCGTTTAGAGTTTCGGGGCCCATAATATATCAAAACGAAGCTAGCGAGAAGCCTTACAGAGTCATCATGGCCTAACCCTAGGTGGCCAAATCCTAGGGGGCCGAACCCTAGGGGAGCCGAACCCTAGGGGGGTTTTGGAAGAGCAGTTACTATTTTGATCATAACTTTTGACTCGTTTAGAGTTTCGGGGCCCATAATATATCAAAACGAAGCTAGTGAGGAGCCCTATAGAGTCATCATGGCCGAACCCTAGGTAGCCAAAATTTAGGGGGCCGAACCCTAGGGGAGCCGAACCCTAGGGGGTTTTGGAAGAGCAGTTACTATTTTGATCATAACTTTTGACTCGTTTGGAGTTTTGGGGCCCGTAATATATCAAAACGAAGCTAACGAGGAGCCCTACAGAGTCATCATGGCCGAACCCTAGGTGGATGAACCCTAGGGGGCCGAACCTTAGGGGGGACCGAACCTTATAAATTTTTTTTCTTTTTCAGGACTCCCCAATCTTTCTGACCTTGTTTCTTCTCCTTTTCAGGTGTTTTGAAGCTTTACTCTTGGACAACCAAGGAGGCCCCGTTTCTCATTGATTGGGAAAGGGCTCCCCTCCTTTGGTCTTTTCGTCGTCTTTTGGAAGCAAGTCCAAACTTATGCCCGTATAACTTTTTCTCCATCATAGAAGGAAGGCTTGATTTTATATCCAACGGCCTGTTGAACATTCTGCAGCTTGAGAACAACCAAGGAGGCCCCGTTTCTCATTGATTGGGAAAGGGCTCCCCTCCTTTGGCCTTTTCGTCGTCTTTTGGAAGCAAGTCCAAACTTATGCTCGTACAACATTTTCTCCATCCTAGAAGGAAGGCTTGATTCTATATCCAACGACTTGTGGAAGTTGGGATGACTTCTTGTCTGATTCATCTACCCATATTCAAGAATAGCAATATTGGATCGACTAGCTACTTGGGAATGCTGATTATGTGGATAGCTGACATTCTTCTTGCATCCAGCTATGTAGGAACATTCGTATCCAATAGGACCATGTTGTTCTTCTTTCTATATATTCATCACTGCTTGGGGTGAATGCACCTTTACTCTGGACGATGTCTATGTCATCTATCGGTTAATATTTTCCCCCTGCGCGTGAGTCACGCCTTTGGTGAGATGATCGCGCAAAATATTGTAAGTGTTGAAGTCTTGATTCTAGTGTCTGAACACTTCGTGGGGCTTGATGTTTTGCAATCCTCGAAAACAAAAGTCCTAGAAGAGGGAACCTCATCTCTTGAAATTTTTCTTTTGTTTGGAATCAAGAAGTCATTAAGAACCAAACATTTCTTGAAGGCCTAAAAGCCTTGAAAGCCTGATAGATTCGAAGGCCTGATAGCCTCGAAGACCTACTGATAGCCTCGAAGACTTGCTGATAGCATCGAAGACCTGCTGATTGCTTTGACGGCCTGATAGCATTGAAGTCCTGATAATAGCTTTGAAGATCTACTGATAGCCTCGAAGACCTGTTGAGGGCCTTGAAGACCTGTTGATAGCCTCAAAGACCAACCTTTAGGTATTCCTCTATCTTCAATTCGACATGTCATGTCCTTTGGATCATGAACTTTTGTAGTTCTTTTCATTTCCTGTATCAGAAAATCATGTACATTTATCTCATACAAACTAACACTTGAATCTATACTTTTTTTTCTTTTTTTCTTTTTTTTTTTAAAGAAATTTAAGAAAAATGTTCAAGTATAAGTAAAAGTTTGTCAATTTATTGATAATAAAATTACTTTTAACGAAAAGCATAACGTTTCATATAATAAATCTTGCTTTTGTCGGTGAAAGCATAACGTTCACCACTTTTAGAGATAAAGTGTAACTTTTTCGGGGTTGAGGGCTTATACTCAGGTGCCTCATTCACTTTTAATTATAAAGTGTAACACTCGGGTGCCTCGTCACTTGGGTCGTCCAATTTCTTGGCAAGTGCAGTCTACGAGGACTTGAAAATGGGTGCCTCGTCACTTGGGTCGTCCAATATCTTGGCAAGTGCAGTCTACGAGGACTTGAAATTGGGTGCCTCGTCACTTGGGTCGTCTAATTTCTTGGCAAGTGCAGTCTACGAGGACTTGACCACCATTTAGAGTGGACCACCATCTTGGGTGGATTTTTTTTTTTTTTTTTTTTTTAGTCTTCAATTCTTGTGCCTCCTCCCTTGGTCATCCAATTTACTTGGCAAGGAATATTCTTGAGGACTTAAACCACCATTTTTGGTAGACCACCATCTTGGGTGGATATTTAATTCATCTGTAGTTCATAGTTTGTTTGATGGTACGTAGAGCCAGTATTTGAGTTCTTGACTTCCGGGGCTGCACTATGGGTGATTGTGTTGCACGTTTCTTCTCCTAGTTCAATCTCCCCGGCCGCCAGCTTCTCATGGTATATTCTCCGCAGACTGTAACAGTCCATAGTGGAATGTCCTGCGTATTGGTGGTATACACAGAAGTCCGGTATTCTTTTCATCTCTTCCGTTACAACCAACCGGGGCCTTGGAGGCTTCACCACTCCATATTCAACCCATTGTTCATACAGGTTCTTGAATACCTTCTCGCTACATGTAATAGCCTCCGGAACTGGCATCTTGGTATACTTATCCCCATGCCTTTCTCTGCTTCGCTCAAATTTTTCATTTTTTTCCCTCTTGCCCCCTTGTGGTTTTGACTGAGAATCCTCCAAAGCCACAGTTGCTGTCCTCTTGCCCTTCCATGTAACCATCGCATGGCTGGTGGGAAATGTTATGATTCCTCCCAAGTCTTGTGCAAAAGATGAGAGGGTCGCAAATGAATCACAAGCTTTGGTAATGAGGTGGGGCTTGAAGGCGTCTAAAGCACCATTGTTGCATATGCTAACCAAGTTCTTTTCTTCAATTGGCTCTGCACACTTCTGTGCTTGGGTCCTGAACCTATCCACGTAATCTGACAGCTCCTCGTTTGGCTTCTGCTTGAATCGCATGAGCTCTACGATGGTTACCTGTTTCTGCATATAGAAAAATTTCTTAAAAAATTGCAATTTTAGATCATCCCAATCATGGACTGATCCCTTCTCCAAATTGTAGTACCAACTAAAGGCACTATCCGTCAAAGTCTTATTGAATTCCCTCATCAACAAGTTGTGGTTGTTTACTTCATCATATCCTAGCCATGGAGACATCGACTCTACGAACCTGGCAATGTGTTCTCTGGCATTTCCTTTCTCCCCATTATATTTTGGAAACTGCGGGGGATGCTCAATATACCCCGTCGGATAAGGTTGCCTCCGAATGTGTGCAGGGTAAGGTGGAGTAAAATCTAACTCCGAGGGTCGGGATGTCTTCCTGCGAAGTTGATTGATCACATCGATCATATCATTCTTTGTCACGTACTGGCTTGTGGCGTGAACTCTCTGGGGTGTTGTAATATACTGTTGTATTGGCGGTGTGTATGGCGAAGAGATTGGTTGATGTACACTTGCATCGTGCAAAGCTGGCACTGATGGCCTTTGCTGGCTCACTCGCTGGACATGGCTTGGGACGGTTGACATCTGCACCTGTGAAAATGCTTGAAGAGAAGTTGGGATGATGTTCGTTTGAGGTTGGCTTGCTTCCAACCTAAGTTGTGGCCCGTCACCACTGTTCTGAAGCTCCAAGTTGATTATTGGAACTGATTGACTTTCAGTCAATGGAGGTACAATCTGGTTCTCTTTGTTGTTGTTGCCATTGTTGTTGTCCTCCACTCCTACTTGTTCTCCATGCAAATTGCCTGGGAACGTGGCCTTGAAGGTAGGGATCTGCATCAATTGCTGGCGAAAGTTCCCCATCTCCTCTTGTTTCCTCTGCATCTCCAATATCATGGTCATCATCATCTCTTGTCCTTCCCGTGCTTCCTTTAATGCCTTGAGCATCTCCAATTGCACAACATTGGTCTGCTCTCCGCTTGCATCCTCGCCTTGTTTTCCTGCACTTGTGTGTTGTTGATTGACCATATGTGGTGATATTGAACTCCCTTCTGAAGCGTCTTCAATAATTGGTTGGTCAAAATCCAGGTTTTCGCCTTGGAAAACTTGAGTGGTTTGCCTTGAAACTGGATCCGGCGAGGTAATACTATTTGTTGATGAAGCAGCTCTTCCTGTAGTTCTCCCACTTCGAATTGTGGGCATACCCTTCACGAATTCTACACCTCCCCAGCGGAGTCGCCAAATAAATGTGGGCAAGGAAATCGTACCTTGCTAGAGTTAGGGTTTCGTGTTGGCTGAAGAGGAGAGAAATCCACAAAGAGCACGGAATTGATTGGTTGATTGAAGAGGGGAGAACGACAGGTGGGCGATTACTCCAACGACGCGTGGCAGAACCCCTAGAATCCAGGAACCGTGTTAGGGTAGCGAGGATTCCAAGAGCCTTCTTGAGTCCTTCAAGTTGAGAGAATGTCCAAACCCTTTCAGTGCTTTTAGGTGGAATCTCCGAGCCTTTAAGTCACTAAAAGGGTCTCTTTGATCTTCTGAGAGTCCAAGTCTTGAGTCTGGAGAGAAGTCCCCTTCCAAATGGAATGGAAGGGGTATTTATAGGGTTTTCTGGAAAGTAGTCATGTGCAAGGCACATGCCTTCAGGAAAATTCCAGAAATACCCTTTAGTCCTTAGAGTAATGCCCATATTGCCCTGTCCTTCTAGCCACCAATCCAATCCCTCAATCAATTCCCAAAACGAGCCGCCTCCACGAGTTTTCTGCCTCGGGACGCGTGGAGGCTTCTCCCGGGTCTAGCACATTTATTTCTGACTTTTCCGTCTTTATTAAATTTGGTTATGCGAACCCCAATTTGCACATTTAATGAGGTCGTGGAACCCTAATTGTGCATTTAATTCAATTAGGTCATGTAAACTCTAATTTTGCACATGGGCCCACAGTTCTGCTGTCTATATACATTCTTCATGATCAATATTTATTCGGTACTAACAAAGATGGTACTGCACATCAGCTCATACTCTCACGAATATAACCCTTTTTCCATCAATTCTACTATATGTCTTTGTAGCTCTTCGTACTCCTTGGAACTGAGTCGGTCTGCTGGCATGTTCTATAAAATCGATCTTAGAATAAGATCTATCTGGTATTGAATATATGTCCCCCATTGGTGGTAGTCCGGGAGGAAACTCTTTGGGCATCAAGTCAATGAATTCTGATATCAATTTTTACACATCAATTGGTACTTTGGTATTCCTATCAGCTGAACTGTTACCACAAGGAAGTAAGGCATATGTTACACCTCATAATCGGCCTCTGTTAGGAACCACTACTACAAAACAGTAAATAGACAACGCGGAAAAAATATTGTGGTTTCAGTCAGAAAAACGTCGTGGTTAAGGGTGTCATCTATTTGACACCCTTACACAACATTTTTAAAACGTTGTAGTTAAGCATAATACAAAACGTTTTTTAGGAAAAAAAAACGTTGTAGATTTATTTTTCAAAATTTAGCAGATGTTTAAAAACGTTGTAGAAGGTATGATTCCACAACGTTTTTTAGATAAAAATATTGTAGAAGGTATGATTCCACAACGTTTTTAAAATGTTGTAGATAAAAAAAAGAAAAAAAGTTGTGGTTCACCTATATTACCAATGCACCTGCAATATACTAATGTCATGATATATAGCTAAAAGGTCTAAATTCTCATTTAAATTTAAAGCCAAAATGTATCAACCATTCAAAATACATCCCAATAATACCATTCATTTACAGTTTCAAATTACTATATCAACAAAATATATACCAAACTATCCATATATACATCTTAAATTCACTTTTCAATCCACAAAATAAACCAAATTATCCATAAAATTAAGTTACTACCTAAGCATTACAATATTTCATTATCAAGAACAGAAAGACAACAATGTCAACTACTGAACAATCAATAGTTCCATTTCCATTCAACTGGGTTTTGAGCTTGATTCATGTAGGTCTGCACAAGCTTGAGACTGCACATGATGTTATTTGAACTTTATTATTGATCTAATCCACCATCAACACCTTTGAATGAAACAAAGAACAAAACGGATACACAAAGGGACAAAATCCTAATTAAGAGAAGTAGGACACAAACGAGACTAGATAAAACTGAAGAGCTGCAAGAACAATCCAATATCAAAAACAATCCAATATCAATAAGGAACAAGATACAATTTTTTTTTACTAGGTATAAACTATGGTGTTACATACTTTTTGACAAGTTGTTGGACTGCATAAGCCAATGAGTGAACAACAGTCCAAAATTATATAAAAAGTTATTTTCACTTCAATACATATCTATTTAAAATTGTTATTTATAATATAAATAATAAAAGGTTAAATTTACAAATTGTAACTATAGATGAATAATATGTAAGGAACTACTATTACTATTACATATGTTAAATTAAAAATAAATAAATTCGTATAATTGAAGAGATTTTAATAACTAATATTCAAAAATAATTTATGTTTTTTGTACTTGTGGAAAAATCAGAAATATTTTACTTTTTCTCATGTAACAGTAGTACGTACTTTAATCACGTTGCGATATGTTAAATTTCAGAGTCTAACATATCCACTTAGCGGCGTTATGCATCCTCCACCACCACCACCAGCTGTTGTAAGATTATAAACAAAATTAATTATTATGGAAGTAAAAGCAAGGTACCAGGTATGTAGCTTTTTTTATAGGTAAGTAGAAGAGTTGATGCGAGTCTAGTACTGCAGGGTTCTCAATAGCTTCTTTCTCTCAATATATATACTGGTCTTGCCTATTACAAACACCATTCAAATACATGCATAATACTACTACCTAACTGCAACCAAATATAGATAGACAAAAAGATTCAAAGAGGGATTAATTGTAGTAGTTGTTACCCAAGCTTCTTCCCTACCTGTGATCAGTTCCAGAAGAACCACTCCAAAGGAATAAACATCTGTTTTGCTTGAATCTACCCCAGTTTCTTCATATCCCCGGTGCTAAAAGTTTACAATACCCTGGTTTCTGAAAACCAATCCAAGTCCTCATATTGATTTCAGCTATATACCAATTCCACATGATGGCTGAAATGGTGTCAACAAAAAAAAATACAAATCATGTCTAGCCTTGAAAAGATTTAGAATTTAAGATTTGATCTTACCAGCAGATTGTAGTCATGGGTCAGGAGGATGTTATTTGGTCTCATACTTCCATAAAAGCTTTTGCTATGTAGATTTTCTAGTCCTATTGCAGTTCCCATTGCTATTTTCATTCTTTTTTCCCATGTTGGATGTGCATTTAGTGAACTTTTGCTAACATACTCGTATACCAGCAACCTTTCAGGCCCTTCTGAATATGATCCTAATAGCACTGCCACATTTCCATGTCTAGCCTTTCCAAGCATTTGAACTCGAGACTTGAATTCCATTCACTGATGGTTTCTAATGCGTGTCTCCTAACAACAATCCTCATTCCATCACTTAAAATTCCTCCAAAATACCTTACGATTATGAGATAGTAGATTATGACATCATCAATGAGTGAACAACAGTTAAGTACATGCACAGTCTAAAATTATATAAAATGTGAGTATGTAGCTATACATTCTGCCTGTTTAAGCATGTGTTTTCCTCGCACACAAAATTAAAGGAGGATGGCATTAGCAACCAGTAAGATACTTGTTCCATTATGCCACAGATGGATGTGATATTAGAGTTAATTCCTCCTACAAACAGAAATCAAAGTGGAAGTCTAAGCATACTGCAGCAACAAAACTAAGTATACTGCAGCCACAGAACTGCAGTTATACTCAAAGTTCAAACTAAAGTATAAGAATCACAATAAAATCCATTACATGCATTTATCTGTTGTGAAGATGAAACAAGAAACAACTTACCCTTTGCATATTGAGTCCAATTTGTAGCTTATTGACGTAGAACCTCTCACAATGACTTTTAATCAACAGAGATGATGACAGCATGAAAATCAATTGATCAAAAAGGAAACTGATGTTAGATCTAGTTAGCTTAGACAACAACTCACAATAGGGTCAGGTGCATCATCTTCCTTGCACATCACCCATGGAATTCCTGTATCGAGTCCAAGAGCCATCTTTGCAGCCTAATTTATGTATGATGCACTGGCAGCACCAAATGCATTTCTTTCCGTCCCATACTCATTCTCAATCTTCACATTCAATTTCAAAATGCTAACTGTCACAGATTATAACAATTAATAGAAGCATCATGCGAACAAAAATTTCATACATGTGCGATAAGTCATATTCTTAGAAGAACAGGATGACTCAAACCTGTGATAAGATGATATGGCCACCCTGCGACTCAAACAGTCTTTCGTTCTTCATCATCTGAACAATTTTCTAGGTGAACCCTTGCATTGCAGCCTTTGACACCACAAGATGATTAAAAAATTAGCAACTAATTTTTATTAAAAAAAATAATTAAAAGTATTATATAAGATCAAATTATCCCTTCCCTCCATACACCTGCCACCCAAAGTGTAAAACAAGAAACAGAAACCTCCATTACAACATATTTAAACAAAAACATAAAGACATCCACTCCCCAATATATTCTCAATAATGTCTGTATGCTCTAATACCCTCGATTAGGAAATGTAATAAAGCAGTAAAATAGAGGGATGAGAACCTTGAATGGCCCATTATCTGTTCTGAAGCTAATACCAATAACATACTTTAACAATGCAGGAAATCCCCTGCATCAAAAGGGAAAGAAGGACCACTTTGTCAATCTACCAGAAAATTTGAATCTCAAATTCTAAAAACATAAATAGAAAACAATACAGACACTCAAAATCAAGCCTTTCCTTAGCAGAATAGTTATATAAAAAGGGAAATAGATGTAAGAAAAATAAAATACCCAAAATTCCATTCAGGACAAACATAAGGTCCAATCGCCGTCGAAATTAAATTACACCAGAGAAGTCCCACAATGAAACCCTAACTGGAGGTAAATATACTGACCGAGATCACCACCGCGCTTGGCGGAGCTGCAATCGGAGTAAAGAGATGCGACTTCCTTGAAGTTAGCCTTCCCGGAAACGATGTCTTCATGAATTTAAGCTGAGAGACGACAGTTTCTAATAACTTGACCTACTGGATCCTTCCTGGAAGCCTTACATCGAGATCCTTGGTGCTTTATGAGTATGTGAGAAGCCCTAATTTTGTCCGATGCGACCGATGATGACATTTTGTTCCTCTTTTTCTGTTTTCTGTTCGATCTACCGATGAGACCGACGTCTTATTTCTCTTCCGATCGCCTTCTATCTTTACTGATACTAATATACCTCTTTATCTACTCTATCTGTATTTATATAAACATGAAGAAAGATAAGAGAGAGAATTATAAGTACAATATAAACACATTTTTTTGCTCAGTGTTTTTTACACCCATAACATTTTTTTTTAAAACGTTATCTATTTAAAATTAAAAATTATGCTTATAAATACATAACGTTTTTTCATATGTATCTACAACGTTTTGTTAAAAAACGTTGTAAAAAAACCACAACGTTTTTTATAAAAACGTCATTTTTTAAGTGTTGTCTTTTTATGGTTTTGTACTGGTGAACTTGGACATGGACAATACATTCGGGTTTTCGCCTGACCGAATCGAACTATTTTCTTCTCACCGAGGTGCTAACACAACCTTCTTCCCTTTTATGCTGAGGGAAACGTATTCTTCCGACCTTCATGAATAACACTTCGGTCATATTGCCAAGGTTAACCCAACAATACATGGCATACGTCCATTGATACCACATCGTACCAAGTATTATCAAAGTACTTATTACCGATTGAAAAAGACACTAGGAATTTTTTATCAACTGTTACCTCATTGCCTTTATTCAGCCATAAAAACTTATACGGTTTGGGATGTCGATCCGTCTTCAGATTTAATTTTCGAACATCTTCTTCCAACACCACATTCTCACAACTGCCACTGTCAATGATCATTTTGCAGTCCTTAATTATCGATTACCGTCCAAGTCGTGTGGAATATATTGGTTCTCAACCAATCATCTTCTGAGTCATCTTAGGGAGCTAATAGATTCTTGTAAATGACCAATGTTTCCTGGCCATCACCATAAAGTACATCCTTATCATCTTCATACACAAGTTCATTACATCTTTCCTTTTTTAACTAGCACGTCTTCTTAAATTAGGAGATTCTTTCCCTTTTGATTAGAAGGCTTTCGGCACTCCGTTTCTCTATGGCCTGGCTCTCCACATCTGAAGCATTTAATACTAGAATTGAAATTCCTTTGTTGTTGTTGTGGTGTAAGGCGAAGTTAAGGTTGGTTCGGTCTATTGGGTGGGTTATTCCTCAACATCAGCATCATGTTCTATTGTTGTTCTACATTAAGTGCTCGTTGGTATGCCTCAGAAACAGTCCATAGTGAATGGAGACTAAGGGTATCTTGCAACTGCTGTCTTAATCCTCCTAAATACCTTGCTACCATTTGTTCCTCTGTTTTTGATAGATCATTCTGTGTTATCAACTGATAAAATTCTTCGGTGTAATCATCTACAGATCTAGTTCCTTTTCTCAAGAGATGCAATCTCTTGAATAGAAACTGAGTTCAGCCGAAAGGAAGAAAGTGACTTTTTAGTTTTTCATTGTCTCTCCCGTGAACGCCTCATCTATTTCCACCAAGCAGATGCTCTACCTTTCAATTTGATTGCAACTAATTTTACTTTCGCGTTACCTGAAACCTCCTTATATTCAAATATGCGTTCTACTTCATTCATCCAATCAATGAATTCCTCTGCTTGCAGCGTACCAGAAAATCTAGTAATTCCACTTTAAAACACATATCACTACAACGGTCATCACGATCACGTTGTTCCCATAGTTGCCCCCTATGGTGGTAAGATTATCAAAAGTCAATTCAGAATTATAGGATTCTTCATCGTGATCAAGGTGCGAGACTTCCTCCGTTGAAACGTGCCCACAACGACCCAGATTTCGCACCGCTAGACGCTGGGTTAGCTCTGCAATTTGTTTTTGTAAATTCTCAATCATCATACCCTGAATGTTACGATCACAGTGCGGGACTTCCTCAATCATAATCCTTGACGGCCAAGACCACGACCACCAGTCATTGAAACTGATGAAATCTATTTTCAGGAAGATCTTGATAATTTGATACCAACTGACGCCGGGCAAAATAGTAATTAATCTGCTGCTGGTTAATCAAATAAATTCACAGGCAAAGAAAGTAAAAGAATTACACCAAACACATAAAAACTTTTCTAATGCGTGAATTACTATTATCAAAATAAAAGTCATCTATAATTCAACCTACAAGCCGAGTTTTATAGTTTAAAAATTTCGTTCTTTATCAACACGAACAGAATTCCAGAAACTTCCAATAAAAAAATAATTTCCTAATAATTCTCCTATATTTATAGTAACAACTTCAAATGAATATCAACCTTCTAATAATAAAAACATTATCATAAAAATGAAACATACCTAAAAATAATAGAAAAAATGAACCCGAAGCCCTTTGGATAACAAACACTCACAATTCAACTGCTAATTATTACAACTACATCTTAAAATAATACTTAAACATTTATAAACTTCCACAATAAATTGTTTTTAAATTTAACTAATTCAGAACTCGGCAACTCATTGAGCAACGCCATTTTTAGCCGGTTTATCATCGGATTGCTCACCAGTTTTTTTACGATGAGCCGCATCGCTCTCAATGGAAGCATATATAGCTATTCCCATTGACACCACATAAATTACCAAAGCAATACCAACAATCGAACAAAGACCCAAAACTGCTTGCCTTGTTTCGGAACTCCCACACGAAAACATCCCGATCCGAATTTGAACGATATTAACAACCGAAAGCGTCAGCAAAACTATCCCACCAACCGATGCGCTTGCCGCTAGTACCAGCATTATATCTTTCAAGTCCAAACCCTGTCGTATAAAATTATAAGGTATTCCACATATTTTTAGATGACGTGTTCCGAATCCCTCTAGGTATAGATGTAGTTTGATTACTTTAGCAACAAGGCTTGATAAGAGGAAACATGCAAATGCTAATACTTCGTAGACAATTAGCATTTTTCCCACTCCTGTTCCAGCCTGGCACTCTTGGCGGTTTTCGAGGCTTTGTTGGCCTCGGGTGGCGTAGGACAAGCCGACGAAAACTGCGACGGTGAATAGGGAATTGACATTAACAAGATCATCTAGAGCTTTGAAATGAACATCTTTTATATCAACTTCTATTTTCTTCTTTTGTTGCTCCTTCCACTTTTTGATCATTAAATCAACTAGTGCCTCATTCACAGTTGGATTTTCACCGATTTCTTTCTCTTGTGAATTTGTTCTGAAAGGAGGGAAACAAAACAAAATAAGTTCGCTATATATTATAACAAAAGTTATTTGTGGTTTTAAACCAACAGAAACGATTTTTACCAATTCAACGCAATGCATACAATACAGTTGTGCCTTGTGTATTATATTATATGCATATATTGTGCAAAAATAGTATTTCACCGCTGAAAATATAAGTCGATTACATAGAGTTTGATCATGAGATAGAAAGGGAAATTACCTAGACATTTTAGCGCTACTTATATAGTTCTTCTCCTTTGCCTTCTTCTATTCTCTCTCGGTTGTGTTAAGATTTCTTGCCTCTCCACTACTTAAATAACTAAGCAGATTCTTGATGAGTATATAATAATTGCTCCTATATATTAATAGCAATGTGAAGTGTTGAAAATTCAAAAGTAGTGACTTCACACTAGCACAAAATTATCTATTATTAAATTCCAGTACTGGCTAATGTAGGAATTAACTAGGAAGATGTATAAATAGTTTAAATTGTTGCAGGTGATAAGTCAATAGTCAATACCATTATGGAGAAAATTCAATGCTTCTGCAGTTGTACACAGTTTGCAGAAAGAATGCTCCTATATTTTTTATATTGTTTATGTATGTTAAAATTCTTTGTAGCTGAGTTTTTTTGACAATATAAATGCACTACAGCCCAGATTAATTAATTAAGGGTTGTTGGACATGAGACAATTGACCTCTCATCGACTTAAAATGGAACAATTGTTTGCTCTTATTTATTAATAATTTTGAATTAGAAAGTTAAATATATTTATATGTTAAACTTAGGCCCATTCGTAAATCTAACACTCGTCATTTTGGATTTATTTTTAAGATGTATTAAATTGGTTGTGGTGTTACGTGAGTTGGATTCACTCTTAACACTAGATGTAAATACGAAACTTTGGGGAAGCTGTCAACAAAGAGTAACAAACAAAATCACATTTGGTACGTAGGTCTGTTCAACGATATAGCAACATTTAGACAAACTGTTGACTCCAAACCTAAGTTAAGTTTTTAGTCTCATATACCCTCTAAAAAATAATCCCTCGTCCCAAAAGAAAAAGAGTGTTGTTATACATAACAAAAAATTTATATCGAAAAAAAATATATTGACATATAAAGATACATGACATAGATAAAAATTAAGTAAGTATCCGAACATTATTATTCTATCTTATTTATTAAAATTTCAAACTAGTCGCAATCATTTTAATTTCTGTATCATGGGATTGTCAATATTTGATGCATTATTACTGATAATGACATAATATCTCATGATATCGTCGCGGGATAAATGTCATCTACAAATGATAATAATTTGGTGACCTTCACGGTGGTATAGGAATAAGTACAAGCATTTAGAGGCATTAACAACATTTGATCAAGACATTGTATTCTATAGAGTGTGTGAGTTCAAGAGAGCCTTACCTTTAGCATTGCCTTTGTTTCCATATATATTGAGGGAAAGAGAGAGAGAGACACTTGCGCTTAGTCACTATGTGAACCACTTAGGCTTCACGACCATGCAAGATATTTCGGCTTATATTTAGGGTTCAAGGTAGGGGTGTGCATCGGTAAATTATTGAATCGGACTAGTTCGTATTGAACCGTACCGAATATTAAAAGTAGTCAAGGTTACGTATCGATATCGGTACCGATTATACCAGTATCCCGAACCAGTTACCTAATTCGGTACCGATTTATACCTATTTTGTACCAGTTATATGTAAGCAATAAAGCAACTAAAAAGTAATGAAGTATCACTAAACTGTTATCAAAGGCTAAAAGCTGTAGCCTGTAAGCCTGTTAACCCATTCAATTAACTCATTTAATCAAAAAGATTTCCCATCCAATTAACACATTTAATCAAAAAGATTTCCAAACCTATTCAATTAACTCATTCAATCAAAAAGTTATAGCATGTAATTAACCCATTCAATTAAATTATTCCATTTAATTAAAAGCAACAAGCAATACATTGAAACAGAACTACTGCTACTGCTACACATGAATTAGTTTGGAATAACATGTTACTTAAAGACAACCCGCCTAATCTTCATAGACCCTAACTAGCAGAGTATAAAACAAAATGGACATATTCTAGTCTTTCATTCAATTGTTGCCAGCTTCTCTTCGTCTATCTCAAAAGCCTTCCTGACTTGTTTCAGCTCCTCATTCAGAGCAAAATGTAAATAAATATTTAAGCAGACCCAAGTAAATAATGCAAATAATTACTTTTAACAGCTCTGTTAAGCAGACCCAACTCTATTGTGTAATAATTACTCTACCTTATTAGAAAAACAAAGAAAGCTCATCAGACCACCACAAAAATAAACAAACCAAAAGCAAAAAAAAACCCTAAACACCCATATGCCATATATAGACAAATCGACACAAATAAAGAGAAATCAATTGACTAAATCACAAAATAACCTCAAAATTACCAAAGAAAAATTTGGATTCTTGAGTTGGACGGCAGCGATGCCATGAGTCGGCGACTGATGAGTGAAGATTGAAGACGGAAGAGTGAATCAGAAACGAGTCAGAGGTTGGCCTGGTGGGAGATCCGGATCGGAGAATTCGAGATGGAGAGACAAAGGATCGAGATGACAAAGGATCGAGATGGATAAGGTCCGAGGACTGAGGTTCGAGATGGAGAGAAATGTTTGGGCATAAACTCAACAAAGTGAATAGTAACTCATGAATAGGAACTCGTGAATAGGAACTCGTGAATAGTAACTCGTGAATAGTAACTCGTTCCGACACGAAAAGTGCCCTGAATACCCGATTGAACAATATAATCTCCAGACATCAATTATTATCGAAATAAATGTCAATTTCTACTATCACAAATAATCCCAACACAATGGAACTATCAAATTCATCTTTAATCAACACGAACTTATTCATCATTAATATTATAACTCACAATATTTAACAACCAGATCGTTCCCAGGAAAGAGGGGGCTTTCCAATAAGGATTTCTCCCTATTGGCGCGCAATTAGGTGACCAAACCTCTCCTTGGCAGAACTTTTAGACATTGTAAATATTGCAATTTAATAATATGAATAACTTTGTCGTCTCAATTATTGATTTAATAATATATCATATAATGCAGATGATACTGTGACAATAATCGAATCAATAATATGAGAGATATGATGCACCAATTACTATAGCAATAATTGAGTATAACTGAATGACTTATCACGTAAGCATCAATAAGCAATACCGTGTGCTACTATGCAACCACGCGTATTACTGTACTTTTACTTCCAAGTAGTTCAACAATTTTAACGGTAAACTTTCGCCGTTATTTTCATAAAAATAATTCTGTCGTTTTATTACTACGACAATACTTCCGTTGTGGGTTCACCAATGATTGTGCCATCGCACGGATATTCCCCGACAAAAAGAATATTATATAACAACTTGCATACTTTGTAAAATTTATAAATACTACCCACAACTATAACATTATATCAAATCCACACCATAATATTAAAAAAAAATATTTCGAGAAATTTAAATCTTTATTCATAAAATTTGGGGTTTCACAATCTCCCCTCTTTATGAAATTTCACCCTCGAAATTTATGTACGTATCTGGTATGCCGAAGAGATGAGTATACCTTGACTTCATTTCAAATTCTAACTCAAGAGGTATAACCTTGAGTGCCAAATGTGATCCTTCTTATCAAAGATTTTAACACGTATCTCCTCATACGTTAAATCTTCTGCTATCTCGTCTAGTTATATTTCAATAATGTGGTTCAGGTCGTCCACATATTTACGTAATATCAAAACGTTAAAAACGTTATGAACACGTTACATACTTGGCAGTAAAACGAGTCTATAGGCCACAGTTCCTACTCAATCGAGGATTTCAAATGGGCCAATAAAATTGAGGGTTGAGATTTTCTCTCTTCGTCGATTCTTGCTTCTAAAATAACGTCCTCTTGAACCTTTTTCTTCACATTCATTAGCTCTGAGTATTTAGCTTGAACAGCTTTAACTTTATCAATTAAAATCGATTCTACTCGTATATTAGTTATCTTCACGTGGGTTCGTATATTCGCATACGATCTTCTACTCAACGCGTCAGCTACCACGTTCGCTTTTCCACGATGGTATTGAATGGTACGATCGTAATATTCAACAGCTCGAGCCAACATCTTTGGCGCATGTTGCATTCGTTTTGGGTGAAAAAAATATTGAGGGTTTAAGAAATGAGTTTTTGTACTGGGGTCAATAAAAAAATCGTTTTCACGCTTTGGGGTAAGCTAAGAAGTCTTCAAGAATACGCCGAAAAATTTTATTAACAATAGAAATATCATTCAAAACTGTGACTCTCATCCAAGACTTGGATATCACATGTAATGAAGGTTTCTCCTATCAGAGTTTCAACAGATAAGTCAAAGTTTAACTTCTCCGGAGTCAAATTTAAACGTTGAACACAACCAAGAGAGATAAAATAATGGGTAGAACCAGTATCTAATAAGGTATAGACTTCGCAAGAATTTATAATTAACTAACCCGTGCTAACTTCGTTCGGGTCACTCACTTTTAGAAAAGTCACGAAAAACGCTCTTCTTGAAACCACCGACTTTGTTTTGTCCGTATCCGCCTTTTGTGCCACCGTCCCAGCTGGACTTGACTTCACTATACGACAAAATCGAGCTAAATGACATTCTCTTATTGAAATTTCCACTTCTATTATCTTGGCTATGATTACCACCGAAGTGGTTACCATTCTTGGCATGATAATTTCCCCCACGATGGTCATCATTGTTCCGATGGCCGTTGCCACCGGTACGATTATTATCGTGTTATTGGTCGTTACCTTTTGGTTGTGCTAACTCATTATCGCGCTCTAATAACTGAGCCCTATTCACAACATCTGAATATAAACAAAGTTTATGAGAAATGAGGTATTGACATATATCGGGTTTCAAACCTCTTAGAAACATTCGCGTCATTCGCTCCTCATTATCGACCAAATGGGATGCCAACCGGGATAACTCCGCAAACTTAGCCTCGTACTGCGATACGGTCATATTATTTTGCTCCATTGCTTATCTCAACATTTTCAGATGCCATTTTCAAACACTGTCATAAAACAATGGTTAATTAACATAACACATATTATCCCTATACCCTGACCGACCAATTAAATACCAAATAAACTTAGGTAGGTCATTCTAGCGAAGGAATTCCCCGTTTCTCCCCTCCTAGTTCTTGTCTCACATCTCAGCCAAGGATCATATCCCTAAGCTTTGATACCAACTATGATGCCCCCAAAACAGGTATACCTCACCCATCTTAAGTCACCAGATACATGGTACAAAATACAAATAAAACTTAATTATAAAATAGTCGTGTAAAATACGACAAAACATAACCTAAGAGTTTTAATGCGTATATTGTCATCTAGACACTATACAAACTCAATAATGTCCTCATTACATTTATTAGCACACTATTTCACAAAATAGTGAGGACTACTAATGCTATCATCTCGACCGTCACTCCGTTCCCCGATTAGTCCCAACTATATTCTCATTTCCTGAAGAGAACAATGAAAGAAAGGGTGAGCTCAACTAGCCCAGTAAGAAATATTATGACTAAGATAATGCAGAATAAATTATCATTAGTCTTCAACAATGTTAAAATGATAAAATATAATAGACATCAAGTTTAACTGCAGCGGAACAAACAATCCAATAGAAAAGTTAAGTAGAGAATAAAATCTATTATCTTCTATGATTTAAGATGTTTTCATCAATTTTTATCGTTGAGACTCAGCTTAATAAATAAACCACATCATCGAATCATCCCTGCACTACGGGCCAAGGATATTCTTTTAAATCATCAATGGTCATGACTATACCAAATAATCCCTGGTCATAATCATACCAAGTCCATCTCTGCACGTAAGCCAAAGATATACAACCATAAAACCAATCATCCACAATCCATCTTTGCACGTAAGCCAAAGATATATAATTCAATAAACAACAGTCCATCTTCGTACGTAAGCCAAGATAACTTTCATCATCATATAAGCATAAGGATGATGACAATGATATAAACATTAATCAGACTAAAACAAGGATAAATATTAAAGACTTTAAATTTTATCCAAATATTATCAATCACTTAATAAACTCATAATCTAATATTATTAATATTATAAAAATATTTTAATCACCTCTAAACTTATAAATAATTTATTTCAATTGTTTACATTTTACCAAATAATGCATTTAATCATTCAAAGAATGTCATACTCATAAGATTTCATCACCAATGATCAAATCCCTTATCAACAATCTACATATATATTATATAGGATTTCCAAGCCATAAAATCCTATTTTCCAACTTTGTTACTTCACATAACATATTTAACACATATGTTTATAACTAAATCATTTTCATGAAAAATACCAAATCAGTCCCAAAAATATTTCTTTTCTGGGATTTAGAAAAATATAGTCCCATAATGAACATATATTTTTCTGGGAATTTTTAAAATTCATTTATTATTTTTCAAAAATTAATTTCTAATTAATTCCTTAAGAAATTAGCTACCACAAGTTTAACTCTGAAAATTCCCAAATCTTGGCAGGATCTTACACATGTTAACGTGAGTCTCCAGTTTAAATTTCATGGTCATCGGAGTTATAGAACTCCGGTTATAGCGTTTTTTGTCGAAAAAACCTAAATATTGAAATGGTCATAACTTGCTCATTTTAAGTCAGATTGAGCTCATTTTTTGACAGGAGGTTCTTTATACCATATGCTTTTATGTCCCAAAAGGCCATGTAGTCCACGTATACATGTTATTCCATTTTTGGACAGGAGCTCATTTTTGGACAGGAGGTTTTTAGACAGGTTATTTCAACATAATAATAAGGAATGGAATAACAGAAGAATTTCACCAAGTATAGGGTAGTCCACGTATACAGGTTATTCCAACAACATAATAAAGAATGGAATAATAGAAGTTCTCTTTATGAATATGAAACCCCTTACGAGTACAACAAATAATATCTTTTACCTTAGAATAAAGCTGGATACTGGAGTAAAGAGGTAGTAGACTTCTCTTCTTCTTTCTCTCTATAATTTCTCTCTATAATAATGGCTCTAGAGCTTTAGTGAATTGGTGAGAAATGAAGGAAGAATGAGCTTCTATTTATAGGAAAATATAGTTTCGATAATTACACATTTTGGGGCTCAAAAAATTACAATACAATACCTCCAACTTTTTTTTCATTTATAATTCAGTCATCCAAGTATTATCAAACTTGCACCACCTCCCCTAATAGTAAATCATGTGAATCAATAGTAAATCATGTGACTCAATAGTTCTAAACATTTAAAAAATTAATTACAGTATAGTACCTTCATATATACCTCCATTTTTATCTTAGTCATGCAAGTATCATCAATCTTGCACCAACTCCCCTAATAGTAAGTGAATGTGACTCAATAGTAATTCATGAATAGTAACTCATGAATAGTAAAACGTGAATAGAAATTCGTGAATAGTAACTCGTTCCGACACGAAAAGTGCCCTGAATACCCGATTGAACAATATAATCTCCAGACATCAATTATTATCAAAATAAATGTCAATTTCTACTATCATAAATAATCCCAACACAATGGAACTATAAAATTTATCTTTAATCAACACGAACTTATTCATCATTAATATTATAACACACAATATTTAACAACCAGGTCGTTCCCATGAAAGAGGGGGCTTTCCAATAAAGATTTCTCCCTATTGGCACGCAATTAGGTGACCAAACCTCTCCTTGGCAGAACTTTTAGACATTGTAAATATTGCAATTTAATAATATGAATAACTTTGTTGTCTCAATTATTTATTTAATAATATATCATATAATGCAGATGATACTGTGACAATAATCGAATCAATAATATGAGAGATATTATTTAGAGATATGATGCAGCAATTACTATAACAATAATTGAGTATAACTGAATGATTTATCATATAAGCATCAATAACCAATACCGTGTGCTACTATGCAACCACGCGTATTACTGTACTTTTACTATCGAGTAGTTCAACAGTTTTAACGGTAAACTTCCGCCGTTATTTTCATAAAAATAATTCTGTCATTTTATTACTCTGACAATGGGTTCACCAATGATTGTGCCATCACACGGATATTCCTCGACAAAAAGAATATTATATAACGACTTGCATACTTTGTAAAATTTATAAATACTACCCACAGCTATAACATTATATTAAATACACACCATAATATTAAAAAAATATTTCGAGAAATTTAAATCTTTATTCATAAAATTTGGGGTCTCACATTAAAATTGTTGAAGACTAATGATAATTTATTCTATATTATCTTAGTCATAATATTTCTTACTAGGCTAGTTGAGCTCACCCCTTTCTTTCACTATTCTCTTCAGGAAATGAGAACGTAGCCGGGACTAGTCGGGGAATGAAATGACGGTCCAGATGATAGTATTAGTAGTCCTCACTATTCTGTTAAATAATGTGACAATAAATGTAATGAGGACTCCTTTGAGTGTGGCTATTATCTAGATGACAATATTCTTATTAAAACTCTCAGTTTATGTTTTGTCGTATTTTACACAACAGTTGTATTATTAAGTTGTATTTGTATTTTTGTACCATATATTTGGCGACTCAAGATGGGTGATGTATACCTATTTTGGGGGCATCACAGTTGGTATCAAAGCTTAGGGATATGATTCCTGGCTGAGATGTGAGACAAGAACTAGGAGGGGAGAGACGGGGAATTTCTTCGCTAGTATGACCTACCTAAATTTGTTTGGTATTTAATTGATCTATCAGAGTATAGGGAAAACATGTGATATTTTAATTAACCCTTGTTTTGTGGCAGTATTTGAAAATGACATCCGAGAATGTTTAGAATAGGAATGGAGCACAGGAGACCGTTGAGTCTCCATAAATCAATAATCAGGATAATGTGCATCAGGAAGGCGACAATCCTCATACAAACAACAACACTGACCAAATGATGAACGATGGAATATTCAAAGGCTTTATGCAATTCATGCAACAACAGGCAAGAGCGGCTCCTGTCCAAAATGCAGGTGGAAACACTGGCAACTCTCGGACGGTCATCGCTAAGCAGTTTAAGAAACTGGGACCACCGGAGTTTTTTAGAGAGCCAAAACCACTTAAGGCGGAGACATGGATAAAGCAGATCTAAAAGATATTTGATGTCTTGAGATGCTCCGAGGAGCACAAGATTCCCTTTGCCACCTTCACGTTGCGGGCAGAGGCAGATTACTGGTGGGAATCTGTAAAGCATACTCAAACTGCCGCACTGAAGATGACTTGGGAGAAGTACCAAGAATTGTTAAACGACAAGTACTTTTCCGAAATTATTCGTCACATGAAAGAGATAGAGTTCATCAAGCTGGAGAAAAATAACATGACTGTGTCGTAGTACGAAGCCAAGTTTGTTGAGTTGTCCCGATTTGCGTCCCATTTGGTTGATAATAAGGAGAGAATGACGCGAATATTTCTAAGAAGTTTGAAACCCGAGATACGTCAATATCTTATCTCTCATAAACTATGTTTGTATTCAGATGTTGTTAATATGGCTCAATTATTGGAGCGCGATAATGAGTCAACCTAACCAAAAGAGAGCAGCCAGCAAAATGATAATACCAGTGATAGCAGTCATCGAAGCGGTGATAATAAATGTGGAAGGAATCAACATGCCAGAAATGGTAACCACTTCGGTGAGAATCATGGCCAAAATAATAAGAATGGACATTTAAAGAAGAGGAGATTCAACAATGATGGAAAGATGTCAGCATCAGCACCCGTTGTTAAGGAAGGAGAACGACCACCTATCATATGCTTCAAATATAGAGGGGAGGGACACATCAGTCCAAACTGCGCGATGCCATCCAAAGCAAAACTGAAGACAAGTCCAGCTGGGATGGAGGCATCAAAGACCGTCCCAAACAAGACAAAACTGGTAGTTCAAGGGAGAGCATTTGTCGTGACCTCCCAGAAAGCAAGGAACTCAAACGAGGTCATCACGGGTAAGATTATCATAAACTCTAGCAAAGTATATACCTTATTTGATACCGGTTCTACCCATTCTTTTATTTCTCCTACTTGCGCTAAAAGTTTAAATTTGACTCTTGAGAAATTAGACTTTGACTTATCTGTTGAAACTCCGTTAGGAGAAACCTTCGTTACCTCCACTATTTATAAATCTTATTTGATTCATATCGATACCCTCACGTTACCTGTTGATCTTATCTCTATGAAAATACTTGCCCTTGATGTGATTTGAGGAATCGATTGTTTAACTACTCATTATGCTAAAATTAATTATTTTCGTAAGGTTGTTAGCTTTTATATTCCTAACCAACCTGTTATACGAATTCAAGTAACCAAACCACTAAAGTCAATCATTGTCATATCAAGCCATAAGTAAATAGCCCCGAACCTTTCGTTGGTGACTTCTTTGTGTGGAATGCACCTAAGCCAGACTTTTCGTAGGGGACGTCGTGAATAACGGTGGCAAATTGATAGGTATCAATGTGACGTGTTATCCAAGTCTTGGATGAGGGTCACAGTTTTGAATGATATTTCTATCTTTAATAAATTTCTTGACATATTCTTGAAGACTTCCTGGCCTACCCCAGAGCGTGAAATCGAATTTTGTATTGACCCCAGTACAAAACCTATTTCTTCAACCCTTAAATATTTCTTCAACCAAAATGAACATATAATGCGCCAAAGACATTGGCTCGAGCTGTTGAAGATTTCGATCATACCATTCAATATCATTGTGGAAAAGAGAACGTGGTAGCTGACGCGTTGAGTAGAAGATCGTATGCATTTACAAGTGCGATGTTGTTAACACAAAAACTCATTTCTTATAACTTACAAATGATGAAGATAGAGTTAAAGACTCTAGGGACCCACGTGAAGATAACAAATATACGATTAGAATTGACTTTAATCGATAAAGTTAAAGTCGCTCAAGCTACATACTCAGAGCTGATGAATGTGAAGAAGAAGGTTCAAGAGGGCATTATTCTAGAAGCAAGAATCGATGAAGAGAGGAAATCTCAACTGTCGATTTTATTGGCCCATTTAAAATCCTTGATCGAGTAGGAACTGTGGCCTATAGACTCATTTTACCGCCAAGTATGTCACGTGTTCATAACGTTTTTCACGTATCGATGTTACGTAAATATGTGGATGACCCAAACCATTTTATTAAATTAGAACTAGACGAGATAGCAGAAGATTTAACGTATGAGGAGATACGAAGGATTGTATTCAACACTCAAGGGTTATACCTCAAGAGTTAGAATCTGAAATGAAGTCAATGTATCCTCACCTCTTCGGCATACCAGGTACGTACGTAAATTTTGAGGGCGAAATTTCGTAAGGAGGGGAGATTGTGAGACCCCAAATTTTATGAATAAAGATTTAAATTTCTCGAAATATTTTTTTCAAAATTATGGTGTGGATTTGATATAATGTTATAGTTGTGGGTAATATTTATAAATTTTACAAAGTATACAAGTTGTTATATAATATTCGATTGGTCGAGAAATATTCGTACGACGGAACAATCATTGGTGGACCCCACAACGGAATTATTGTCGGATTGAGAAAACGACAAAAATATTTTTTATGAAAATAACGGCGGAAGTTTTACCGTTAAAACTGTTGAACTACTCGGTAGTAAAAGCACAGTAATACGCGTGGTTGCATAATAGCACACGGTATTAATTATTGATGCTTACGTGAGAAGTCACTCAGTTTTGTTCAATTATTGCTTCAGTAATTGTTGCATAGTATCTCACGTTATTTTATTCAATTATTATAGATATTTTATATATTATTAAATCAATAATTGAGATGACAGAGTTATTAATATTATTATTTGTAATATTAACGATGTCTAGAAATTTTGTCAAGGAGAGGTTTGGTCACCTAATTGCGTGCCAATAGGGAGAAATCCTTATTGGAAAGCCCCCTCTTTCCTGGGAACGACCTGGTCGATTAATATTGTGAATTATAATAATGATGATAAATATTGTTAAATATATTGAGGTGTCTTCTTATGAAGTCACAGAAGCTTATATATATATATATATATATATATATATATATATATATATATAAATTTTGTTTTATTAGTATTATTAATGTAATAAAACAGAAAAGCTTTTTATATAAAACAGAATACTTTTATAAAATTATTTATTTTATTAGACAATAATTAGAATATATTATATTTTATTATGCATAGTGTTTGCATAGTGCCTGCATAGTATTTGTATAGTAAAATCTTTTTATATAAAATAGAATACTTTTATAAAGTTATTTATTTTATTAGACTATAAATAGAATATATTATATTTTATTATGCATAGTATTTGCATAGTACCTGCATAGTGTTTTGCATATTAAAATCTTTTTATATAAAACAGAATACTTTTATAAAGTTATTTATTTTATTAGACTATAAATAGAATATATTATATTTTATTTAAAAGATTTTATTTTATTAGAATATTTTATTAATACTGCATAGTAAATCAATATGAACCGTCTGTTTAAAAGTAAATCAATTTAGACCGTTCATAAATTAGTTACTATTCAGTCCATTCTCCTATAAATAGAAGCTCATTCCTTCATTATTTCTTACGAATTCACTGAAATCCTAGAGAGAGAAACTATAGAGTGAAAGAAGAAAAGTATTCTGCTACTTCACTACTCCTATATCCAGTTTCTTCTAAGGTAAGGGGTATTACTTCTTTCGTATTCATGAAGAGAACTTTTGTTACTCCATTCTTTATTATTCTGTTGGAATAACCTGTATACGTGGGCTACATTATACTTGGTGAAATTCTTCTGTTATTCCATTCTTTATTATTATGTTGGAATAACCTGTATATGCGAAGTACCGCATATATGGTGAAATTCTTCTGTTATTTTATTCTTTATTATTCTGTTGGAATATCATGTCGGTGCGTATTACGTCTGACCTAGTTCCATTAATTATTATTCTGTTGGAATAACCTGTCTATGCGGTCTATTGCATACATGGTGATTTCTGTTGTTATTCCATTCTTTATTATTCTGTTGGAATATCCTGTCTGTGCGTTTACACATGACCTGGTTCCATTCTTTATTATTCTGTTGGGAATAACATGTCTGTGCAATTTATCGCATGCATAGTGAATCCTTCTGTTATTCCATTCTTTATTATTCTGTTGGAATAACTTGTCTATGTGGATTACCACATGCATGGTGAATGATCCTTTGTATTCATTCCTTATTAAATTGTGGAAATGATCTGTATACATGGATTACCGCATGGCGGGCGAAAATCCATTTGCAGTTTCATATATTCTATTATACTCAGTTGGTTAAAGTTTTGACTTCTATACTCCATAAATTAGTGGAATATCCTTGATATTTGCGCTTCATCCAGTATCTTTTCATGGAAATATTCTTCTGAGCATTCTTAAATTTTACTCTACAAAGCAGTATCATGTTGACAATTTGGACGTTATTGAATTCTGGATAAATTAATTCTTGAACTTGTTTTATTGGATTCTTATATCACTGTCATCATCCTCATGCTTATATTATGTTGAAAGTCATATGTGGCCTGTTGTGCATAGATGGACTTGGTATGATTATGACCAGCGATTATTCGGTATAATCATGACCGTAATGTTACAAATAATGTGGTAAAAGTCCTTATTGGCCCGTAGAGCATTGATGGACAGTTGTTGTCATAATCATGATCATTGATGAATACACGAATATCCTTGGCCGGTAGTGCATGAATAATTTATGGTTGTGATACTAATGAATATCCTTGGCCGTAGTGCAGGGATGATTTGGATTTTTTATTAAGCTGAGTTTTAGTGATAAAAGTGATGAAAAACCATTTTAAATCATAAAAGATAGTAGATTTTATTCTCTACTTGACTCTTTTAATGGATTATTTATTCCGCTGCAGTTAAACTTGATGTTTGTTATATTTTATCAGTTTAACATTGTTGAAGACTAATGATAATTTATTCTACATTATCTTAGTTATAATATTTCTTACTGGGCTAGTTGAGCTCACCCCTTTCTTTCACTGTTCTCTTCAGGAAATGAGAACGTAGCCGGGACTAGTCGAGGAACGGAGTGACGATCCAGATGATAGTATTAGTAGTCCTCACTATTCTGTTAAATAGTGTGAAAATAAATGTAATGAGGACTCCTTTGAGTGTGGCTATTGTCTAGATAACAATATTCTTATTAAAACTCTCAGTTTATGTTTTGTCGTATTTTACACAACAATTAATTATTAAGTTGTATTTGTATTTTTGTATCATGTATTTGGCCACTCAAGATGGGTACTGTTGTGATAATTATTGAATGAAATACTTAGTGACTTCTACTATTGCAATTATTAAATCAATAATCAGATATATTGTGCAATACCGTGTTACTGTGGAACAACGTGTATTAATGTACTTTTATCATCGGGTATTTTAATAGTTACCGTTAAAAGTTCTGTCGTCAATTTAAAAAATTATTTTTGTCGCTTTCTATAATCGATAATTTTTTAGTTGTGGGGCCAACCAATAATTGGTTATTTTGGCGCCGTCGTACGAATATTCTCCGACAAAGCAAATATTTTTCGACAACTATTTACTTTGTATAATTTATTGGGAACTGTCATTTACACTCCTAATTAACCTCACTTTCACTTTACAAATTCAATCAATTAGCACAGTAGTAAACAAAGATCGATCCCACAAAGAGTGATTTGTTTTATATTTAGTTAATTATTTCCAATAAGTAGGGGGTTTTGAATTGATTAAACTAAATTAAAAATAATTAACTAATAATAATTAACAATGAATAAAAAACTTCAGTTCGTCATTTCAGTATCACATTTTTACAACAATAGAGTAATCTAGTGTAACATTATTTACCTTTCAATAAAATTAATAGCTCTAGATAACAACAAGCTCTACTACCCAAAACTCCCCTTAGATTATCACTCAATGAAACAAGCTCTAAAAAAGATTCTAACTATTATACAACCTAGAACAATCTCTCTAGATTTAATATAACAGCAGCATTAAGAACTAGGGAATTAGATTATTCTAAGCTACAAACGCATAAGCTTAGATTGTTTAACTTGTCTTTTGATAATCATAGCAATACTCAAAAGCTTTTCCACAATCAAGTATTACTAATTTCTACTTGTGATTAGGAACAATATCAATTACACGTAATACTATTCCTTAATCTAGCATATAATATTCATTAACCAATTTAATCCTGCAGAAACCAAATCAGTTAAGCCAAATAACATTCAGAATATCAAGAATGAATTTCATATGAGATGAAATAAATAATGAATACTCAATTAACCATTAATTATAAATAAGGTTCAACATATATCCCTTAGAACTGAATAAAGAAAACTAGCCTGACATGCTTCCAAGTATGCACTCTAATGGTGTAGATGAGAGATGATAGAATGCATAAAACCCTGACTATTACATCTACTTATAGTGATAGACAAAGTCCTAAATCCTATGAAAAATAGAAATTCAAATCCTAAAAGGAATTATAAATCACAACTAGTTTTCATAAAGAAATATAATTCAATTTGGAAAAGCATATCTCAGTCTAAAAATATCCTAAGTCTAATAAAAATATCAATCCCATTCCATTTAGAAGTCTGCCAGAATCTGCTTTGAGAAACTTTCCAAAAATCCAAGATTTCCAAATTTTCCCGCTAAATTAGCTTGGGCAGATTGGTCTTTCTTGAGATACAAAGGGCTATCCACCAGGGCAGATTTCTTTTGCCTTGCGAGTGTGCCAAGGCAGACTAGAACAGAGAGGAATGGGCTGGAACGACGTCAGTATTTGTTGGGGAGAGCTTTGACATAGAGAAATTCGCCAGGGCGGATTCCCTGGGCCAAACCAATTCGCCAAGGCGAATTGGGTATTTTCTGAATTTTCTTCTTTTTCCTTCTACTCAGCTCCAAATCGTCCTGTATCATCACTTAAGCTCCATTTCAACCTGAAATCAATAAAATACCTTATTAAACACATGTACACAACAAATCATGTAATAAACTACATGTGATGGAATCAAAATCAATGAATATTATACACTTATCATTTGCACATATCACCCACAACTATAACATTTATTAAATCAACACCTTAAAATTTTAAATAATATTTAAAGAAAATTAAATCTTATTCATAAGAAATTGGGGTCTTACAGTGTGTGCTCCTCAGTAGGTTTTTTAAAGAGCTCTCTCTTTCTCTCTCTCTCTCTCTCTCTCTCACTTTCTAAGGAGCTTTCAACTGCACATTCTCACAGCCTTTGTTTGGAAATAGTTTCAAAGTAAATAGGGTTGAATTGGCCATAGATGCAAGGGCTTTCTTATCAATTTTGAATTTCTTGCTTGTTATGGTGGGTTCGTCCCGAACAACTACCAGAAGAAAAATCACACTATCATCAAGCAATTAAATATGCAGGTCAAATTAAATGTATTACTGCTCGATACATGTCTATTTTTATGATTATGGAGGAAATATTGATCTCGAAAGGATCTCAGAGGCCAGGGTTGCTCAAAATATGTTTCCCAGAACTTGTTATGCCTTGCCTCGTCCTTATCGAAAATTGAATACTCTATAATCTTATGGGCTTAAAGATCTTTCGGGCTAATAAACCTAGGGAAGCTTAATAACTCTCCTCCTTTCACAAACCATCCATTATTGGTGCCATCCTTTTTTGTTAGATGGGGTAAAAACCAGGCCAAGCCCTCCCTTTTGTCAATATATCTGGTAAAATCCTTTCATATGAGTTTTTTAAACTTTGAAGGTATAAAAGAAATGGGTCGAGGTCGATTTCAATCTCTTCTCTCCGCAGTGGGCGAGGAAGGCATTAAGGGAAAGTACGAAATTAAGCAGTAATTGCTTGAGCGTTGTTGATCGATTTCGCAATCAATGAATACGTGCAAGTATACACGGTCAACAAGTAATAAAGTGATAAGAAAAGTATCGTTCAACGAGGAATTATTTAATAAAAATTACCAACTACTAACTCTTAACGAAATCAATTTTATTTAAACAATTGCAAAGTATGATTTTTCTAATTAAGAAAACTAAATTAATTAATTAAAACTAGATTACTCTAAAATTAATTCAAATAAATAAAGATTAAGACTCAACGAATGAATTCAGATAAATAAAGGTTACGACTACAATATCCCCAATTTATGTACTACAAACCAATTATCCAATTAATCCAATTATTATGCCTAATGAATTGTTAACAGGAATTCTAAGTGTTAAAAGCTCTTTCCCAAGTGATCAGTTAACTTTTATTCAATTCAATCAATCTTGTGATATTCCTATGCAAAATAATTAAATTAAACCCATTAAGTTCCAATTCCTAATTTGTTACATGCAGTGAACAACTATTCCTATTCAATTTACAACCCTAATTATTCATCTCATGCAAATAATTAAGCATACATGTTATCATGTCCAGTTCTAACCCTAACTTTCATCTTTCGAATCCATCTAGAGTAACACGGTAATTACTGGCCAAATAATTAATCAATACGCTGAAGACATAATAAACAATTCACCTTGACATAAATAATTGGAATAAATTAGACAATTAATTCATAGACATAAAAGGTTCAATTTGTAGTCTTAATAAAAGAGTTAGTTCATAACGAAAAATAAAACCAACAACCTCATGAAAATCATCTTGAAGAATTACACAATTAAAAATAAGAAGAAGAAGAAGAAACTCTTAAAGAAAATCTCTCAAGCTTTAATCTTCAATTGGAATTCTTCTCCACAAAATCTCTCTTGATTCCTGATTAGACTCCAGTTATGAATTAATATCTAATCTAAAGGAGTGTATCTCTAATCTAATCTATGTAATCCCCCTTTATTGTATGTCTCACATCATGTATTTATAAGTTACAAGTCTAATTTTTAGCTTAGGAACAAACCCAATCCAATTTGGAGTCAAAAAAGTGTCAAAAGTCACCCCAAAACGCGTCCAAGCTTGACCAATCTCTTCCCCAGCCCCCCAGCGCTGGGCATGGCACTGCAATACTACATTCTAGTGCCCCGGCGCTGATCATAAGCTTGATTTGGGTGCCCCAGCGCTGGAACATTTTCTAAAATTTTCTACTATGACGTCCTTTGGGAAAATGACCATAACTTCTTTGTCCGAACTCCGATTTTGATGATTAAAGATGTTACGAAAAGAGGAGACGTAGATATACAACTTTCATTCTTTGAGTTTTTCAAAATAAGATCCGGAGCAATGCTTGAATTGGCTTTGAAGTGGATGTTTTGTAAATGGCAAGCCGAAAACACGAATCTAGCCACCCCAAACGTCGATCCAAGTAACTTTTGTCCCAATTCCTACAAAACAACGTAAAACATGCATGAATAGACATAAACACTTAAAAAATTCTAAAAGATTAAGCTTAAATACACTTAATTAATGGGTATAAAACTCACTCATCAAATACCCCCAAACTTAAACCTTTGTTTGTCCTCAAGCAAAAACACAAAAATATTATGAAATGCAATGTAATGCAACTAATCTATATTCCTACGAATCCAGCAGTAATGACATAAACAAGTCTATTCAACCGGCCTTAGAGAAATCAAGTAAACATGATAATACATCATATTAAAACAAATCAGTAATTTCTCAATCAATCATCAAATCTTAGACTGTTATCACTGATATAGTGCGTGTGTACTCCACAAAAATGCTAACTGATATAAAATCAAATTTAACACATAATAGATATCTTCGAAGGCATCATACAGTGTAAACTCAAGAAATCTACAAATGATCTAGATCCTACTAAAATCAAATAATTACCAATATCGAGGGTCAAAATGGGATACTTATGCTTTATTTTTCAATTGCGGGGGCTTTTTGCTCTTTTTCCCATTTTATTCACTTTTTTTTAATTCCCATGATTGTGCAATGTCTCATTCTATTAGGCTAACAATGCTACCCCTTAGCGAGCTTTCGACCAACGACTCCCAGACCATAAAGACCTTAGGGCGCTAGGTGTAAAGACACTTCCTCGGGCGTACTTGCTCAAGTAATAAAGGCCCCAAAACAAGACTAGTCAAGGTGTTTATTCATCATCATTCTTTTTTTTTCTTTTTTATAAAGCTTATATACCCCAAATTTTCCCCCCAAACTTAGGTTCTTGTCTAACTTTAGCCATCACCTCCTATTCATGAGTTCCTTTCATTCAAACTAGAAATTATCCTTTAGAATTCCATTATATATCAATTTAGACTCATTCAATCATCAAGTTGTTTTTACTGTGCTAACCTTATTATATCAGTTTTAAACAGAAAAAGATTCAATTCATAACAAGAAATCACATCAAAGCATTAATATTCAATATTATACTTATCTACTCAATTCCAGTCTCATCATTGGCCAAAATAGACTTTTACTATCTAACAGGTGGAATCATGCAAATATAAACTAAATGCAACAAACACAGTAAACTAACTACTATTTTTGCGATTTTTAAATTTTTTTAACAAGAAACTGAATGCAAAAACTAAATGTAAATAACCCGAAAACATAACGAACTACAAAGTAAATAACTAACTATATGCAATACGACACTAAAATGCCCCCAAACTTGAACTAGACATTGTCCTCAATGGCTGAAATAGGAAAACTTAAAGTAGAGGACTTCCCTGAAAGTATAGCAATCCTCCTCCTCGTCCGCTAAGTTTGGAGAATAGGCTAGGCACATGGAACAAATTGGGCACCACACTTGAATTTGACTTGAATAACCTGTAAACCATGATAGAAACAATTTTATTAAATTCTAAATAAATGCAAATTCAAAGCTACTAATATAAAACCTAATAAAAAAAGTAAAAATTAAACTTGGGTTGCCTCTCAATAAGCGCTTGTTTTATAGTCTCAGCCTGACTTCTTCAATTCTCTATCTAATTCCCCTACAAAAATTAAGGAACCCTCTATCCATCAGTAACAATGTCTCTTTTGGGAGGTTCCCATTTGAAATAGCTATTGAATTTAATTCACTTATCATGATCTTTTTAGATAGGATCCCCATTAAGTACGGCAAACCACTAGGTGCTTTCTCCGTTGTGTTTGTGATCAAATTATGGCATGGATGTTTGTCAAACACAACAGGTTCCTCTTCTATCTTCCATTTCTCGTCCCACCATGGCTCTAAAGTTTTACTAGCTCTTATTTCACAAAGAGATTTGCCTACAACATGACTGCCAATTGGGCAAGGTTTTGCAAAACTGCTAGAATCCTTAAACTTTGGTGGAGAAGGTACATGGGACACTATCAAAATTAGCTCATCTTCGTTGGTACTCAAAGTTAGATCTTCGTCGATCTCCTTTTCTTGGTCCCCAAGTCTTTCCTCTCTTTCAACATCTATATCATTTGGCACATCCGGTTGCAGATTTGGTTCGGGCTCACCATCAGTCTCGGAATCCATGTCATAGAGCCAAGTGTATTGAGGACAAATGTTCAAGGCATTGATTAGTTGTTCCATTTGGTTCGTAAAATTTTGATTAAATATCTCTTGATTAATCCTCCCCTCCTCACATGAAGCTAGGAACTTCGACAAAATTTCCTCCAAATTTGAATGTTCTTCCTGTTGTAGTGGAGGTGAACACGAGAAATCCGGTGGGTATGTTGGACATGAAGCATAAAATTGATCTTGACGAGTATGGCTCCATGAAAAATCCAGGTGATACCACCAATCCTGATAATAGTTGTTGGGATAGACATAATTGTTGGGGTAATCACCACTATACGGTACCGGCTCGAAACTGGTGGTGCATTGATGATTCAGATGATTTCTAACACAATAATCACAAGTAACCGCCACACTTTAATGACGTTATGCTGCAAAAGCGTCTAACCTCCTCGAAAGTGTCTCAATCTGTACTGACAATGCAGAAAGTGTCGTTAGTCCATCAATCTCTATTTCCATTGGTTGAGTCATGTTTGCCATCCTTCGACTCCGTTGGGCTGCGATAACCTCCAACGTCTTCGAATTTGCCTCAATTTGTACCGACTCTACAGAAAATGTATTAAGTCCATCAATCCTTGTTTTCCTTGGTTGAGTCATGTTCGTGTATGGCCATTGATACGCAAAGGCATCCATAGTACCTGAAAAGAAAGAAAAAAATAGTAAGAGAATTGAAGAAAATAATTAAAAAAACGTTTAAATTAAAACCAATTTGATAAAAATTAATATTGGCAAAATTATTAACCTAATTCCCCAGCCCGGCAACGGCGCCAAAAACTTGTTGATCGATTTCACAATCAATGAATACGTGCAAGTATACACGGTCAACAAGTAATAAAGTGATAAAAAAAGTATTATTCCCATGAGAAATTATTTAATAAAAATTACCAAGTACTAACTATTAACCAAATCAATTTTATTTAAACAATTGCAAAGTGTGATTTTTCTAATTAAGAAAACTAAATTAATCAATTAAAACTAGATTACTCTAAAAATAATTCAAATAAATAAAGATTAAGACTCGACGAATGAATTCAGATAAATAAAGGTTACGACTACAATATCCCCAATTTATGTACTACGAACCAATTATCCAATTATTATGCCTAATGAATTGTTAACAGGAATTCTAAGTGTTAAAAGTCATTTCCCAAGTGATCAGTTAACTTTTAATTAATTCAATCAATCTTGCGATATTCATATACAAAATAATTAAATTAAACCTATTAAGTTCCAATTCCCAATTTGTTACATGCAGTGAACAGATATTCCTATTCAATTCACAACCCTAATTATTCATCTCATGCAAATAATTAAGCATACATGTTATCATGTCCAGTTCTAACCCTAACTTTCATCTTCTGAATCCATCTAGAATAAAACGGTAATTACTGGCCAAATAATTAATCAATACGCTCAAGACATAATAAACAATTCACCTTGACATAAATAATTAGAATAAATTAGACAATTAATTCATACACATAAAAGGTTCAATTTGTAGTCTTAATAAAAGAGTTAGTTCATAACGAAAAATAAAACCAACAATCTCATGAAAATCATCTTGAAAGAATTACACAATTAAGAAGAAGAAGAAAAAGAAACTCCTAAAAAAAATCTCTCAAGCTTCAATCTTCAATTGGAATTCTTCTCCACAAAATCTCTCTTGATTCCTGATTAGACTCCAATTATGAATTAATATCTAATCTAAAGGAGTGTATCTCTAATCTAATATATGTAATCCCCCTTTATTGTATGTCTCACATCATGTATTTATAAGTTACAAGTCTAATTTTTAGCTTAGGAACAAACCCAATCCAATTTGGAGTCAAAAAAGTGTCAAAAGTCACCCCAAAACGCGTCCAAGCTTGACCAATCTCTTCCCCAGCGCCCCGGCACTGGGTACGGCGCTGCAACACTGCATTCTAGCTCCCTGGCGCTGAGCATAAGCTTGATTTGGGCTCCCCGGCGCTGGAACATTTTCTGAAATTTTCTGTTGTGACGTCCTTTGGGAAAATGACTATAACTTCTTCGTCCGAACTCCGATTTTGATGATTCAAGATGTTCCAACGTAGATATACAACTTTCATTCTTTGAGTTTTTCGAAATAAGGTCGGGAGAAATGCTGAAATTGGCTTTGAAGTGGATGCTATGTAAATGGCAAGCCGAAAACGCGAATCTAGCCACCCCAAACGTCGATCCAAGTAACTTTTGTCCCAATTCCTATAAAACAACGTAAAATATACATGAATAGACACAAACACTTAAAAACTTTCAAAAGATTAAGCTCAAATGCACTCAATTAATGGGTATAAAACTCATTCATCAAGCGTGATCTTAAGATAATCTTGCAAATGAACTAAGATGAAGTGGTGCAGTAGAAACCTAAGGCCATATCTAAAATGCATGACTAGTATGCCTACCCAACCACCCTTTGGCACATCATAAATTCACTAAAAGGAACTCGAAATCCTCAGGTCATACTCCTTTGGGAGAAGCATGGTCGTCCTATGTTGAACTAGGAAATTAATTGGGGTCAAATTTACACTCCCTATTTACCCATTCGTATTCAGTTGAGTTGAATAGAACTGGGGTAGATTCAGAATAAAAACGAGGGACTCCTATTCTAAGGGCTTTCTGCTGAGGATCATTAAGAACAAATTTCAGAAGGTCTCCCTCCCCCTCTTATACAAAGACACCCTTTAACGGAGCGTGTTTCCCATCGCCCACAGTCAGCCCTTCTCTAGGCAATTCCATTTTCACAATGTTGTCTCCCCCACTTTTGGTAGTGACGTCTGACGATTTTAAAGTCTTATCCATGTAATCGAAGGTAAAGAAAAGAAGAACTGCTCCCTTAAAGACAGTTATACCATAGAAAAGTTATGTGGACAAAAAGTGCTCACACGGAGCAAAATAAATTAGGGAAAAGGTGAATAAAAGCAAAAATGAATAAATTTTTGATGAGTGGGTAATATACCCATGAATTGAGTATTTTTAGGCTTGATATATTGTTTGTTTTTGAGTATTTTAGGATATTTTTACTTTTTCAGTTGTTATTTTACAAGGTAGGGCAAATAATGACTTTTGGCATCATTAATGGCATAATCGTAATTTCCAGCATGTCTACATCGTCGGGGCTCTATTCCCTAGTGTAAACCAGCGCCGAGGTGCTAGGGGTCAGGGAAAAGTGATCGAGATTTGTGCTACTATTAACTATAAAAGGGAGTATGTTATTCATCTATATACACACAAAGATTGACTCAGATAGCTGGAGTTGGAGATTAAAGATTTGCAGAGCATCACAAGGAATTCAGGATTTTTAGTTTTAATTTTTAGCATGAACTAAATTTATAATTAAGACTACAATTTGAACCTTTTATGCTTATGGATTAATTATCTATTGGAATCCAATTATTTATTCAAATTGAGTTGTCTATAATATTTTGTATTTATTGATTAATTATTTGGCCAACAATTAGCGTGATACATTATATGAATTCGAAAGATGAAATCTAGGGTTAGATCTGAATATGATAGCATGTGTTCTTAGTTATTTGCATGAGATGAATAATTATGGTTGTAAATTGAATAGGGATATCTCTTTTCACTACATGTAACTATTGAGAATTGATACTTAATGAATTTGATTCTTTTGTTTTGCGTAGGGATATAACAGGATTAATTGAATTGAATATTTTTATTTGTTCATTGGGAAAGGGCTTATAAATAATTATGAATTCATGTTAACAACTCTAATGAATTTAATAATTGGATGAATTGGATAACTGGTTTATACTAAATAATTGTGGATGTCGCAGTCTTAAGCTTTTACATATAAATTTCAATCTTTGTGGTAGATTTTATTCTTAGTTTAATTTAAATTATTTTTAATTAATATTCACAAATTTTGATTGTTTAAATAAAATTGAATTGATACAACACTAGTAGTTGGGATATAGTAGATATAGATTCAAGTGGGTTCGACACTCTCTTATTACTTTATTACTTGTTGATCGTGTATATTTGCACGTAATTGTCTATATTGAAAATCGGACAATAATATACTTCACAGTAAAAAGCATGTTTTATTCAATCTTACTTGGAAAAATGGCCGGCAAGAGAGTCAAACTCAGCAAAAAAACGAGTAATTAAAGCACTACAAGAAATCACACAAAAAATGAAGCTAAAATTTGTCACATAAAATTCATTTTTCGTCACTAAAATAATTGGTGACGAATGTTAATCGTCACAGAGACCGTCACCGTATGAGCGTGGTATTAGATTTATTTGACAATATTTGATATCGTCACTAAATATTTTAACTTATGGTGACGATCTACACCATTGTCACTATAATTAATTACTTTTAGTGACGTTAATAGCGTCACTATTTGAATGAAACTTTCGTCACTCTATATTATGTTTCGTCATCAATAGTTGGTGCATTAAATGACGAAACTCATTTTTCGTCATTAAATGATATTGTTTTAGTGACGAAAATATGTTACTCTATTTAAATCATCTAATTTTAATGACGACAATATTGTCATATTTATGATTATTCTTTCGTCATGTTATTGTGTTTATCGTCACCAAAAATAAGAAAATAAATGACGATAAAACAATTCGTCACCTAATAATATATTTAAACATGACAATTATGTCGTTGTTATTTCATATTTTAAATAATATTACAAAATAATTTGTAACCAAAGAGTTACTTTTTGGGATATATTTTTCAATGTCACCAATTGAATACTTATGGTGACGATACATCTCATCACAGAAAGAGTTATTAACAGTGAAAAAATTAGTTGTTGCGACTAAATAAATATATAATAGTGACGATATAGTTTGTCACCAAAGAGTTGCTTTCTATGACACATTTTTCTCTGTCACTAATTGAATACTTATGGTGACGATAGAACTCGTGACATAAAGAGCTATTAATAGTTACAAAATTAAAAATCATCACTAAATGAATATATAATAGTGACAGTATAACTTGTCACCAAATAGTTAATATTAGTGACAAGATCAATTGTCATAACTAAATTAATATATATAATGACAATACTATTAATTATAAAAAGTTAATATTATTTGTCATTAAATTTTAATTTTCATCGACCAAATATTATTTGTCAATAAATGATTATAAATCGTGATGATGTCATAGTCATATTAAGTAGTTTGACAAAATGTATTGTTACATTAACAATTTTCAATAAAAAAATATAATACATTTAGTAAACTTCTTAAATCAACTTTACGTCTGTATATAATATAAGAGACAAAAGACAATAAACATTTAAAATAAAAAGTAATTATCTTATAAAAAATAGTAGATTCACTGATTCAACAAAATACCCAACTAGCTAGGCAAAAACAGTTGCTTAAATAATCTAAGTACCACAAACCAAATTATATAATCCAAAAAGCTGAAATTCTGAAATCCATATCCTAAGAAAATGTTTAATTAAAACCTTCAGCCTTGTGGTTATTGACCTTAAAAAACTCTATCTGCAAATCAAAAAAACCAAATTAGCTTATTTTGCAGAAATTATGGAACAACAAATGTAACTAAATAACAGATTTAACAAGATGGGATTCAATAAACAAGGGAAAATGTGGTTTGAAGACATGCCACTATCAGATTTAACAAGATGGAATTTTCCTCATAAAGAAGGTCTAAGCACCAACCTACAGAGGGGCAAAAAAAAGTCTCTATATCCCATTACTGAATTAACTATTTGAGTAAATACAACACAATACTCATTCAATGTAAATAAAACACCATACTCATTCAGCTTCACCTTATTAAACAACAGTTCAAGAGCAAATGACACTATGACAGCTCTTCGTGCCCAATACATATATTTTATCTGATCAGAAACAAATATAATGGAAGTGTTTCCATTAACTTCTAGTCTTGTACTACTTAAAGAGCTATTTTGTCAATCATCTCGTTGCTTTGTCAGAAGGCCATAATATTAAATGTATGCGAGTCCAGAAAGCAAAGGAACAACCAAATTGTATTGTTAGCATTGATCAAAATAATCCTAAGAGGATGCTTGACACCAATGGTTCAGACTGGTGGTTAGGAAGCCAACTGCCAACCCACCCAAGCATTGGCTAGGTCAAGTCTCGTCAAACCGCTCCTAGAAATGTAATGGTTTCTTAAATCTTGATATTAATTTAGAGAATCAAAATACGAAGCTTAACGCTCAATGCCTTGAAAAAAACTATATAACAGGCATCAAACTGATATGGAATTAATATACCTATTTCTCTTTACATGAAACTTTGACTGAAATTTCTACTTAATATTATCAGATGGATAAGAACATTAAGCTTGGTAGATATGCATGAGAGATCAAGTTTGGACACCCTACTCTACTCTACTCCACCCCACCCCACCCCACCCACCCCACCCAACCCTACTCCACCCACCCCCCCCCACCCCACCCACCCCACCCACCCCATCCCATCCCATCCCATTACAAGTAAGAAAAAAAATTATATGAAAAAGTATAATAAAAAAAAAGAATATAATTATAAAAAAAATCTAGAGAAATATGTGTTAAATTTTTAATATAAATTGAATTTAAGTTAAATTTGAACATTTGGGGGTATTTAAGTCACTTTCTAATTATTTATTTTATTCTTAGATGTATTCCTAACATCAACCAAACATGTACATGAAATATTAAAAAATCATTTCATTCCCTTCCTTATTTCATTCTCTACTCTATTCCATTCTTTCAATCCAAACGTACGTGGTTATGGTTAAAGATTTTTGGTTTGATAAGCTTTAGCTGAAAAAAATGGGGCCTATCATAAAATTAAGAAGCATAAACAGAACAGTGGAAGTAAATCATTTGTTCATCTATGCGACTATGCCCAGGTATTAGATCGATCTCTACAACCTTCAAGCATTGTTGTGAATGACTAATTGTATACTTCAAATATTTTAATAAATTTTAACTTCTAGTGGGTGTTTGAATTTTGTTACCATTCCTAGAGGATCACGTTGGTTGAAGCTTGTAGGGTCAATTGATTCCACAAAAAAATTATTTTATAATATATAATAAATTTAAAAAAATTAAGTGTAATGAACAAATTGGCCCTGCTAAAATTTTATAAATTTTTTAATATACAAGGTCAAATTGAAATTTTTATAATTTTTTCAATTCCATATTACTTCTAGTCCTTTATTTATGCATCTTTCTCTAATATTTTTAAAATAAATAATAATCTAATTTAAATTATTTTCATAACATAAGAAATTTAAATATTTATTAACAAATTTGTGATTAGAAAGGAGTTTTAGAGGTCAGTAAGGAGTGTAACCAAATTCATGTTTTATATATGCAATCGGTAAAAAAACACAAAATTATTTAAAAAAAATTGGGTTGGGACGCAGCCCTCAAACCCCCCCCCCCCCCCCCCCCCCCCCCCCCCCCCCCCCCACAAAATTATTTATAAGATCACAAAATTTTGACCTCACTGGATCAAAATTCATGACTTCGCCACTGATCACGTTTTACAATGAAATTATGAAATGGAGAGGAAAGGGAAGAAGACAAAAGGGAAGAGGTTGGAGGTGTGAAAAATGTGAGGTTCACATTGTGGATTTAATAAAAGGTCGTAGATAGTCATAGAGACCAGAGATAATACAAGAGCATCATCAATTAAAGCCATTAACATTTTACATTATTCTAGACTTTGACGTACAATTAACTTTTTTTTCTTTGTCTTGACCCTATTATGATAACATTGCGACCACCCACAATAATGGTAGATAACGGTGTCCTTGTGGTCATGGCCATGCAATGAAACCCATGCCAAGGCTAATTAAATCAAACCCCAACTTCAGCGGATGGGATCTTTCCACCAGAACCTCCAGTTCGAATTGCAACGAACAAAGCCTTATCATCATTTTCTAGTGCACCATTTTTTGTTTCATCACTTTTGACCACAGCATCACTTTTAAAAGAAGCAAAAATAGCTATAACCATTGACACAACATAAATCACCAAAGCAATCCCCACAATTATACCTAAACATATCACGGCCAGCCTCGATTCTTTACTCCCACACGATAATAACCCGATCCGAATTTGAATAATGTTGACAATGGAAAGAGCCAGCAAAACTATCCCAGCAACCGATGCGCATGAGGCTAATATCAGCATAAAATCTTTCAAGTCAAAATCTCTGCTCACAATAACGTAACGTTCCCCGTCGAGGTATAAGTGCAGCTTTAGCACCTTGGCAACAATGCTAGACAAAAGGAAGCAAGAAAATGCTATGACTTCGTGTACAATGAGCATTTTGGCTTCGCCTGGACCGGCGTGGCATTCGTCTCGAGTGTCAAGGCTGCGAATGCCCGGTGTGGCCATCGATAAGCCCACGAAAACTGCGATGGTTAATAGAGAATTAACATTAACAAGATCGTCTAGTAATTTGAGATGAACTTCTTTTACGTCGAAATTATCTTTCTTTGGTTGCTCATTCCACTTCTTGATCATTAGATCCACTAGCGCTTCAGTTATGTCGAGCTTTTCTTGATTGTTTATTCTAAAACCAAAAAAAAAAAAAGGCAAGATAAAAGGTTAGCTATAATAAGTAATAAACATGACTTTTTTAAGTCAAACAAATGAAATTTTATTCAAATTTAAAAGTATGGATATTGCAAGAGAGTGAGATGGATACCCTGCCATGTTAGGTATTTCTTCTATTATATTTTCTTGATCTTTCTCTTGCGGCTGTGTTCAGGGTTCTTGCTTCTTTCCTTCTTAAGTAGAAGAAATTAATTTGGGATGGTGATGAGAAAAAGGAGAAGATATTCTTGACTAAACCCTCATCAGATTGGAGATCGAGTGATAGTGTAGTCCAAGTTATATATTGAAAAAAACATTAGTAAAGCCTTGAAAGAAGATCCTAGAAAAAGCGAACTCCTATTAACAAGATACTACTACTATTTGTTTAGATATGTATCCAACCAGGTAGAACTTAATTAAGATATTTCTTTTCAAATTGTAGTAATTTCAATAAAAAAATTTCTTTTCCCATTTTATACTGATATAGGAAATAATATCTTCAGAACAAACTTTCCTTATCCAACGCGATTAAATATTTCGTAAATATTTCCCATTGGTGCAATTAATGTGTATGGGGAGGGTAAAAAAAGAAAATGATTTGACTAGAGTAAATTAAAGATGGCTTGGATTGGGTCTGGTCAAGCTGGCATTAGCTGTGGTGGGGACTAGGTTAAAGCAAAATGACAAGTTGTACATTTCATGTCAGTCCTCATCGAGGCTCGACCAATTTCCCTTTTTCTTTTTCTTCTTTATTCATCAATAATTCATTGCTGATACCGAGCAATGATTCATCTTCCATATGTACATATACTAGCTAGTAAAGAATATCTTGGAGTTTTGTTTTGAATATGTTTATGGAAAATCATGATGATGTTTTATGTGAATTATTTCAATTAATGTGAAAATTTAAATGATAAAATAAAAGAATTTCTTATTTTTTACATTCTTATCACCTGTATTCATATACGAATATTTAATGTCAACATGTTTTTTGATCATATATAACAGTATGTAAACATATATGATATTTCGTACGTGCTCTTCGCCTCTTCCGTAGGTATAAACATTTCGGAGATGAGAGTACTCCAAATTGGAAGAACTTTGGAGTGATAGAGAAGTAGATACTCCCTCCGCAAAGTATAATTTGCACACATATTAAGAAAAGTAAAAGTAAAAAAAATGAGGTCTTCTAAGTGGATATAAAAATTGGACATGAGTATATTTGAATTTTACCTATTTATATTTTTATCCACCATTGGGAGTCAAAATACAAATAAATAAAATTCAAATACACGCATGTCCAATTTTCATGTACACAGAGTTTTTGAAAGAAAATAGAGTTAAAAAAATTATATTTATACTTAGTGGCCCCACAAAATTATATAAAGTGATAAGTACTTTTAATTTTTTTATATTAATAAACCCCACTAAATAATTTAATTATATTTTACTTTATATATTTTATATCTCATTCTTTTGAAAATAAAAAAAATTGTACCTTCTTTTGGTACAGAGGGAGTAATGTTTTGCCCTTGTAAAATATAGGATTGTTAAGTTGATGATATTTTGAATGGATTAATCCAAATATAGGATTATAATATGTAAGATTGTTTGGATGGATAATTCTATATGTGAAATTACATTTTGACATTTTAAATTATAATTTTTTTTATATTTGATAGAATAATTATGTGGTAAGATTTTGTAAATTATATATATAGGAATTAATTACACGAATTAAAAAGCTAGTGTAAAAATAAAAACTAATTAATGATTGGTGTAAAATTTAATAATTTGTACATATATGGATAGCTATGTAAGCGTCGCTTCCGAATCACTTGGCTACGGACATAACAAGACCCCCCCCCCCCCCCCCCCCCCGCTCTCTTATAGTATCTACACCCACGACCGTAGTAATAGCATCTATGGGTCGTTACTATATATATATTAAAATTAAAAACATTTCCTTGGTAAAAGATATAGCTACAGACGAAACTGTAGCAATAGCTCCATAAATCGTCAGTATAAAAAGAATAGAAATGGAACTCGGTAATCTAGGGTCGAACTGTCGTATAGGCCTCAAGGACGTAACCAGAGTATTTAGCAATGTGACCTAAGGCAAGCGTCAATCTCTAGCGACGGTTTAAAAGCAATAGTTAGTGGTTGTCACTATAGCTCTTCTTATAGCATATTTTGTAGTTAAAAATTTTATTATAAATATATAAGGAGTATTAAAAAACAGATGTGAAATATTTCTTACGTAATTAAATATAGAAAAATGAACAAAATTGAGAAGTATAATGTGCAAATTTTTATGGAAGGACCCGTCTTTACAGAAGAATGGAGCTAAAGTCGCTTGGAACAAAATAGCTCTTCCTCTTAAAATTTCAGAGGATCATCCGGCACTAATAATCTACTATAAGGTTTGTAACAACTCGGGTTAAATTCCGACTTCAAAACGAATTTTGGGTCATCTTAATTAGTTCACCACAGACTCACCCCACAGACTCACCTAAAAAGTAATGACTTGAAGGTACTATTGGTAGTAACTTATTTCCTTATAGACAAACAAATTTTTCTCATATCTTTCGATGTGGGACTGGGGAAGGCTACTAGTCTACTACAACACTACTAGTCTACTACAGTACTATTATTACCTCTAAAAAATTGAGAAGGCTACATCACTATTACAGTACTATTATTTCAAGTATAAAAAGGACTCAAATGTTGGTTAAGAAAAGAAAGGATAATGTGTATCCTCAAGTTTATTTGTTGGTTAAATTGGCTCTACTTTTGTCTGTTGTTACTCCAACTGTTGAAATGACATTTTCAGCCATGAACGTTGCGAAGAATGAACTCTGTAACCAAATGGGAGATGAATGATTGTATAATAATATGCATTGAGCGTGATATTTTGCAACTATTAAAAATGAGGTTATCATACAACAATTTCAAGCAATGAAACCTCAAAAAATATTATTGTAAATAATATTTAAAGATTGTTTAGTTTTGTGATTCATTTTATTATATTTTTATTCATAAGAGATTTTTTTTCGAGTTTGACCCTGTTGGGTCTCTAACTTTTAGTTTTATTTTGATAATAACAATAATTAGCAAATAAATTAATTAAAATGGTAGAATCCTCTCCATAGGATTTTTTATTATACTTGTTTTAATTATCTTATTTACTTTGACCAAAAATATTTTCTAAATCTTATTTAATTGATTTTCTTGATCTTAATTTTTAAAGTGTTAAAACAAATGGGTTACTTATATTGGGACAATGCTTGCTAATGTGCTGGAAATGAATTGGGACATGCATTTTGGGATAAAAGTCATATCTTGATCATCAAATGCTTGTTTGACCGATTTTAGAAAGAAGATGGAGATTTGATTAAATCATTTGTGACATGTAAGCATTTTCTATTTATTCTCAAATTAATTTTTTATTATTTAAAGATTTCAAAAACTATTTTAAATCATTTCAAAAGAAGGGCAAAAAGCTAGAAATTTCAAGAATATTTTTATATATATGTATTTGTACCATATATTTATAAATATGTTTAATATGTACATATGCATATATATATATATATATATATATATATATATATATATATATATACACACAAACACACAGACACAGGATCAAGTCCGGACGCCCAGACTTTGTTAAAATTCGATTATGAAAAAATTTCAGTTTCATAAAATATTAAACTTTTTTTAGTTGTTTTTTTTTAAAAATGCAAAAAAAAAATTCGTATTTTAGTACCGTTCGGGAGTCCGGACATCCATATTAAAAATTTGTATTTTAATCCGTATATATATATTAAATGTGCAGTGTGTGTGTGTGTGTGTGTGTGTGTGTGTATATATATATATACGATCCAGATCTTAAGCTCACCCCTTATCTAGCTCACCTTGCTCACCCCCTGTGACGGACCGGGCGACGATTCAGTCAGTCGCTATATGTTGTTCGTCAAGACGATGGTTCTACATATGGCGACAGATCGAATCGTCGCTCGGTCAGTCGCTAAAGGGGGGTGAGCAAGGTGAGCTAGTTAAAGGGCGAGCTTAAGATCCAGACCGTATATATATATATATATATATATATATATATATATATATATATATACAATCTGGATCTTAAACTCACCTCTTATCTAGCTTACCTTGCTCACTCCCTTTTAGCGACGGACCGGGGGACGATTCGGTCCGTCGCTATATATAGAACCGTCGTCTTAGTTTTTAGCGACGGTCAACATATAGCGATGGACAACATATAGTGACGGATCAAACATATAGCGACGGACCGAATCGTCGCCCGATTCGTCGCTAAAAGGGGGTGAGCAATGTAAGCTAGATAAATGGTGAGCTTAAGATTCGGACCGTATGTATATATATATATATATATATATATATATATATATATATATATATATATATATATATATATATATATATATACGATCCGGATCAAGTGCATACCCATTATCTTATTCACCCGTGCTCACCCCCCTTTAGCGACGGATCCGACGACGGTTCGGTCATACAACCGTCGTCTATACGATAAGGGGTATGCATTTGATCCTTGCTATATATATATATATATACAAATCGTGTGTGTGTAAGAAACATGTTTATGGGCTTATTAAATGAACTGGTGCCTTTCATTATGGGACACTGTTGGTTCTTTGAAAATCTTGACCGAATTGAATTTATTACACCAAAGTTGTCAACAAAACGTATGGGTGGAAGTTTGAAATTGGCAATCCGCGTGCAATTTTTATCCGGACCTTTGATTTCAAAAATAAACAATCTCAGCCACTCATTCAAAATCAGATTTCAAAAATTATCATTTTGCCCCTGACTTCAAAAATGTATAACCTTTCTTTTATTTTCAATTTGCCAATTCACTTGAAAAGAAAATCTTATTCTCTTCTACATACTCTCTCTCTAAGAAGCTTTCTCTCTTTATTCTTATCAAAGTTCTAATCATTTTGAGAAGAGAAAATTGGTTTAAAGATATTTCGATAAGTTGTTTGATTTACTTTATTTGAATTATCTCTTACTTATTTATATTTATAGATATACGAATATAAATTGTTATTTACAATATATATATATATATATATATATATATATATATATATATATATATATATATATATATATACGGGAAGCTTCAAGAGCATAATTTTTAAATAGCATAATTTTATCAAAACGACGTAGTTTTGTAAATACGCGGTGGCATTTTTGTAAATACCATGTCACCGCGTATATACAAAAATGCCACCGCGTCCCTCCAAAACTACGTCGTTTTGATAAAATTATGCTATTTAAGGCATTATGCTATTTAAGAATTATGCTCTTGAAGCTTTCCGTATATATATATATATATATATATATATATATATATATATATATATACTAGCTATAACCCGTGCCTGAAGGCACGGCGTAACGAAAAATTAAAATTTAAAAAATATTACATTATCTAAAGACACATACTACTACAACAATGGATACAAAAAAAGTAGCGAGTTATATAACCACCAAAACATCGAGCTATTTGGTAGCGATAACTATAATTCTCAAAAAAAGTAAAAATAAATTATGAATAAAAAGAATTGAAATGTGAGTTATTTTGCGACAACATGTGATATCTGGGACTTGCATTGCTCTTTCTTAACAAACACATGCTACCAAGAGGAGAATTATCTCCTAGGGACACAAAATATAGACGCAACATGTACATATAACAACCATCTTGCATGATGTACATATAACAACATAAAGGCACGACGTAGTGAAAAATATTACATTATCTAAAGACATATACCAACACAACAATTAATACATACTCAATCATTAACACATATCCAACCACCAAAACATCAAGCTAGTCGGTACTAATTTCAAAAAAAATCGGCAGAGTTTCCTTTAAAAATAGATATCCAAAAAATTTTAAACCTGTCTAAAAAACTTATAATCATCAATGCATAAACAAATCACCAAAAAAAACAATCATTCCATACCCAAAAATCATCATAACCATGTATAATTAGTTAACTTTACAAAAGATGGAACCAAAAATATACAAACATGCAGAAAATAGAGAGACAACATTTTGAGCATAAGACCCATTACTTTACAGCTTACACCAAGTATCCTTCAATGTATACCTGAAAATATTTAAAATATAAAAATTATCGAAATATGTGAGTCAAAATAAAACAATTATAAATCCGAAACATAAGAACTCTTACTTTACCATTAATTATCTAAAAAATAAATGAGCGCACACATATTTACTTTATGAACAATGCAACGCTTTGAAAGACCTCATCACCTTATATATTATTCCAGTACTCGGTCCTAATAAAAGTTTTGAGAAAAAATATCACTACCTGATCCTCAACCTTCATATGTTTTGAGAAAAGCTTGGCAGCATGCCATTCTTTAGTCAAAGGTCGCAAACCCCTGCAGTAGCAAAAGAAACATGATACACAAACTACTCAATTTGACTACTATCATAAGTTTCTCTCTCCCATTTTCTCTACCTGAAGTAATTTTTTTAGAATTATGAATAAACTGATATTAATGAGAATGTTCGACTGTGTTATTTTTCATTAAGACTCAATTCAAAGCTTTAGCCTTTGTTTGAATTTCTGGATCCTAAGACAAAGTCACAGACACTCATTTTAATTGGTTTACATAATTAAAGAAATTATTTTTCCTTTTGATCATAGAAAAGAAAGCATGATGGAGATGGAGATGTAACATCAGAACGACCAATTTCTTCTGGTCATTATGTTTATTACTGATTATTAGGAGTCAGTCTATACCTAATGCTAAGCTTGAAAAAAATAAACTTCCATGAAAAAGAAATCTACAATACTAATATGCAAAAATAAATGTATACCAAAAAACAATCTATAATTATGAAAGTGATCCAAATTCTCACTTAACTCAATATGAAAGTAAATAGCTTAATTTTTTTTAAAGTACATCATGATTCATTGGCGTTCATTTTCCAGTTTCAGACATAATTCATATAAGGTTATAATTTCTCCTTTACTTCCAAAACTCACAATTTCTTGTTTTCTCTTTTATACTATAAGACAATGAGTGCACAAAAAAACCACCCTCACCAAAAAAGACACAAATAAGCACTTAAAAAGAGTATAAATAAGTTATGATACGGGAATATTTATGTCAACAGTAAATTAAGATGGCTCAAGTTAAGATAGGTTGTTTCAATATGTTCAAGGACTAAATGCTACTCTTGGGCTCAATATGACATTAAAATTTAATGTTAATATCAATAGTACTCGTGGGACAGTAAATTTGAGACTTGATTCTCATCTCCGGCAGCTATAACTACGACAGCTCGTAATATTGGACTTGCGGACTATTTTCCATTACCAAGCGTCTAAGAGCGAATCTAATCAGGTACTTTTCAATTTTTAATCTCTCTCAAAATGATAATATTAGGTGCTACCAATTAGTTTTGAAATTAGGGTATTGGAAATTTGAATTAGAAACATCCCATTTCGAGGGTTTTGATTTTGATATGAATTTTGATATTGGGTAGGGAAAATGTTAATCAAAAATTCTAATTTCAAGATTACTAAAGGAGTAGACTAAAGGTACGTCATACAATAAAACTAACAAATGAAGAGCATTTCAAATCAAGAATCTGACAAAATAATTTTTCTACCAAGAAAGAAGTTTGTTGATTGCTTGGAACGTAACAAAAGTCATGAACCAATTACCTGACCTAAGTTGCAAAACATTAAAAAAAGGTAGTAATATTTACACCGAGTCCAACAACACCTCTGGATATACGATATTTGTCGTGGTAGATGATCCATTAGGAGGGAGAAGGACACTGATGCGATCAGCCGACGTGCACCTAGACATGGCCACATACAGGTGACCGTGGCTGAATACAGGCAAGCGCAGATCTACACCAATAAACTTGACTGACTGTCCTTGCGACTTATTGATTGTCATAGCATATGTTAAGCGTACTGGAAATTGGCGTCTAGTCATTTGAAATGGTAAATCTTTGGACGACGGTGATAATGATATCCGCGGGATGAAACACAGATTCGAAGATTTGTCACCAGTTAGAATTCTAGCCTCAATAACCCGCGATGCACACTTGACAACCATTAGTCTGGTCCCATTATAGAGTCCATCTTTCGGGGCTATATTCCTCAAAAATATGATTGGGCACCCGACCTTTAGCTCCAACTTGAAAGGCGGTAAACCTGGAAGGTTTAGAGAATTTAGAAACTCACTTGGATATTGATTAGTGGTAGAAGGACATAGTTCGTTCCCATCTGACACTTTGTCAGCTGCCAAGTAGGTACACATCTCGCCAGGATAAATTTGTAGAGCAGCATCATTGATGGCGCAGACATCATCATTCCGAGTAGAAAGAATTGTGCGCTCAGTTAAGTAGGATGGGGTTACCACACTAAGCACATATAGTTGTGGATAAACTCTGGAAATTAGTTCATGCAGAGTTCGACACCTGTGTATCGTTGGAGGAAGTTCCACAGTATCTTGCGTATTGATCCCAATTTAAGTATGATGTGAAACATATCAGTACATATAAATGAATAATTAAATGAATAATTTGTAATATAAATCACCTCTTCCAAGAAGGATGCGTGAGAAGAATTTGCAAGATGATTGCTATTCAGACGCATGTTTATGCTCAAAGTCAATACGCACACACTCGCCCACATTGCAGAACGTCTTAAAAATGCACCAACAATTTGTTCTTGATGACCCTTAGGTATCACCGGTAGTATTTGACGAAAATCCCCACCAAGCACAATCGTGATACCACCGAATGGTCAGTTATCATCACGGATGTCATGAAGTGTGCGATCAACTGCCTCAACACCATGTCGATGCTGCATGGGAACTTCGTCCCATATTATCAAGCGAGCCTCCCTAAATAATTCCCCATGCGGTGACTGTTTGCTGAAACCACATACCAAGCTTTCTATGATATCGAATGGAATGCAAAATATAGAATGAGCTGTTTGACCGCCTAACAACAATAACGATGCAATTCCTGATGAAGCAACTGTAACGACGATATGACCCTCGTTGCGCATTTTAGGGGTGATGGTGTTGTACAAAAAGGTTTTCCCTGTTCCTGCACCTCCACTGAGAAAAAATATTTTGCCCTGATTTTCAGCAACGGAGATAGTGATAGCATCATAAGTCGTACGTTGAGCATTATTTAAAACATCAATATTCAAAAGGTCATTCAGTTGATTAGCTTCATTTTGTAGTTGCATATGATCGATCAACAATCTATTACCTGAAACTGAACTCCAATTTTGAACAGGGTGTGGCATAGGTGGGAAGTCATCCAATTTTTTGCCAGATTAATGTAGCAACTGATCAATCAAATATAAACCGTAATCTTCGATTTGAGACTTTGTTGGATCGTATATGCCAAAAGTTATTTTTAGCTTGTGACGAAGATCATCACATATATGAACGGAGAATTGATTCCATAGAGTGCATGGCTGTATTGGGGAGCATTCTACCAGAATGATGCAAAATAGTCTCCGTAACTGGTATCCCGTATTCATGGTTGAAGCCTCCTGGAGGTATTGTATCCACTTTGCATCATCTTTCAGGAGCCCCATAGCTACACACGCTGATTTAAAACTATCATGAAATACACCGTTGATCGTGCGTAGACCGTCAAAAGAATGCGGTCCTCTGACAACGGTTAATAGCAATCGAAGGTAAAATCGCTCCCCAGAATTGGGCGTAGCATAGTATAATCTGCCAATTGCAAACCCACAATTATTATATCGCAAACAGGTAAATTCTTAAAAGTCAAGTCAACAATTATTTCTTTAACAAATCAAAAATCCAATGAGTATCTAAGTTAAGTTCTCCAAATTCACCAAAATATATGTCCTCCACAATGATTTACCAGCAATAAACTGATATATAATAGGGAAAGTCCCCAAATTAAGATGAAATAATGTATTACCTGGGGATGTTTTGTGACGTCCCCAAAACAGGTATACATCACCCATCTTGAGTCACCAGATACATGGTACATAAATTCAAATACAACTTAATTATACAATAGTCGTGTAAAATACGACAAAACATAGTTAAGAGTTTAAACAAGAATATTGTCATCTAGACAATATCCACACTCAATGGTGTCCTCATTGCAATTATTATCATATTATTCCATAAAATAGTGAGGAATACTAAATTCATTTATCCTGGACCATCACTCCATTCCCCGACTCGTCCCAGCTATATTCTCATTTCCTGAAGAGAATAATAAATGAAAGGGTGAGCTCAACTAGCCCAGTAAGAAATATTATGACTAAGATAATGCAGAATAAATTATCCTTAGCCTTCAACAGTATAACAACTGATAGAATACAATAGACAACAAGTTTTAAATCAAAAACTACAGTGAAAATAAGCAATCTATTAGAAGAGTCAAGTAGAGCATAAAATCTATTATCTTCTATGATTTAAAAAAAATCATCAACTTTATTGCTGAGACTTAGCTTAATAAATAAAATTGAATCATCCCTGCACCACGGCCAAAGATATTTATGTAATCATCAATGGTCATGATTATACCGAATAATCCCTAGTCATAATTATACCAACAACTGTCCATCAATGAACTACAGGCCAATGAGGACTTTTACCACATCATTCGTCACATTACGGTCATGTTTATACCGAATAATCCCTGGTCATGATCATACCAACTCCATCTATGAATATATAAGTCAAAGATAACTTTAATCACAATATAAGTATGAGGATGATGACAATGACATAATAATTCAATAAAACAAGTTCAAGGATAAATTTTAAAGATTTATAATTTAATTAATCCAGAAATCAATAACGTCCAAATTGTCAACATGATACTACTTTGTAGAGTAAAATTCAAGAATAATATTCATGTACCAAAAATAATTTGGACAGAAAAGAAATATATTTTTCGGGTGAATAGTACCCCGTGAATAGTACTTCAAGAATAGTACCCCGTTAATAGTACCCTGACACGAAAAGTGTCCCGAATACCTGAGTGAATGATACTAGAGTGAATAGTAATCGGGTGAATAGTAACCCATGAATAGTAACTCGTGAATAGTACTCCGGCACGAAAAGTATCCCGAATACCTGAGTGAATAATACCAGAGTGAATAGTAATCGGGTGAATAGTAACCCGTAAAAAAATCCCAAAGAAAATGATATTCCATAACTAGTACAAAAGAAATGATATCTCAGACGAGTATAATAGAATATAAGAAACTGCAAATGGATTTTCACCCGCCATGCGGTAATCCACGTAGATAGATCATCTCCATAATTTAATAAAGAATAAATACGAATGATCATTCACCATGCATGCGATAATCCACATAGACAGGTTATTCCAACAGAATAATAAAGAATAGAACCAGGTCATGCGTAATCCGCACAGACATGATATTCCAACAGAATAATAAAGAACAGAACCACGTCATGCGTAATTCGCACAGGCAAGATATTCTAACAGAATAATAAAGAATGTAACTAGGTCATGCGTAATCTGCACAGACAGGATATTCCAACAGAATAATAAAGAATGGAATAACAACAAAATTCACCAGGCATGTGATAGACCGCACAGACAGGTTATTCCAACAGAATAATAAGGAATGGAATAACAGAAGAATTTCACCATGTATGTGGTACTTCGCATAGATAGGTTATTCCAACATAATAATAAAGAATAGAATAACAATTCTTACGAGTATTGAAAGAAAATAACTCTCTTCATGAATACGAAAAAATAATACCCTTTACCTCAGAAAAAAACTAGATACTGGAATAGTGAGGTAGCAGACTTCTCTTCTTCTTTCTCTCTATAATTTCTCTCTATAATAATTGATCTATAGCTTTAGTGAATTGGTGAAAAATAATGAAGAAATGAGATTCTATTTATAGGAAAATATAGTTTCTATAATTGCACGTTTTGGGGCTCGAAATATTACAGTATAATACCTTCCTCTTTTTCTTCATTTTTAATTTAGTCCTGCAAGTATTATCAAACTTGCACCACCTCCCCTAATAGTAAATCATGTGAATCAATAGTAAATCATATGACTCAATAGTTCTAGACAAGTGAAAATACGAATTACAGTATAGTACCTCCATTTATACCTCCATTTTTAACTTAGTCATGCAAGTATTATCAATCTTGCACCAACTCCCCTAATAGTAAATGAATGTGAATCAATAGTACACACATGTGAATAAATAGTTATAATCATATGAATCAATAGCAATTAATTGCTCATTTATCCGGTTAATTATCCGATTAGTCAATATAACCTCTAGACATCAATTATTATAGAAATAAATGTCGATTTTCACTAACACTAATAATTCCAACACAGTAGAACTATCAATTTCATCTTTAATTAACACGAACTTATTCATCATTAATATTATAATTTACAATATTTAACAACTAGGTCGTTCCCAGGAAAGAGGGGGCTTTCCGATAAGGATTTCTCCTTATTGGCGCACAATTAGGTGACCAAACCTCTCCTTGACAGAACTTCTAGACATTGTCAATATTACAAATAATAATATGAATAACTTTATCGTCTCAATTATTGATTTAATAATATAAAATATTGATACTGTGACAATAATTGAATCAATAATATGAGAGATATGATGCCGCAATTACTGTAGCAATAATTGAGTATAACTAAATGACTTCTTACGTAAGCATCAATAATAAATATCGTGTGCTACTATGCAACCATGCGTATTACTGTACTTTTACTACCGAGTAGTTCAGCAGTTTTAACGGTAACACTTTCGTCGTTATTTTTATAAAAAGATAATTCTGTCGTTTTCTTACTATGACAATTCTTCCGTTATGGGGTCCTCCAATGATTGTGTCGTCGTACGGATATTCTCCGACAAAAAAAATATTCCCCGACCAAACGAATATTTTATAACAACTTGCATACTTTGCAAAATTTATAAAAATTACCCACAACTATAACATTATATCAAATCCACACTATAATATTCAGAAAAATATTTCGAGAAATTTAAATCTTTATTCATAAAATTTGGGGTCTCACATGTTTCATGTTTCTGCAAAGATGGCACAGGAGGCAACCCTCCGTTAGACATGTTAACATGAATAGCAATTGTTAACTGAAGACTATAGTTTTAACATGTCAACTGAAAGTAAATATATCTTCTGCAAGAAAAGAGAGTACATTGGGTGAACTAGTGGGATATATTTAACCTAATCAGCCTTCCAATAGAACATAAATTTTGAACTGGATAGAAAAATCTAAGAACAAAGTCAACCCTTTGAACCAGAACTGTCATATTATGCTCCCTTCAAGCTCAAAACCAGCTTAATCCAACTTTTACCCAACAAGGTTAAATATAAACCAGCTTAATTAATTCAACTTTTACCTAACATGGTTAAATACCTAAAGTTCAAATTAGCTTAATAATTTGCATACTAAATTATTCAAATTTAAACATGAATAGTATTCAAATTCAAAACCAATTTTTAAAAATAATTTAGGCTTACAATTTCTTTACTTTAAATCCAAACAAAATTAGAAAGACCCAAGTTTTATCTTTACTGCACGTATAGTTCACCCCCCCCCCCAAACTCTACAATAATCAAATACTACATATTATCAAGTAAAGTATTACCTTAATCCAAGATTTGGTGTAGAGCCGAGCAAAATCAGGTAAGCTTGATATCGAAATAACGGATCTGGCAAATTCATACGGTGCAACTTCGATAAAAGATCAAAGAGCAGCGATTGTTTCCATTTGCAGCACTAAAATCGCAGCCCGAACCCAAAGGTTTCCACTACCCGAACCCTTAATTGTCTCCACAAAGGTTTAGGGGTGGAGAGTGAGAAGAATCAGAGATTTTGATGTATATGAAGGTTTTCCTCATGTGAATTTTTGTCCCTCAAGTTAATTAGAACTCTGTCGATTATGTTGACGCTAGGGTTTTGGGAGGAGAATTCATTCAACTGAAAGAGGTCGGTACCTTGATTTTGGGTATGGCTTACAAGAGATTGAGTTATGATGCTATGGACTTTCTTCGGCTCGAGAGCGTAACCTATACGCAACCTTCTTGCTTCCGACATTGTTTCAGCTCTGCACATAACAGGTTTTGGCCACCTTGGGAGCCACTATCGACGCTTCTTCCCTTTGAACTGGTTGACGACCGACCCTCTGGTTTTGGCCATTTGAACAGGAGAGAGAAAGTTAATCGGGTTAATAAACCCTAGTTTTCGTGTAGCATGTTCAGGAGTAGAGACACAAAGAAGTATATGTTTCTCTCTAACTGTTTAGGCTTTTTAATTTAAGTTTTCATTCCGCGAGATTTTTTTTGACCTCCGTGTTTTTGACCTACACAACGTTTTTTTAAAAAAACGTTATCTATTTAAAATCAAAAAAATGCCCTTTTAAATAGATAACGTTTTTTCATATGTATCTACAATATTTTTTTAAAAAAACGTTGTGAAAAAAAATACCACAACATTTTTTATAAAAATTTTGTGGTTTAAGTGTTGTCTATTTACTACTTTGTACTGGTGAATAAGTGACGGAATCAGAAAATTCTATTGGAAATAGAGGTTTTTCTTGTAGTGAGATTGTAAGACAGTTAATTTATTTGGGTAAAGGCTGTATCATCAAAAAAAGAATTCCTTCTTGCGGTAAAAGAATCATTAAGACCCATGATAAACTGATAATATTCCTCTTATTTAAAATGAACTTCGAGGCAAACATGACAGGCCTTTAAATTATGGAACAGTTAAATAAAAATGTTACTTCAAGTACACCAGAAGAATTAAAGGTTGATGATCTCAATCTTTTCAGGTTGCGTCTCCAGTGGTGGCTCTGGTTTTCAATACCCGCACAACACGTTCTAATGTTGGTCAACGGCGGAGAGCTGCCTTGGGACGCATCCGGCGTGAGTGAGTGTTGGTAATTGAGGTAGAAATGTCTTATTTATAGGAATGCCTAATCACCCGTCTGCGTTCGGTCTGTCCCATCATCCTGATGCTTAAAGGGACCTTTGGAATAGACCCACGCGGGTATCGAATAGGTCCCATCCGCTACCTGGGGCTGAATCAATTGCATTATCCCGAGCTATGTCTTTGAGCCTTGGAGTAATTAATCATGCCCGAGCCTTGAATATATTTGGGACAAAGGTCATCCCAGATTTGCTTAGCAGTAGGCAGTAGGTGAGTAAAGCACAGTAGAAGCAAGATAATTCAAAATTCATGAGCTACAACTTCATAGACAATAGTGCTGCTGCCGAAATAAGGGGAAAAAACAAAACCAAGTACAAATGTGGTTTTAAATTGATCAAAACAATTACTATTTAATTTGTAGGGACAAACATATATATTTAAATATTTCTTCAATTCTTCTCATCTTAATTCCTTCTATTCACCCTCTTGGCTATGTGTTAAAGATTTTTTACTTGTACACTTCTTAAGCAAATTCTTGATGAATATTTTGTATATTAACTACTAGTACTATGTAGTTTCTATTGAACAACGTGATAAATCAGCTGAAAATTCAAACTATTGACTTCAATTCACACATGCAAAACTTCTAGTATTATTAAATGTTTTCCTATTCATCAGTTGTCTAGAATTTGCAGTAATAAATATTTTCTTACCAAAAGTCAGTACATTGAAAGTCTTAATTAGACACCTGAATTGTTTAGTGACAATACGCTCTATTATATTCAAAAGAGTTGTTGGACAAGATAAAAATGACTTCTCATTGACTCAAAATTCCCATTAATTATATCAATAGAACTATTTTTTGTTTTTTTTTTCTATTAGAGCATTCATACAGGACGACATATTGCAAATTCTCAACATGCATTTTGGAGTTATTGTGTATTATTCAATTGCCATTGGCCTAATTAATGTATTATATTTGTTAAGGTTTAATGTGATATTGGCTCGGGTGGTATAAACAAATAAAATAAAATTAGATAGAAGGTATAATTAGTGATATATGAACAATTCATATTTTTTTAGAGGACAGCCATCTGTAGATGTCAAAATGAAGTTCTTAACAATATTAATTCACTTATTACCAATAAATAAAACATTGGAAAAACCGACCTTTCCACATTGCATTTCTTAGACAATATCATCATCAACCCCAAAATCCCTCATTGCTACCTCATCTCCACCGTGACTACTTCTCGACACCGGCAATTCTTGAATTGGCAAAGAACGCCGAGTACTCGGAGACGTATCATAAAGAGCATCACTCTTAAAAGAAGCAAAAATAGCTATACTCATGGACACAACATAAACAACCAAAGCAATGCCAACAATCAAACAAAGCGCCCAAATAGCCCGCCTCGATTCCGCACTCCCACACGAGTACAAACCAATCCGAATTTGAACAATGTTAACAACCGAAAGCGTCAGCAATATTATCCCAGCAACCGATGCGCTTGCAGTCACGACCAACATAAAATCTTTCATGTCGAATCGCTTGCTAACAAAATCATACCCCTTTCCATCTAAGCTTAAATGAAGCTTAAGTACCTTGGCAACAAGACTCGATAAAAGAAAGCATGCGAAGGCTACCACTTCGTATAATATGAGCATTTTGGCCACGTCTGGACCGGCGTTACACTCGTCTCGGCCATCTAGGCTACGCGTGCCCGGAGCAGCCTGAGATAATCCTACAAAAACAGCTAAGGTGAATAGAGAATTAACGTTGACTAGGTCGTCTAGGGATTTAAGATGAGCATCTTTCGCGTCGAATCTATCTTTTTTGGGTTGATCATTCCATTTCTGGATCATTAGATCAACCAGTGCTTCTGCTGAAATGCGTTTTTCATTCATCTGAAACAAGAGGAGTAGAATTAAATTAATAAAGTTAACCATGAATTAAACATAATTAATCAGACGTGAATTTGAATGAATTAAACTCACTTTGATTTAAATATATTTTCTTTTTGTAGCTGCTTGTATTTCAAGAACTTTCTCCTCTTGATTATGATCTTTTTCTTTTTTTTCTAGTGTGTGTTTAGATTGCTTGGCCGGCTCTCCCCTTTTAAAGGAAATTTTTGAAGAATTTTTTAATGTATAATTTCCCATGTGAGTTGAATAAGGTGATAAAATAGCTGGAAATAAGGTAATAATTTTTTAATGTATAATTTGCCCATGGCTATTTCCTACGTACTGTCCCAAAATAAATATAGAAAAAAAGGGCCAGTGGCATGTAAATAATTTATTCATCTGCTTTCCATGTACGATCGTTTCATGTGAAATTGCGGAAAAAATATATTATATATCCGGTCAAGTTGCATATATTGCTGAAATGATTATATTGACTCTCTTTCGAGCTTGCAACAATTCTTTTCTTTTTCTTATTTGAAGCACCAAGTAGGAGTTGGTCGCCAAACCTTGCAATGCATCAAAAAACTTTTGTACGAACAATAATTATTATGAAGGAAATAAAGAGACTTAAAAGACAAAACAAAATGATCGAGAACTGAATTTTTGATTCAGGAGGTTCTGATTCCAGCGATACTGACCTGTTGGATAATGCATTATTGGCGTTGAAGTATTATGAGTAGGAGGATTGGCGCAAGAATGATGATTGTTAACTTTGTCGGGTTCGGATGGCAGACTTCTTCGAGATCGAGAGTCGAAATTCAGTCCAGTTGACTTCGGGAGTTCGACTTCGATAATTTGTCCGGACTCGGGATCATTTTATTTTATTTTTAGTTTCTTCGGATTTGGCTTCGATTTTATTTTTGTTATGTTTTCGTTCGTTTATGGTAGTAGTATTTTATTAGGAAGTAAATTTGTTATGCTATTACGTAATTAATTTTCAGCATAATCATAGGAAGTTGTTATCTATTAGAAGTTTGTTTCCATAGTTAATCTGATAAGAAAACTTTTAGCTATAAAACTCGGCTTGTGAGTTGAATTATAGGAAGCTTTTGTCTTGACAATATTAATTCAAGCATTAGAGAAATTTCTTTGTGTTAAGGGTAATTCTTTTGTTTCTTTTGCCTGTGAATTTATTTGATTAACCAGCCCGCAAGATAATCACTATTATGCCCGGCGTCAGTTAGTATCAGAGCATCAACATCTTCCTAGGAATAAACTCCATCAGTTTCAATGGTTGATAATCGTGGTCATGGTCGTGGTCGTGGTCGTGGTCATGGTCGTGCTGGTCGTGGTCGTCGTGGGCAGGTTCCGGCTGAAGAAGTCTTGCACTGTGATCATAACGTTCAGGACGTGATGATTGAGCATTTACAAAGACAAGTTGCAGAGTTAACCCAACGTCTAACGGTGCAAAATCTTGGCCGCCATGGACAAATTCTGGCTGAAGAAGTCTCGTACTTTGATCGTGATAAGAAATCTTATGATTATGAATCTAGTTTTGAAAATCCTTACCACCATAGGGAGCTACTATGGGAACGAAGTGGTCGTGACGATCGTCGTAGAGATATGTGTTTTAAAGTGGAACTACATGAATTTTCTGGTACGTTGCAAGCGGAAGAATTCACTAATTGGATGAATTAAGTGTAACGCATCTTTGAGTACAAAGAGGTTCCAAATAATGTTAAAGTAAAACTAATTGCAATTAAATTAAAGGGTCGAGCATCTGTCTGGTGAGAACAGATGAGGCGTTTATGGGAGAGATGAGAGAAAACTAAATTCACAAAGTGGGAGAAGATGAAGAAAAAAATGCAGAATCACTTTCTTCCTTTTGGCTACACTCAATCCATGTTCAAAAGATTGCATCTATTGAAGCAAGGAACTAGATCTGTAGATGATTACACAGAGGATTTTTACCAATTAATAGCCTGTAATGACGTGTTCAAATCAGATGAGTAGTTAGTGGCACAGTATTTGGGTGTTTACAGCAGTCCCTACAAGATGCCTTCAATCTTCATTCACTGTGGACAGTTTCTGAGGCATACCAAGGAGAACGTGATACAAAGTAACAACATAATAGGAGACCAATGATGAGGAGCAGGACAAACAATAGACCAATACCCCCTCAACAACCTCGTTCTACACGCAACAAGGTACTCCCAACCCCACTATTCGATGTTTTAAATGTGGCGAACAAGGGCATAGAGCGAATGAGTGTAGAAAACCAGTCAAGTAAGGTTAAGAATCTTTTGATTGAAGAAGATGTAGTCGATGAGGCAGAAAAGTTATGAAATGTCATATATGATGAATATGATGATGAGAATGTACTTTATGGTGACACCAATGAGACTTTGGTCATTCGCAAGAATCTACTAACTCCCAAAGATGATTCAGAAGATGATTGGTTGAGAATCAACATATTCCATACAACTTGGATAGTGACCAATAAGGTCTACAAAGTGATTATTGATAGTAGCAATTGTGAGAATGTAGTGTCAGAAGAAGTTGTTCAGTAAGTTTTCATTGTTAAGCAAAGGCAATGAGATAATCATAGATAGAAAATGTTGTCTCTTTTTCAATCGACAAGAAATATTTTGATAATGTTTGGTGCGACGTGGTGCCGATGGATTCATATCATGTGTTGTTAGGCCGACCTTAACAGTATGACAAAAGTGTCATTCATGATGGTCAGAAGAATACGTACTCCCTTAGTCTAAAAGGGAAGAAGGTGGTGTTAGCGCCTCGGCGGGAATAATTCAGTTCGACTCGGGCAGTCGAAAACCCGAACATATTGTCCATGGCTAGATTCCTAACGAAAGTCGATCGTGAAGGCATGATGTATGCTTTACTCCCTTGTGAGAGAAGTTCGACAGATAGGAACACCGAAGTGTCAGCCAATGTGCATGAACTGCTATCAGAATTCTTTGATTTAATGCCCGAGGAGCTTCCCCCTGGTTTACCAGTACTGATGAGTGATATTCGGCATCAAATTAACCTTATTTTAGGATCAAGTATTTTGAATAAGCCAATATATAGACTCAGTCCCAAGGACTCTAAAGAGCTACAGAAACAAATAGTGGAATTAATAGAGAATGTCTACATTTATGAGAGTATGAGCCCGTGTGCAGTACCAGCTCTGTTAGTACCGAAGAAAGATGGATCATGATGAATATGGTGTATTGACAACAAAGCAATCAACAAGATCACAGTGAAGTACCTAGCTATTCCCAATTCCTTGTTTGGATGATATGCTAGATTCGTTGTTTGGAGCAAAAGTCTTCTCAAATATTGACCTAAAGAGTGGATACCATCAGATAAGGATAAGGCTTAGAGATGAATGAAAAATGGCATTCAAAACTTAGCATGAATTATATGAGTGGATGGTTACTCCCTTTGGCCTTTTCAATGCTCCCAATACATTTATGAGGTTCATGCACCAAGTTTTACAACCATTTTGGGAAAATTTATGGTTGTTTACTTCAATGATATCCTCATTCATAGCCCAACATGGGAGACACACCATGAGCACCTACGAGTTATTTTTGATGTGTTAAAGAAGGCATGTCTCTTCGTTAACTAGAAGAAGAGCTCTTATTTCACGACCTTGGTAACCTAACTCAATTTTGTTGTTTCTACCGAAGATGTTCATGTAGATCAATCGAAGGTAGACGCAATCTTAGTGTGACCTACACCGAAGACCTTGCATGATGTCAAGAGCTTCCATGGGTTGGCTTCTTTCTATCACCGATTCATCCGGAACTTCAGCACATTAATTGCGCCTATCACAGAGTGTCTAAAGGGGAAGTTATTCAATTGATCCAAAGAAGTAAAAGCTAGTTTTCAACTTGTCAAATGGAAGATGATAGAAGCACTAGTTTTAGCACTCCCTGATTTTAAGAAGGTATTTGAAGTAAAATATGATGCATCTGGGGTCGATATTGGTGGTGTTTTAAATCAGGCTAGTCGTCCAATCGCCCAGTTGTATTTTTCAGCTAAAAGTTATTTGGGTCAAAGAAGAATTATTCCACCTATGATTTTTAATTATATGGCATAGTTCAGTCACTGAAGCATTAGCATCATTATCTGATACAGCGGGAGTTCATTCTTTTCACTGATCATGAGGCTCTAAAGTACATCAATGGTCAGCGCAACCTACGCCGAAGGCATGCCAAATGGGTGACATACTTGCAGGATCACTTTTGCATTAAGGCACAAGGCAGGAAGCCTAAACCGTGTTGAAAATGCTTTAATTCGACGTGCATTACTCCTTAAAACCATGAGTAGAAAAGTCACAAGGTTTGAAGCCTTTGCTGACATGTACACTGCAGAACCTTCCTTTAAGAGGATAGTTCGTGAAGTGGTCAGTGAAGATTGACGACATGACTTTATTTTGCATAATGAATATTTGTTTCGTGGATTGTAGTTGTGTATTCCAAATTATTCCTTTCAGCAACAAATCATAATAAAGGACATTTTGTACGAGATAAGACATTGGTCGTGGTGTTGCTGATTACTATTGGTCAAAGATATCCAATGATGTGACCCATTATGTGGACCGTTGCTATGTGTCTTAGATCTCCAAGGGAGTTCTTTCTAATGTCAGATTGTACATTCCCTTACATGTTCCTAAATCCCCTAGTGTTAGCATAGATTTTGTGTTGGGACTACCCCTAACCAAGCGAGCTACGGATTCTATTATGGTTGTGGTTGATTGATTCTCTAAGATGGCTCATTTTTTCGATTGTCGAAAGATAATGGATGTTAATCGGATCGCCCACCATTACTTTCGGGAGATTTTACGTTTGTATGGTGTTCCCCAAACTATTACTTTGGATGGTGATACTAAGTTCATGAGCAATTTCTGGAAAAGTTTATGGGAGAAGCTCAGAACACGGTTAAATTTTAGCAGTGCCTACCATCCCCAGATAGATGGTCAGACCAAAGTGGTGAACCAAAGTTTGGGTAATCTTCTATGGTGTCTGCCTATGACAAAGCCGAAGCAATGGGATCTGGCATTTTCTCAAGCAGAGTTTGCTTACAACATTTCAAATAATAGGACTACTAACATGAGTGCTTTTGAGGTTGTCTATGGTCGGAATCCTTATGGGGTCTTGGATTTAGTTCTTATTCCACGGATTGGTCGAGTGCACCCTAAGGCGGATGAAATAGCAGATCATCTTCGGGACATTAATACTAAGGTGAAATGATATATTCGCAATAACAATGCTAAGTACAAGGATCGGGCTGACAGTTATCGTCGTCAGGTACTTTTTGAAGTTGGTAATTTTGTTTGGGCGGTGTTGACTCATGACCAATTTCTTGTTGGCGAATATAACAAGCTTAAGGATTGGAAGATTGGACCTTGTGAGGTTCTGCAGAAAATCAATGATAATGCCTATTCTCAAACTTCGGACTTCGGACGTGAAGCACTGGAGTCCTTGTTTTGCAGAGTCTGATTATCATGTTAAAAACTCAAGGACGAGTTCTTTCCAAGTCGGGGTGATTGATGCATGAGGTTCTGATCCCGACGATGTTGACCTGCCGGTTAGCACATTTTTGGCATTGAAGAATCATGAGTTGGAGGATCGGGACAAGAACATCGATCGTTAACTTCGTCGGGTTCGAAGCGAACTTATTCGGAGAGTCGGAGTTCAATCCAGTTGACTTCAGGGGTTCGGCTTAGGTAATCTGGTCAGGAGTCGGGATCAAAATTTATTTGTTTTTGAGTTTCTTCAGATCTGGCTTCGGATTTATTTTTATTATGTTTCCGTTCTTTTATGGTAGTGGTATTTTATTAGTAAGTAAATCTTTTATGCTATATATCACGTAATTAATTTTTGACATAATTACAGGAAGTTTTTACCTATTAGAAGTTTGCTTTCATAGTTATAGGAATTTTGTTACAATCTGATAAGGAAACCTTTAAGCTATAAAATTCGGCTTATAGGTTGAATTATAGAGAGCTTTTGTTTTGACAATATTAATTCAAGCATTAGAGAAGTTTCTCTATATTTAGGATAATTCTTTTGCTTCCTTTGCCTGTAAATTTATTTGATTAACCAGCTTGCACGATAATCGCTATTTTGCTCGGCGTCAATTTTTAAGCATCATATTTATAGTCTTATTTTTAAGCAACTAGTTATGTTATCCTACTATGTATTGCGATAAATTTATATCAAATTATAATTGTCAAACTTATCAATACCTGAGATTGAATATAATTATAAAAAAATTCCAATTATTACACATCTCTCTAAAAAATTTACCACTAATACTAATCCACATAACTGACAATCCAAAAATCAACCTAAACATTCACAATGTATTATTTTCTGTGAGCAATATATGAGTTATACTCTCCTTGTCATAAACAATAAAATTATTCTTGCCTTTGCAATGTCATTGTTTATCAAATGTCCTAAAATCTAATTAGCTGCATGGAAACAAATGTAATTCTATAATTAAGCACACCTAGAAGGGGGTGAATAAGTGTAAATACTCAAAAGTGATCTATAGTGGCCAATTTTTCAAGTTTACTATAGCAGGCTATAATCAGACGATCTAACCATGTCCGTATTAGTTATGTTCTTAGATTGTTATAAACGGACAGCTAATACATGTCCGTATTAGTATAAAATTTATCCTACTAAAACCAAAATCTGCAGAATATAAAGCTTAAAAACAGATCAAAAAAACAGTAAATCACACCAAGATTTTTACGTGGTTCAGACCCTATCCTCTAGTCTAGTAGCCTAATCCATGTCCAATACCAACTAGTATTGGAGACTCTTTTTATTAAACTTAATACTCAATTAAATACAATAAAAAGAACTACATGTTCAAATAAAGCTTTCCACTACGATGAACACCTCTGCCCCCTTTGCACCACTGCAACCTTTCTCACCACTGAGATATTTGCACCTCTGCAGCCTTGAAACCTTCCTTTGAACAAACTCTATGCACTACTGGATCATCAAGCCAAACTAGACTTGAGCTTAGATTTGATTACAAGAAATATATGAATACAAAGAATTCTTATTTCCAGCTAACAAAGAATTAATACTAAAACAAGACTTGCTGGAAATAAACTTTGATAGCTCTCTATGGAAGTATCTTTGTATAATACTGATATTTGCTTTGATTCCACTGAACTGATGTATATTTCCCTTATCTTATATGTATCCCTATTTTAGCCAAGAAGAGATATATATATATATATAGAATAGACAAACGGCTATAAATTTTGTTAGCATAAATATCTCAACAAATGTTGAAAAATATACTTGAGACCAACGAATATAATAATAATTGTTAACCGAAATATCTTATATCACAGTTGGTATAGAGATAAGATTTCAACAAATAATATATTCCATCAAATATATATTAATTTAAAAGATTTGAAATCCAAGTCAAATTAAAAAAGATTATATCAAGGAATAAAGGATAATATCTGATAACAAATTCCTTATAAGACTCCTTTCCAATTTGAATAGCATAATATCAGGAGAAAAATAGTCTAAGTGAAATACTCAACAAATTGCTCAATCAGGTACTTAGATTGCATACCTTTATTTTAATTGGCCAACCGAGAAATATCTTTCCAAAACAGCAAGTCAATAAATAGATTAATAAACCAGCCTAAAAATAAGGAGCAATATGAAATGAAAGATAGAGTTCATACTCTACACAAGAGTTCTCACCCAGTTAATACAAAGACTCCTAATTAGAATAACATGCTCAGCTAAACTAACTCCTTAATATATTCCAATTCAAATATTAAAACAACTTGTTATCATAATAACAACCTTAACAAAATATAATCCAATACAATCATGCAGATAATATCAAAGCAATAAATTATATTATTTAATCAACCCATTCCAAAATCAATTTAGTTTATTTAATAAATCATATACTTATGCATATTTTCATCATTAAAATCACTTCACCATATATGAAATATTTTTCCTTTAAGACCAAACATGCTAAAAAAATCACTCCATGCAAAATATAATATTTCCATGCAAAAAATAATATCTTCATGCATCATAGAATTAAAAATATTTTCTAAATAAATCAAATAAGACTGTGACGCCCCTAAAAATATGTATACATCACCCATCTTGAGTCGTCAGATACATGGTACTGAATACAAATACAAACTAATTATACAACAGTCGTGTAAAATACGACAAAAAATATGTTGTGAGTTTTAATATAAATATTGTCATCTAGACAATATCCACACTCAATGTAGTCCTCATTACATTTATTATTACACTATTTCACAGAATAGTGAGGACTACTAATGCACCATCTAGGACCATCACTCTGTTCCCCGACTAGTCCCAACTACGTTCTCATTTCCTGAAGAGAACAGTGAAAGAAAGGGTGAGCTCAACTAGCCCAGTAAGAAATATTATGACTAAGATAATGCAGAATAAATTATCGTTAGTCTTCAACAGTGTTAAACTGATAAAATATAACAAACATCAAGTTTAACTGCAGCGGAACAAGCAATCCATTAAAAGAGTCAAGTAGAGAATAAAATCTACTATCTTCTATGATTTAAAAGATTTTTCATCACTTTTATCGCTGAGACTCAGCTCAATAAATAATCCACATCATCAAATCATCCCTGCACTACAGGCCAAAGATATTCTTTAGTATCATAACCATGAATTATCCATGCACTACGGGCCAAAGATAATCATATTTTCATTAACGGTACTGATCATGCCATAAAATAATTCATCTTTGCACCATTGGCCGAAGAGAATCCATAGCCATAATCATACCAAAAACTAACCATCAATGCATTTCGGGCCAATGAGGACTTTTTCACATCATTTGTAACATTACGGTCATGATTATACCGAATAATTCATGTTCATAATCATACCAAGTCCATCTATGCACTACAGGCCACAGATGACTTTCAACATAATATAAACATGAGGATGATGACAATGACATAATAATTCAATAAAACAAGTTCAAGAATTACTTTATCCAGGAGCCAATAACGTCCAAATTGTCAACATGATACTTCTTTGTAGAGTAAAATTCAAGAATGCTCAGAAGAATATTTTCATGAAAAGATACTGGATGAAGTGCAAATATCAAGGATATTCCACTAATTTCATGAAGTATAGAAGCTAAAACTTTAATCAACTGAGTATAATAGAATATATGAAACTGCAAATAGATTTTCACCGCCATGCGGTAATCCACTTAGACAGATCATTTCCATAATTTAATAAGAAATGAATACAAAGGATCATTCACCGTGCATGTGATAATCCACATAGACAGGTTATTCCAACACAATAATAAAGAATGGAATAAAAAAAGACTTCACCAGGCATGCGATAGACCGCACAGACAGGTTATTCCAATAGAATAATAAATAATAGAACCAAGTCAGGCGTAATACGCACCGACAGGATATTCCAACAGAATAATAAAAAATGGGATAACAGAAGAATTTCACCATGTATGCAGTACTTCGCACAGACAAGTTATTCCAACATAATAATAAAGAATGGAATAACAGAAAAATTTCACCAAGTATAGGGTAGTCCGCGTATACAGGTTATTCCAACAGAATAATAAAGAATAGAATAACAGAAGTTCTCTTCATGAATACAAAAGAAATAATACCCCTTACGGGTACAACAAATAATATCCCTTACTTTATAAAGAAGAGTACTTCGACGGGTAGAGCGGGGATATACTTGAAGAAAACTTGCACTACTTTCTACGCTCAAAGCTTTCTTAAACTCTAAAGAAATACGCTCGAGATTACAGAAGAAAAACTCTCTCTAGAGTTTCTCTCTCTAGAGTTTCAGGGAATTCGTAAGAAATAATGAAAGAATGAGCTTCTATTTATAGGAGAATGGACTGAATAGTAACTAATTCATGAACGGTCCAGATTGATTTACTTTTAATCGGACGGTTCATATTGATTTAATAAAATATTCAAATAAAACAAAATATTTTAAATAAAATATAATATATTCTATTTATAATCTAATAAAATGAATAACTTTATAAAAGTATTCTGTTTTATATAAAAAGATTTTACTATGCAAAACACTATGCAAACACTATGCATAATAAAATACAATATATTCTAATTATTTTCTAATAAAACAAATAACTTTATAAAAGTATTCTGTTAAAAAGATTTTACTATGCAAAACATTATGCATAATAAAATATATTATATTCTAATTATTGTCTAATAAAACAAATAACTTTATAAAAGTATTCTGTTTTATATAAAAAGCTTTTTTATTTTATTACATTAATAATACTAATAAAATAAAATTTATCATCATTATTATAATTCACATTATTAATTAACCAGGTCGTTCTCAAGAAAAAGGGGGCTTTCTAATAAGAATTTCTCCCTATTGGCGCGCAATTAGGTGACCAAACCTCTCCTTGGCAGAACTTCTAGACATCGTTAATATTGCAAATAATAATATTAATAACTTCGTCGTCTCAATTATTAATTTAATAATATATAAAATATTGATAATAATTGAATCAAATAACGTGAGATACTATGCAGCAATTATTGTAGCAATAATTGAACAAAACTGAGTGACTTCTCACGTAAGCATCAATAATCAATACTGTGTGCTACTATGCAACCACGCGTATTATTGTACTTTTACTACCGAGTAGTTCAACAGTTTTAACGATAAAACTTCTGTCGTTATTTTCATAAAAAAAATTGTCATTTTCTCAATCCGACAATAATTTTATTGTGGGATCCACCAATGATTGTACCGTCGTACGGATATTCCCTGACAAAAAGAACATTCCCCAACCAATCGAATATTATACAACAACTTGCATACTTTTTAAAATTTATAAATATTACCCACAACTATAACATTATATCAAATTCATTCCATAATATAAAAAAAAATATTTCGAGAAATTTAAATCTTTATTCATAAAATTTGGAGTCTCACAAAGACCATTACACAAACTCAAATATATTGTCATTATTAAAATCACAAAAGATATAAACCAACATTCTCCCCCCTTTTGATGATGACAATATATTCTCTTTTGAATTTATATGCTCCCCCTATCTATAAGGCTCCCCCTAAATTTATGTATATTAAGGAGCTTAAAAAATGACATGATCCAAAAAAAACCATCATTGCATATATTATCTCACTACTAACATGAATACCAATTCAAACCAATTTAAATACCAAACATCTCTCCCCCTTTGTCATTATCAAAAATAAATAAGACTATGCATATAAATCATTAAGCACAAGTTGATTAAGCACAATTATCATTATCCAAATATCTCTCCCACTTTGTCATCAACAAAAATTAATTCATATCAATTTAGCAAGCTTATAACAAAATCACATATAGCAAATAAACAAAATGATCATACCTTTGCGATTTTTTACCTATATATATCAATATTTTGTTACCAATAATAAACTTGATAGTTGAGCTCCTTAGTGTAGTCTCTCAAAGTAAGTATCATTCGTCTCCATTTTGACCTTGAGATATCTATAAAATAAACAAATCTTCTCTACCTTTTTGGTACCCAAATCTTCTTGGGTCCATTTGGATTAGTAGCATATAAATCACATTTCTTTACCCAAATTTATTTTATTCTAATTTTATTACAATTAAAATCAAAATGACCTTTAAAACCACATTTTTTACAAGTAACAAACGGTGAACAATAAAGTGGCTTAAACCTTGGTTTACTATTAATCATTCCAATATTATCATTAGTTCTATTTTTTACATTTTTAATAGGATTATACCCAATTCCTTGTTTATCAAGACTAGACCTTTGTGCACCTAACATTATATTTAAATTCTCTTCTCCTTGAACAAATTTATCAAGATCATTTTTTAAAGATGTTAGTTCTGCATTTGTTATATTATCATCATGTTGAACATTCATCATTTTTCCATCATTAAAAGCATCTATGCATGCATCTCTCATTTTCAAATTTTCTTTTAACAATTCATTTTTATTTTTAAGATATTCATTTTCTTTTCTCTCTTTATTAAGCGACTTAACTTCATTCATTAACTCATCTACACAATTCTTAAAATATGTAGTTTTCTTTTTGAGCTGTTGATTTTCATTTTGTAAAGCAATATAATCAGGCATAGATATTTTAAAAGCTTCATAAAAATTTGTTACCTCAAGTTGATCATCATCTTCTAGTCCCATGAAACAGAGTTGGACATTTTCTTCTTCTTGTTTCGTTCTGGACTTACTCACTGGAGTTGAGCTACCTTTTTGATTTTTCCTTTGTTTCTTCCTTTGAAGTAGTCTCTCGAGTTTTCTTGAGAGCATTTCAATTTCTTTATTAAGATCTTCATGATCACTTTAATTGTTTCTCTCGACTTGAAGTGCTAATGTTTTCTTTATTGGTGCTTCATCCTCTTCATCATACCTCTCGAGTTGATTTTCAAATTCTTCAAGCTCTCCAAATAAAGTGAGAGTTTCCATCGTACTAATTGTTGGTGAGTCTTGGAGAGTTGTGACTTTCGGTGCAAACCGTTTGGGCATGACTCTTAGTATCTTTCTATTAATTTCTCTCTGATCAATTTTCAGCCCCAACATACTTAGAGAGTTCATTAGAGTGAGAAATCTCCCTTGAGCTTCATTAATTGTTAGAAATTCTTAAATCCACAACAGAAATTATTATTTCCACAACAAAAGTGTCGTTATAGATCATATAGCGACGGTTTTTACCGTCGCTATACATCTACAGCCACACTTTTGTTGTGGAAATAACAAAAAATATTGTGAATTTAACAATTACCTAATTGTTTCATCTTTTTCTAACTTGAATAACTCATAGTCTTTCATTAGCATACTTAACTTCACCTCTTTTACTTTGGAAGTACCTTCGTTGTTTGTCATGATAGTATCCCACATTTCTTTTGTTGTGTTGCACGATGATACTTTATCAATTTCAGCTTGGACCATTCCGCTTAGCAAGGTGTTCATGGCTCTTGAGTTATAAGAAAACATGTAGCTTTCATTTTCATCCATGTCCATGAGAGTCTTGAGTCTACCATCATCATGTCTAGGAATAACAGGTCCATTTTCAACTACCCACCATTCTCATGGGTCTCTTTTAAGAAAAATCTTCATTCTGAACTTCCAAAAGTTGAAGTTTTCACTTCCTATCAACAGAGGTGGTCGGCTTGTGGATTGACCTTCTTGAAAATAAGGGTGTGCCATAGGATCTTTCCCTACGACCTGCAAAGATCAATATTAGTAGAGCCTTGCTTTGATACCAAATGTAATTCTGTAATTAAGCACACCTAGAGGGGGTGAATAGGTGTAAATACTCAAAAGTGATCTACAGTGGCCAATTTTTCAAGTTTACTATAGCAGGCTATAATTAGACGGTCTAACCCTGTCCGTATTAGTTATGTTCTTAGACTGTTATAAACGGACAGCTAATACATGTCCGTATTAGTATAAAATTTTTCCAACTAAAACCAAAATCTGCAAAATATAAAGCTTAAAAACAGAAACAGAAGAACAGTAAATCACACCAAGATTTTTACGTGGTTCAGCCCCTATCCTCTATTCTAATAGCCTAATCCACGTCCAATACCAACTAGTATTAGAGACTCTTTTTATTAAACTTAATACTCAATTAAATACAATAAAAAGAACTCCCTGTTTAAATAAAGTTTTCCACTGCGATGGACACCTCTGCCCCCTTTGCACCACTGCAACCTTTCTCACCACTAAGACCTTTGCACCTCTGCAACCTTGAAAGCTTCCTTTGAACAAACTCTATCTACTACTGGATCATCAAGCCAAACTAGACTTGAACTCAAATTTGGTTACAAGAAATATATGATTACAAAGAATTCTTATTTCCAACTAATAAAGAATTAATACTAAAACAAGACTTGCTGGAAATAAATTTTGATAGCTCTCTATGGAAGTATCTTTGTATAATATTGATATTTGCTTTGATTCCACTGAACTGATGTATATTTCCCTTGTCTTATATGTATCCTTGTTTTAGCCAAGAAGAGATATATATAGAATAGACAAACGGCAATAAAACTTTTGTGACGCCCCCAAAATAGGTATACATCACCCATTTTGAGTTGTCAATAACATGATACAGAAACAACTACAACTTAATTAATACAATTATCGTGTAAAATACGACAACACTTAAACTATGAGTTTAAATACAAATATTATCTTCTAGACAATATTCACACCCAAATAAGTCCTCATTACAATTATTGATACATTATTTTACAAAAATAGTGAGGACTACTAAAACAACTTCTAGAACCATCATTCCATACCCCGACTAGTACTCGCTACATTATCGCCTCCTGAGAAGAAAAATAGAATAAAAAGAAAAAGGGTAAGCTCAACTAGCCCAGTAAAGAATATTATGACTAAGATAATATAGAACAAATTATCGTTAGTCTTCAACAGGAAAAAATATGAGAGAATATAATAGACAACAAGTTTCAGATCAATATTCGCAGTGAAAATAATAATTCATAGAAGAGTTACGTAGAGAATGAAATCTACTATTATCTATGAATTTAAAAGTCCATCATCAATATTTTATCCATGTAACATCAATCAATATACATCTTGAATCAAATATTCATCTTTGCACTACAGGTTAAAGATATTCATCAGTTGGTCATGTTCATCTCAACACATGTTCATCTTTGCACTATGGGCCAAAGATATTCATTATAAAATCATTAATCTTTACACTACAGTCCAAAGATATTCAATTATATCATCATTTAGGACTGAGGATGATGAAAAATATTTTAAAGAAAATGAATCCAGTGAAACAAAAGAATAAATATTAAGGATTCGTACTTCGGTTTATCCATGTCCAAAAATACCTCATAAATAATCATAATGGAGTAAAATTCAAAAATGATCAAAACATGGATATAATCAAAGCTAATATCCATAATAGATATTTTGAACGAAAAGGAAAATTTTTATTTTTCGATGAATAGTGCCGTATTCGTGAATAGTGCCATATACGTGAATAGTGTCGTATATGTGAATAGTAACTCCGACACAAAAAGTTTTAAATTTGATTAAAAGTTCAAACCAATATTTCGGCATAATGATATTGAAAAAAATAATACTCCCTCCGTCCCAAGATAAAAGTCATGGTGGACTTTTCACGCATATTAAGAAGATGAATAAAATGACAAAATTGTCTATAATAATGTCATTAAATATGGAGAGAGAATTAGAATAAGAAAAGTATGAGATATTTAATGCTACGGGTATAACAGGAAAATATGTGTAAAAGTTTGGTTATTAAAGGAAAATGGACATTTAACATGGGATTACCCAAAATAGTAATAAGGACTTTATCATGGGACGGAGGGAGTATCATTTAAGAAGAAAATAACATCTCTTACCTCGAAAGAATAGTACTTCTGGCTGGACTACTGGATATAGTGCTGGAGGAATTTGCACCGTATAGCAACACTCAAAGTATTAAAATACTCACAAGAATACGCTCGATAATATAGAGAGAGAAAGAGAGAGAAAACTTGTGTTTCTGGTGTGATTTTTAATTCTAACCTAAGCACCCTATTTATAGGAAAATGCTTAGAACACCAAAGCAGAAAATTTAATAAAATAATAATATTTTCAAAACTTATTCCTACGCATACCAAAGAATCTGATTTCAACCATTAACATGTGCCACCAAATGGAAAAACGTTTTTATTAAAAAAATAATTAAAACTTCTAAAAATTAATTATTTCGAAACTTCAGAACTTCAATAATTCATAATAAATAGCCCTTTTATCAGAAAAATTCAAACCTCATATCCTTTTCATAGGAAATTTCATTCTCTACAACTTTGAAGAAGAAATTTTTTCCAAATTCCAAGCCGAAGTTGACCGAAATCCACATACGGACGATTTTACAGGCTATAATCAAATTTCAGTCAAGAAATGGAGTCCACCGACATGTTTAACATGTTTTTAATTATTTTTAGTAACAAAAATACTCCTCCCCCACATATACTCATATCACACATTCATTGTAAAAATATCACTATTATTATATTATTAAAATATAATAATATATTTAAATGAATTATTTTATCGAAAAATATAAAATATCAATTTTCAACAATTGTCACATTAAAAAAAATTTTCATCTATATCCACATAAAATGAATATTTTTCTTATCATATAAATCAATAATTAATTATTCACAAATAATATTACAGAATCACAATATCGACAACCAGGCCGTTCCCAAGAAAGAGGGGGCTTTCCAATAAGGATCTCTCTTTACTGGCGCGCAATTAGATGACCAAACCTCTCTTTAGACAGAACTTTCTAGACCATTGCCAATAATGTTATCTAATAATATTATTCAGATAATATAAATTATTGCTCCGATAATAAAAAATACTGTGTAGTGACAATTATTGAAACAACGGTAATATAAAATATCAACGCAGCAATTATTGAATCAATAAAATAAAATATTGAACAGTAACTATTGTAACAATTATTGAGTAATGTCTTCTTACGTAAGAGTCAATAATTGGTGCAATACTGTGTGCTACTGTGTTTTAACCACTGAGTATTTCAACAGTATTAACGGTAACAATTAGGCCGTTATTTATAAACAACTTATACTTGTTGTTTTCATCATCCAATCGTTTTCCGTTATGGGACCCACACAAAGATGCACCGTCGTACGAATATTTCCCGACAGTAAGAATATTCCACGACCAAATGAATATTCTCCGACAGTAATGAATATTTTATAACCACTTGCTTATTTGAAATATTTGTGCATTTTACTCATAACTAACCACATTAATCAAATCAACCCTTACTATTTTAAAATAATAAATAGATGAAATTAAATTTCATTTATTAATAATTTAGAGTCTTACAACTTTGTTAGCATAAATATCTCAACAAATGTTGAAAAATATACTTGAGACCAGTGGATATAATAATAATTGTTAGCAGGAATATCTTATATCACAGTTGGTATAGAGATAAGATTTCAACAAATAATATATGCCATCGAATATATATTAATTTAAAAGATTTGAAATCCAAGTCAAATTAAAAAAGATTATATCAAGGAATAAAGAATAATATCTGATAACAAATTTCTTATAAGACTCCTTTCCAATTTGAATAGCATAATATAAGGAGAGAAATAGTCTAAGTGAAATACTCAACAAATTGCTCAATCAGGTACTCAGATTGCGTACCTTTATTTTAATTTATCAACCGAGAAATATCTTTCCAAAACAGCAAGTCAACAAATAGATTAATAAAACAACCTAAAAATAAGGAGCAATATAAAATGAAAGATAGAGTCCATACTCTACACAAGAGTTCTAACCCACCTTAATATATTCCAATTCAAATATTAAAACAACTTGTTATCATAATAACCACCTTAACAAAATATAATCTAATACAATCATGCAGATAATATCAAAACAATAAATTATATTATTTAATCAACCCATTCCAAAATCAATTTAGTTTATTTAATTAATCATATACTTATGCATATTTTCATCATTAAAATCACTTCACCATATATGAAATATTTTTTCTTTAAGACCAAACATGCTAAAAAATCACTCCATGCAAAAAATAATATTTCCATGCAAAAAATAATATCTTCATGCATCATAGAATTAAAAATATTTTCTAAATAAATCAAATAAGACCATTACACAAACTCAAATATATTGTCATTATTAAAATCACAAAAGATATAAACCAACAACAATAACAAGCAATCCAAGCATCAAACTATAATGAGACCAAGTTTCATCTACAAAATTCATAACATTACCAATGAGGCAATGATGCTATAGAAATCGATAGCCATACCGATACAAGTGACCAAATAATGGCAACAATACTTTATTTAAGCAAATTCCTCTAGGAAAAGGAAAAGTAGATATCTCATGTGAAAAGGAGTTGCTGTTAAATGTTGAGAGAGATCAACGAAAATATAGTTCTCTGTCAATCAAATGTCAACTATAGTATACAACAATACATGTATTACACTAAATATTACAAACCAAACCTCTTAGGTCTCAAGTAAGTAGAAGGGGCTTGGCGTCCTCCAGGCATCGAGACTTGTTGCTGCTGTTTAGCCCTTTTCTCCCTTTCCTTCTCCTTGCTCTTTCTCTCCACCTCTGCTTGGACTTTCCTAAGATTCTCCATCTCTTCCTCCATGGCTGTTTTGGATTCTTTCTGTTTCTTTTTGTGCTCTAACATTGATGTATCCGAGTCCTTCACAGAGAAAAACATGGGTCCCAGCTCGGCCAGCCACTGGGGCTCCACTGATGTTGCACATTGCATGTACTCCTTCGTGGTCAAGATTAACTCGTGATAAACTACATAATCTGGAGTATATCCCAAACCATACAAAGCACTGCTTGGATGCAAGTGGCATGGCATCCCATTCCTGCAATTAACATACTCCCCAATCCCTTTAAGTCTTGCAGCATTGTGGAAATATGCAGAACAGATGGCCTTTCTCACAATGTCCCAATCTGGACCACAGGATGTCAGAGGGATTTTCAGCGTCTTCAGGATATCCAGCAATTGGGATCTCACTTCTCTAGCCTTTTTTAACCCTTTTGAATGCAGAAAATGGTCATTACACCATTCCCCATTGTAATTATTAGATTTCCATTGCTGGTAGACATTAAGTAGCGTTAGGTGGTCAGATTCCGGGACAAAGAATTTTTCCCTTGCAGCATCACTTTCCTCAGCCCTATCTTTAGGCCTAAAAAACACTGACGGCACTGAAAGCATTGACACAACCGTCAGAACCTCATTTAGGCATTCTAGCTGTTCTCCAATCAAGAGCATCTTAGCAAGGGGTGGATCCAGAGGAAACTCCACCATTTTCCAACCAAGATCAGTTAGATTTCCAACATTGTTAAGGGCACCCAAGACCCACAACTGATACATGGAGTTCAGAATGTTATCCTGCGGTGGTGGATCCATGAAATCAAAATCCAACAAGTTGTCAACTTTGAGAGATTTGAGCAACAGAACCACATTACCAAGGTTGGTCCTCTGGATTTCTGGCACAGGACTGGGCAGCAGTTCATTTTGATATGCACTCTCCGTATAAAGACGATAACAAGTGCCTGGCCCAGTTCTACCAGCACGTCCAGCACGCTGGTCTGCCGCTGCACGACTAACAGGGAACACTTGGAGGGCATCCATACCCATTCGTGGGTTGTAAACCTTCATTTTACCATATCCTGTGTCAATGACGTAGAAAATTCCATCTACAGTCAAAGATGTCTCCGCAATGTTGGTAGCAACAATGCATTTGCGGGCCCCATCTTCAGCTTTCTGGAATATTTTTGCTTGCAAGTCAGCTGGAAGCTGGGAGTATATCGGGAGAATCAACAGCTTAGAGACTGCTTGCTTCGTGGAAGAGACGAGTTGTTCCATGCGTTCTGAAAGGGCATAACAGGACGCTTCAATCTCATCTTGACCGGTCATGAAGATGAGTATGTCACCTGGAGCACTAGTTATGTGTATGGTCATTGCCTGCTTCACTGCAGCTTCTACATAATCTTCACATGGGGTTTTACTATACAAGATTTGCACCGGGAAAGTTCTTCCAGGGATGTGGAAAACAGGTACACTGCAACAAAAACAGTAAACAATTACACAGAAGTCCAGATGCTAGCAATGATGGCATGATCTAATTGTTTAACACAATAGTATTTACCTTCCGAAAAAAAGTGAGAACTTTTGTGCGTTTAAAGTAGCAGATGTCACAATAAGCTTAAAATCACGACGCCTGGCAACAACTTTCTTAAGGATCCCAAATAGCACATCAGTGTTTAGTGACCTTTCATGTGCTTCATCCATTACAATGACACTGCAAAATTACGAAAGAATGGTATCTCTCCATTGTAATTACAGACAAAAACTAAACAAATATTAAAACTGTTTTCTATTATCGAAAAGTAGCATATACCGATATTTGTCAAGATCAGAATCTTTCAGGGTCTCACGCAAAAGCACGCCATCAGTCATGTACTGCCGCAAAAACATAAATATGTAAGAAAAAAGAAGCATGGAAATGCAAACACTTGGCATAAACATTTAACTGAGACGTCAAACTAAACCTGCAAGCAAGTGCAGATCAAATTACAAAATGGTGTCAATTGCTTACCTTAATAACAGTATTTGGTCCAGTCACATCCTCAAAGCGAATGGCATAACCAACTTTATCACCAAGTTCAGTTTCCATCTCTTCACTAACTCTTTTGGCAACACTCATGGCTGCCACACGCCTTGGTTGAGTGCAACCCACAATACCATTCGTGGTGTAGCCGTCTTCATGTAGATACTGCGGACAATTTCCAAAGATCAGACAACAAATAAACAATAAATACCATTGGGCAATAATCTACTGCATATATTAGGCGTCTGAAAGAACCTGGGTCAATTGTGTTGTCTTTCCTGATCCAGTTTCTCCAACTACCACCACCACCTGATTTTCTCGAACTACCTGTTCAATGAAATGAAGGTGAATCAAATTATTTGACTAAGACAAGTTTTTCATCTTTCTTTTTTTGGCAAAAGAAAGCAAAAATTTGGAAAGCTCAGATAGCATAACTAATGGATTAGGAAGAAATAAAAAACTTGTTGAGATGCAAGAAATGTATGCATGTCAAGGATTAAAAAAGTCTTGATTGTTTCAATGGTATGTCTTAGGATAAGAGAACAATCTAGTGATACCCAAAAAAGACTAAATGAGCTGTTAGTAATTCACTAATTCAACCCCAGCCTCACTTTTACAAACATTTTTAGGAACAAGATGCAAGAACTGATAACACCAATCATTTGATATTATGATTACAAAAACTCAATCTATCTAATTGCAACTAATTCTTGTGGGAGTCGCATACAAAAAAACAGAAATAAATATTTGCAGAATAGGCAAAAAAATAGCATAATGAAGAAAGACATCTGATTAACAATGTGGTAAAATTATTAAACCCTTCCTATCCATACTCATTTAGAAAGTGGTTAGTTCTCTATGACTACCATAAAGTAATTACACCAACTAATGCAATGCCTTTTACCACAACCTAGTTGGGGTAGGCTAACAATGAATCTCATATGTGATCGTAAAAAAGTAGAAAGGCAAGAAACATGTTACAAAGGTCAAAAAATTACATAAAAAATAATAAACTTAATAATTAAAAATTAAAAAAATTAGAACAGCTAATGAGGTCAGAAAATTCTTTAACACTACCCAAATGAGGAATAGATGGAACTAAACGAGGACGATATCAACAAATGATTAGTACGCTATAATCCATGTAATAGCAAATTAACCTACATGTCAAAGGGATAATGTCAAACCTGTAATAATTCATCTCGTACAGAATATATGGGGAGATACTGACGTTGTTGAGCAAGTGTTTTAGACTTTGCAAAATCACTCACTGCCTCATCCTTCTTTAAATGCTGAGCAAACTTGGCATCTTCCTTAAAATCAACTTCACCATCTTCACCCACTACAGCCGTATCAGCATCAATCTAGCATTAAAATGATAACAAAAAGTTGAGATCCAGGCTTTTCTAGTTAGCTAATAGCTCAACTAAGAATTATCAATTCTACTAGATTGCTTAAGGCATTATATTGAATTATTCTTACCTGTTCTGCTGTCTTCTCAACACCGAGGATATTACCAAGTTTTGAGCCAGCAAGCTCCCAAAAACGTTGACGTGATTTGTTCATGCTTTGTTTCTCATGAACTTCGCGAACCAAAGTGGAACCTTTGCGTGATATTATAGCCATATCCGACGTGGGATCTTTAATAGGCATTATTGGCTCTGCCTGCTTTGTGAAAACAATTCTTCCATCCAGAAAAGGTGGCTTCGTATCTTTGAAAGAAAAAATATCACAAATATATTAGGTATAGAAAATAGTACTCCACAAATACTTGGGTGAAGGGAATAAACCACACAATTATTTTAACAATTATCATTAATGGAGAAGGCTTGCCATACAGTTTACATACCATGAACAAGGAGTATAACCTTTCGTTCTTCCTCATTATCAAACTCAGTCTGCACCTCAGTACCCCTAACGGCTCCTGACCTCAGTAGTTGGCGATCCTCCCACTGAGCATTATCTGCAGTGAGCTGTGATAATTTCTTGCTCTGAGCAAGTGTCATCTTGGTTCCATCCCTTCGAACCTGTCAACTATAATGGGTTAAAAAACAGTGATCACAGTTCAGAAGCCAACATAAATAACCTACCGAACAATGATGACAATACATTTAGTACAAAGAGTAATGTATTTCAGAAACAAAAGGCACAGACTCACAGTGCATATAAATGTAATATCTACTATTTTTCTTTTGCAGGTGCAATTGTGAATGACCAAGATTTCAGACAAGGTGTGATGTAGTTGTCCAAGTGCAAGCTGATCTTTAACTTTTCCTATGCGAGAGTGAGATGTTGTGAACTCAAATGCTTTCATCCATCAACTTCAAGTACCAGTTTAAAAGCTCTAAAAAACTACAGATGATGCAACATTATAGTAAACTACGGCTGGGCTCCTCATCTCTTACAGTAATCTTTGAAGGATTGATAAAAATTTTAAAATATCAGGAACAATTCATTCAAGTTGTTTAACTTGTTTCTGATCAATTAAAGATGTGAACATTGTCACAATTCAGTAAACACTGGTTAAAACTTTACACTCGGTCTGAAAATTGTATAGGCATCTGCTGCTAAAGCAGATATTACAAATGGAATCACGAAATATAAATTAACTATAAGTAGCATACAATTTCCTCGGCTGGGGACAGAGAATACCACTTATATTTTAAAGATAAAAGTTAAAAGTACTTTAGAATATTAATTTTTATAAACTTATTTCGGAAACTGCATAGAAAGATTTTTATTCAATTAGAATTATAAACCTCAAACAATTGCATGTTATCACTTTGGGCATGGTCTATACACTAAAAACATTTATGGAAGTTTAGAATAAACACCAAACACAGAATTGAAACTTTCAGAAGTTGTTGTTCTAGTTCCAAAGAAAATGCATTAAAGAATCAGGAATTTTAGGCTTACCCTTCTAATAAAGAGTAACGTTAAGCAATCACACACAACACGTCATTGCAAATATATTTGTGAAGCAACAATATGATAGAAAAATTTTAACTTACCAGTTTCTTGGCCAGCTCTGCTTCTTTCTTTTGGAAAGTAGCCTCATCACCAAGGAAAAATGATGAGCTATCCTCATCGAACATTGTATTGCCTTCTTCTCTATCATACCTATACAATGACCACCACAAGAATGAATATAGGACAGTGAGAAAGAAGGTAAGTGTTACTAGTACAGCCACTCTAATTCTTCATTTGGGTCAAAAAGAGGTCTCCCTAAAAACTTCCTTAGTAAATTATTATATTTTTAAAGTATCAACCACTACATTTGCATGATATGCAAGGAAAGAATATAATAAAGTTGGAATGCCAAAAAATTAAAGCTTAAATATTCAAAAAAAGCTCTTAGTTTTAGGAAATCACAAAAAAGGATAAAATGAATCTTAGATTAGGAATGCGAGAAATATGACAACAGATAGCACCTGAATTTCAAAATTGCAATCCTCATGTCAATATTGATTAATGCTTAGTCAAGAGAACAGTGTAGCTGACAAAACGTAAAATCTGATTTTAGTTTAAATCCAATAGTCCCAACTCAAACTCAAAAAGAGCTCTAAGCAATTAAACAGAATAGAGTTAGCTAGCAATCAAGTTGTCAAGAGAGTCGAATAATGCTATCTAATTCAGGTAACGCCATTCCTTTTCTCTGTTAATAAAATGTTCGCTAATGCCTCCTTCAAGCATTTCATAACCAATTCAGACATCAACAAATAGCACGTTGTTCTAATGTACCATGTTGAAGGTTTAAATAACTTACCACGCACGGTCAGAATTGTATTCCATCTCTAGACGCATACTTTCAGTGATCTCTTGATTGTGATCTCTGGGAAAATAACTTTCATCGCCTTCTTCAAACTGAACAAAGAAAAGGAGGTAAAAGTGAGAAGAAACACCAGCACTATTTACAAGTTCCCATAAATACAAGATAAGATTAGAAGTAGATAATCAAAGAATAATGTCTGAAGATAAATGCCAACTATTGAGGCTATTTTGAGCTTTGAAGATAACTAGGTTAAGAAACAATTAAAACATAATACCTCAGATTGTTGTGACTTTTCTGCAGACAAAAGAATCTGTTGGGACCTTCCACCATATCGAGGATTTGAAGATCTAATGGAGGATCCAGACGCCCTTATAGGCACAGGAGAAGGAGCCACACTGTCCCAGGGAGAAGCAGCACCTGCTGTGGAAATTCCGCAATTTTGTTATTATTTTTCATTACTAAAAACAATGCATATACTGAGATCTAATTATGCACTTAGCTTTAGTATAAGAACCTCTCGCTAGAGTCCAGGAATTTTTGACAAAAGACTCAAACTTATGTGCGTCGGAAAATAAATCAAATATCATCAAATTTGATTGAGTTCCCGAAAACATATCAAAAAAATCCATCAAACACGTCCCTTTGAAACCTAGGTCTCCTCAATTAAGCAGCAGAATGAGAAGTATGCCCCCCAACCATTTAGTAAAGAGAACAACAATAGATAGCTTCAACTTCAAAATCATAAAATTCGAAAGGAAACAAATTTACTGGCATACCTGATGAGCGAGGAGTATGTCCACCCAACCATGGGGAAACCAATCGTGCATCAGGAGAGGCCCCAAATAACATCGGAGATGGTGAAGGTTTATGGTGTCTGCTGCTACTAGAGCGACTATCCCGACGTGGTGTATCTTCCCATTCCCATCTACCATCGTCCCAATCAGATTTGTCTGCAAAAATCAGGGCATTTACATGTTAATAGATTGTTCGTAATGATGATTAAAGCACCAGCAAAAAAATACAGATTTTTGACAATAATTTATGTTTTAATAACCTCTCTAATCTAGAACTTGTTTGTCCATCTACTAAAAGTTTTCAGAAATTATGGAAGTTAAAAATTAGATTAACAAGACATAATTGGAAAATCACTTTTCCCATTGATAACTTTCAAGTTTCAAAGGGCATGTCTAATAAAAATATCTAACATTAGTTGCCAAAATTACTATAACATGTTTTCACAGCATTCTGTTTTTTATGGACAAAACCAGAACAAAAAGTCCTAAATGATCAAATGTTACCAGGTGTACCCCGCGAACCTTCATATCTGCCACGTTTTCTTCCATAATCACCATTGTACCGTTTCTCTTGACGACGAGATCCTTCTTTACGATTGTCATCTTCTCTACCAGTGTTGTGTCTCCTTTCCCCTCTGTTATCACTTCTGGAGTCATCCCTCCAATCTCTTCTACTCCTACCATGGTCAATGGTGTACCTAGAACTCCGATATCGATCACTTTGAGAGCTTACAGTAGATGTGGCTGGAGTCTATAAGCAAACAGAAAAGTCAGGCAGAGTATCAATAATTTACAGTAATAAAATTATTATTTGCTTTATACTAGTTTCACCAAGCTACTAAAGGCCCCAAGTTTTGTAAACATTCAAATAAATAATAAGAGGAAAAGCCTAAAGAATGCTGAGGCAACAAAAAGTAATCACGCTGACCTAAGGGATCCCCTAAATTTCAACTACATAAATTTATTTACTTGAAATGTTTAAGACTTTCAGGATAAAGATAATCAAAGTACCCAGTGAGCAAAAGAGACAGCAAACAATATGGTGAAGGTAATCTGCTTCCCAAACTAAGGTCCAAGAGATAGATAGACAAACCAACAACCATGACAGAGGGAGGTATTAACCTCCTGTTAATCATGGCAACATCAAATGATTCAATTCGATTAAAGACGGTAACTATCAGTTGAAACTGTTCAAAAATGAATTAGAAGCACCAATAAACACTCAACAGTACCAAGTGCTATTCTGAAACAAAACCTCTGGTTCTATTTAGAAGATGCACTAATGTCAAAAAGGTTGGTTGGGAAATGTTTGATTCTGAACAATAACATCAGAAGTCACTTTACCCTCTTCATGGTTTTAAAATAGGACAAGTTTAACACCTATTTATTGAATATTTGGTTTATCAAATAAGAGTTCCCACAAGCATGAAACAAGCATAAATGCCCTTAAAAAAAAGTAAAGAAAAAGGAAAATAAAACATCAGTAAGTTTTTTAGTTGTTAGGCATTCACAACTACAAAAACATATGGCACCATAAACAAGCGGACCTTCATTATTACTTTTAAGAAAAATGAATACAATAATATGTGAAGAGAGCTATGACTTGAAACTCGAAAAAACTCAAAATACCAAGTAGTCTAATCTCCCATGTCCGACTTTAACTATAAGATGTGGAATTTCTTATGTTTGAGAAAGGACATTAATTATATTTTAAAGGAGGGGAGAGGAATTGCGATGAAACTAACTTATTTTTTTCATTACGATCATCAAATATTTAAATTAGATCTATATTTGATTAAAACCCGCAACTGTTTCACATGGTATAAAAACAACAGAGTATAAAAAATGTTTAAACAAACCTCAGAACGCATGCGTTCACTTGAACGGTGCCTCCCATGTGCATCACGGCCTTGTCCTTCTTCAGTCAAACTACTTCCTGCAACATTAGGACAAATACTTTGTAAGAAATGGAAGTTACTGCCTTTTCCTCAATCACATGCTAAGATTACAAAAAATTATATTGTAACGGTTAGAATTTGAGCTAAATTGAAGTGGGTTTCATTAACTATTTGAGATGAATCAACATATCAATGTGTTCTACTCCATGAGTAGAATTAAAATCAAGTATTTGGAAGCTCAAATCAATGGGATAATGAATGAGAAATTAACTCCCAAAAATCACCCTTAGAAATGTTAATAAATACTTATGGGAAGCTAAGTCCCACATCGAGTAAAAATTAAACATTAAGTGAGTATATACACAATAACATTACTCTTGAGTTTGGGACCCCAAGAAGCACCCCACTTTTGTGGAGGGGAGAGGACCTAGCCCAAACTTGATTTCGTTTAATCACACGCGCGCGTAGCCGACTTACCGGGTCGGGCTCTAGGTCTGGGTATATATATACTTTTTGGACAATTTTTTTTTTAATATTGTGTTTATTAGTTTTTATTTATTAACATTTGAAGCAAAAGCAAGAAAGCGAAGTCAGGAGGTCAAGAGCCGCAGCGCTAAGAACCAATGTCGCGGCGCTTGTGTCCTATCTGATGGGCCACTATACTCACCTATAAATAGCATAGGGTGCCAGTAATTTGGGTCATTCCAATCGTCCAACCATCAAGCATTCTAAAGTCATTCAACTCTTCATTTCTTAAGTTGTTCATAGTTTATTTTGAGAGAGTTCAGAACATTTGTTTTGATTCGTTGTGTGTTATTTGTTGTACTGCTATAACACACTTTGCCATTGTATCCTGAGAGACAAGTGTCGTTAACTCAAAGCACCGATAAGAAGCGCATATTTGTCTTAAGGAAATAGTACCAAGTACTAGCCTAGACATTAATCTCTTGCATTTTGGTTCACTTCAGATAAGTTTATATATATATATATATATACATAAAAATTTAAATTTTCCTAGCAGTAACAGTTTACTCCATAATACAGTAGTAGAGCATTTAAAAAAATTTAAATTTGTTTAGTTCTTCGTTCTTATCATTTTCATTCCTAGCTTTCTGGCTCTTAGTGCAAGTTCAAGCATGACTGCATGAGTATTTGTGTTTGTGATGTCTTTTAGGGAGGGACAAGTTAGAATTCAATAATAAAGACTTGCTAATTAAAACGAATAAACAAACCGATCAGTTAATAATAAATAATGAAGACTAAAATTGTAAAATTATTTCAAGATATTACTCTACAGAAGTTATCCCAAATTGGAATAGAAAAGGTAGTACCTGAATTTGGTGTGTCACCGACAGCATGTTCACGATATCGCCTACTTATGATATTACCTGCACTATTGGAGACCCCATTTCCTACTTCATCAACCTCAGATAACTCAGACTTCTCTTCTTCATCCAGAGATGCCGCAATAGAAGATACTCTTTCTCTTGGAACCTTGAATGCACCCTCTACCCTAGCTTCTCGTTTCGCATCAGCAAGGACATCTAACCCTATTTTATTGGTCAAAGATAAATTTTTAAGAACAAAATGAACAATTGTTTGTTTTGCGTACAGGAATTAGGATTATATTCCATAAACAAAGATAAAGGTGTTAGATATCTTAGTCCAACAAGAAAATGAACAATCAAGATACAATCATGGGCAGCAAAGGAGAATGTCGATACTCGAAATATAAGATAATCATCCTCTACGACAAGGACCAATACTACAAAAATAAATACTGTGTACTGAGTTTCACAGTAAAGAAACATCATATATATAAACATTTAAATATTAAATATCAACATACATATATATGATAATATGAGTCTCTGCAATTCATACCTAGAAGTGATTTCCTTTCTGCAGGTCTGAAAACTACTCTATCTTTTCCAGGAATTTGTAACCCACCAGCAGTACTTTTATCAGGTTCCAGCATAGTTGTTGTCTTGTCAAGGTCTATCAGTCCATTATTCCCACCTTGACTCTAGACATAACAAAAGAAACTGATATTAATTGCCAAAGATTACCAGATACGCATATGTAAGAAAGATAGCATCTATAACGCAAACTATACGACATAAAAGACAATCACTTATTTTGTGACACATCTGTAGATATGATACTGACCTCCATGATACTTTAGACACAGCACTCTCTAAATATTGGCCACCTGCATTTAATAGTGATTCATATTAAATAAAGTTCCATATTGAAATAATCAGTGCAAATTCTATTGAAAAAAAATGACAAGAAATTCTACCCTTGCTTTTGACAGTCAAGGATGAAGTGATCCATTTCAAGATTAACTAATGTCTAACAAAAGAAGGAAAGTCGAGCAAAGTACTGAGGATTAGTAAGATAGCTTTAAGTTGATTCTACCTTGGACACCAATCTTAACCAAAAATCAAATAGTCTAGCTTAATAATTGCAGGAAACCGCTATTCACAGTACCGTGAGTGTTTCACCAAAGTAGCTTATTCAAAATTTAACATACCTACAGACCACTCTAAATATAACAACTAAATTAGGTAGAATTAATATATAGTGATTTTATAATTAGACAAGAACTAATTAAGCCCTAAATTTAGCCCCAAAACAAACAAAAAAAAATACAAGTCGAAAAAAGAGTTTCTACCACAATAGGCAGATTCTAGAGCAAAAACGAATGACGAATCAGCTGCAAAATTCTAACTTGAAACTATCCTAGTGATAAATTTCTCGAATTTTAGGGCGTATATATCTGGAAAAGAAAGATATGAATTGCGTACCAAGGATACTTACGAGGGTGGAATCCAAGCTTTTTGATGAAGCTTCAATGGCGGATCAATAGATAGCAGGCCAGTAGAACTTAGTGAGAACGGAGTTGTGGGATGACGGTGACGGTAACCGGCGGCGAGTCAGCAGAGGAGATTTAGCCAGAGAATGGAAACATCAAAATAGGAAGACGGGGAGAGGGGAGGAGATGATGGCAAGGGGGTAATTTGTGACATAATTTGTAGTTGTCATGAACGACGTAGTTTATAAGAAATCTGAGTCTGACTACGGATTGGAAGGTCGCAGAAAATAATAACTCAACCCGAGTCGAGTTCTAAAAAAATATTTTTTGAAACTGTTGTTAGGAGCAAAGTATTTTCATATTTTTATTAAATTCCTAGGTAATATAAGTATATAAAAATTTGGGTTTTTGTTTATAATTAATTTTTATTATTATTAAAATTTAAATATATGAATGTATAAATATTTTTCGAATTGTATAATAAACACACATTCGTGTTTCTTAGGTTATATTGAAGATAAAATATATTTTTTTCGATATATATAATTTTTCAAGTTTGTTCTTTAATTATTTTTTGTAATTTTAATATACTAATATTTATTTCTATCAGAAATTGTTGTAATTTATATTTTACCTTAACTGATACTATATAGTATAAATAATTAAGTAGAGATTTTTAAAGACGCATACATTTAATATACTAATTAATGGTAAGATATTGGTTGATTTTAATGAAATTAATTTATAAAGATCACTTCAAGAATTTTTAAAATACTTAACAAATAAATTTAGAATTTTCTGAATTTTGATTAATTAGTATTTTACCTTTTAATTAAGATTTCGGGTCTTAACTAACCAGATTGGAGAATTAATTTTTAAGGCAATCAAACAAATATCATGAATAATTTTGGCTATTAATTAAATGTTTTTTTAATCCCTTCCATTCTTTTGATAGACAATAAGATAGTTAAGGTCCTTTGGATCCTCCATCTTAATTTCAACAAATATATATATATATATATATATATATATATATATATATATTAATTATTTTCCAACATTTAAGTAGTGGTTCTTTTTTTCTTTTTGGTACATTAATCTCCCTACCTGGACTAAATTTTTCATACACGTTTGCGCCTCCGTGGCCCCATGCGGGTGGGATTCGATCTTAGGATGTTCGAGTTTATGGTTCACCTCGAGACCTCGTATCATATAGTATCGTTTGAGATATTGATAAATGTAATGAGATTTGTACTCACATAACATAAATATCTCACATAGCATATATGAATAATGAACTCATGAAAAACATATATGAATAATTTATCTTAATTCAAAAAAGAAAGATAATGTTTTAAAAAATATGCATGACGGGCGCATGCACCTGAGGAGTGTGACAAGGATTGTAGTAATATGATGTGATGTGATTTTCTTTTATATATATATATATATATATATATATATATATATAGGCAGGATCTAAAGCGGACCAAAAAAATGGACTAAGAAGCGGACCAAGTCAAAAACACGCGGGTTTTAGGGCCAACCCGCGGGTTGGTCCGACCCGCGTGTTTTTAACTTGGTCCGCTCCTTGGTCCATTTTTTTGGTCCGCTTTAGATCCTGCCTGATATATATATATATATATATATATATATATATATATTCTCGTGGCTATCACAAATCACATGAATCGAAATGAAATTTGTAAATGAAGGAGGGGGAGAAACTCTAGTAGGATAGACTTGAAAGTCTTTATTTACTATTTTGTTTCTAATTTCTCAACTCTATTTGCATAAATATTTCTGTCTTATACGTACTTTTAAAATATTGGAGGAAACTAAAATATAATTGATATTGATTATTAGATTCAAGAATAAATATTTCTTGAAGTTATTGATTTAGTAGAATATGAATTCCATCACTATTAGCAGTTAATTGGATAATAGGGTTCTGCCTTATTAGATTCAAGAATAAATGTTTGTTGAAGTTGTTGATTTAGTACAATATGTCTTCCAGCACTATTAGCCATTAATTGAATACACCCATATATGGAATTAATAAAAGATATTATACAGTGAGATCTAAGATTTTAGATGAAATAAAAAATTGTGACAATCTATAATAATGAGATAGAATCTAATTTCAATTTGGACGGGAAAATAAAAGGACGATTTATATTCATTCTAATTGATTTGTGTGGAAAAATACAACTGACGGTTCAGATTCATTCTAATTTGAAACACAGAGAGAGACAAGATTTTGTTACGTCGTGCCTTCAAACACGGACAATTACTAGTCTTGTATATGAAAAGAACAAATACTCAAACCGCTCAATACTATTTATTGGTATGGTTTTGAATTTTAATACAAATTCTTTTTGTTAGAATAGGGGAGATGTTCGAAAGATTGATTTAATAATGGAAAAAACATAGAACTCTTGTCAAGTTATCAAAATTAGTTAGTTCAATGATTTTTGTTGCATAAAAAATTATTGAACTTTTAAAAAATATCAAAAATAACCGTAGTCTCTTAGAGCTCTATCCAATTTTCCTTGGTTCCGTAATGTTGAATGACAAATTATGTAGACATCAACAAACAAGTGTACTCGTATAGTCAAATTTTAGTAATTAATTTTTGACATATTTCAATGCTTTCTGAAAATTAAAGTGCACTTATATAATTAAAGGTCATACCTATTGCACAAGAATTATACAATTAGCATAATTTGAGGAAATTTCTGATCGGTGTACCATGCATGTAAGTGAACACTTAACAAACTTTTCAAAAGAGTTCACCAAACCAGTTACTAATTAAGGTTCGATAATACATAATATATAGAATCTCTGCATGTCATTAATAACTCTCAAGTCATTATCAGAGTAAAACACCTAGCTAGCAAATCAGCTCCCAAGGCTTAAATGGTTAATTTCTTGATGTTTTTATCTTTTAACCCTTGGTAATTTAGTTTCATCAAAAAATGGGTAATTTCAACTTGCCTCTTATTAATCCAATTTCATGTTTTTGTATTAAATATATTTAAAAAATTATAGTATATATAACTTTTTACACTATTAATTCATATTATGAAAATTATTAATTTCTATATTAACACCAATAAATTTCTAGCTCCTCGTCAACTTTTTTGGGAGGAAAATCAAGAAAATGGCATATTTACAATTTGATTTGTTAAATAAGTTCAAGTGCCCTATAAATAAAACAAACTATTTCTGCAAATTAAGATCAAATAAAAAAAATTGCTTTTCAATACTTTACACATCTTTTTTCATTGCCAAGTTTTAAACTTTCAAAATTTTATTTATTTGCAATCAAAAACATGACCACACACCCTTCACATGATAAGGTGTTACATCATTAAGCTTTAATTTTGAACCAGGGTCAAATGCATGTTAATTATGAGTATTTACAATTCATATATCATGCATGTACAAGTACTTTAATTTATATATATATATATATATATATATATATATATATATCATGCATGTACAAGTTATACTTTCACAGTATTAGGATGGATGTGAGCAATAAAATGGATAGTTTTGTTAATTTTTTTATGTTTCGTGGTGGTTTGCTACCCCTTCTTAGTTTTTCTTTTTTCTATATTTTTTTTGGAAATATTGGAGGCAACCAAAATATAATATAACATCAACGTTGTCTGGTCTGATATGAAATGTTACAATATAAATTCAAACTCCTGAAAAGCTACCTATCAAAGAGAGGATGGATGTTGAAACTTATATCAACCTCACATTGATATATCATACTAACTATGTGGATCTGGCCCTATTTGTTAAGCTTACATTCGTATCATAATAATTACTGTGACTTCACAAATCGATTGTCACTAAACTTGTTAAAACAACATTTCAGTATATTTTAAATTTTCAAAATAAATTAAAGATTATTATCACATCCCACCATTTTGTTTTTGTTTGTTATATCGATTTTCAATTATGCAAGTAATTATTAGTTTTTTATTATCATTTATTTAATATTTATTATTATTGTAATATTTATTTATATACAAAACTTGTTATATCTTTTTCTATTGGCACCACTTGAAATTCATATGCAATATATAATGGTACTATCACATAAAAATGGTAACATAAAGTGACGTGACTATGTAATTTGTAATTGTTATGACTCACTTAATTTAACAATAAATTAAATATTATCACGTCAACAGTATGTGATCTTTATGTTACCATTTTTATGTGATAGTAGCATTATTTATATATATGAGCTTGAAACAACCATTTCATGTTATTGGTTTATTTTTTTTTTTTCAAAAGGCTAAAATATATTTTATTACTGAAATATATCTCATAATCTAAAAGATTTAGATAATGGAATGTAAGATTAGAAAATTATCTAATGCACCAATGAAAACTGACTTCAAATATCATTGTACATTCCCTATTTAAAACCACAATTATAAAGAGAAACTAATTATCAGGAAGAGAAGACCCAGATTTTCAAAACATAGCATCCATCCTTGCTCATGCAAATTTTTTTGTTTTAGTACAACTAATGCATTAGACAGTTCTGTTATTCTGTATTAATTGGATCTCCTATATGTCAATGCTAACTGCTCCTAATTCTTTCTATATTGCTGCTAGCTGCATGTTTCAAGCTATATTCAATACTACAAAATGAAAACTTACCAACCGCTAGCTCTTCCACATTAATTTTGTATACCCAGACAAACTCAAGCATCTAGAAATTCTCCACCAAAAACCATTCTTTAATGAAAAGGCCCCATGTTTCAAAATCACATATATATATATATATATATATATATATGGAAAAAATGTGTGTACACAGCTGTGTATTACACAGTAGGCTATAGCGACGATTTTTTTGGGCTATAGCGACGGTTTCACCCGTCGTCATAGCTATTCTGGGCTATGGCGACAGTTTACCGTCGCTATAGCCCACAAAATCTGTCGTCCTAGGCCTACTGTATAATACACAGTTGTGTATATACATATAGCCCTATATATATATATATATGTGTGTGTGTGTGTGTGTGTGTGTTTAATTTTGCTGTTGCACGTACACAACCATGCATATATTTAAAAACCTTGATCTTAATTCTAATCACAAACTTAATTTTTCCAAAAACAATATTTTTTATTGAATGTAGCTTCGATCATAATAATTCTCTCCAAGTACGTACCATATTAGTTGTTGGTTATGCTTCAAATTTATTGGTTTTATCAAAGTCCCACATTGGTTACTTTGAGAACATTTTTTGTGTATATTAGTAAATGTTGACTTTAGGCTTATAACTTGGTTGAAGAAATGAAGATGGGCTCTTGCATATAAGGACAACAAAGGAATTAAACTAGAAACACTATTAATTTTGCACTTATCACAAGGTGTTCAGTTAAAGTTTTTCGCAACTATGGCAAATGGTAATGTTCTAAATCTTTCTCAATCCTTGATCCCTTCATTTACTGGAGAAAATTGTGAGTTTTGGAGCATCAAAATGAAAACTTTTTTATTGCACGAACTTTGGGAGTTGGTTTAGAATGCTTTTGCAGAGAATGCAACGGATGTTAGAAAATTGTGGAGAAGATATTAAGAAGTCTTCAGAATAAATTTGATCACGTTGTTACAGCCATTGAGGAGTCTAAGGACTTGTCTACTGTGACGCCCCCAAAAATAGGTATACATCACCCATCTTGAGTCGCCAGATACATGGTACTGGATACAAATACAAACTAATTATACAACAGTCGTGTAAAATATGACAAAATATATGCTGTGAGTTTTAATACAAATATTGTCATCTAGACAATACCCACACTCAATAGAGTCCTCATTACATTTATTATTACACTATTTCACAGAATAGTGAGGACTACCAATGCACCATATAGGACCATCACTCTGTTCCCCGACTAGTCCTAGCTACGTTCTCATTTCCTGAAGAGAATAATGAAAGAAAAGGTGAGCTCAACTAGCCTAGTAAGAAATAATATGACTAAGATAATGCAGAATAAATTATTGTTGACCTTCAACAGTGTTAAACTGATACAATATAACAAACATCAAGTTTAACTGCAGCGGAACAAGCAATCCATTAGAAGAGTCAAGTAGAGAATAAAATCTACCATCTTCTATGATTTAAAAAGTTTTTCATCACTTTTATCGCTGGGACTCAGCTTAATAAATAATCCACATCATCCTTGCACTATGGCCAATGACATTTTTTTTAGTATCACGACCACAAGTTATGTAATGACTCAGAAAATCCTATGTAATATTCAACTATTATAAGGTAAAATTTTGCGTATAATTTTTTTTTTTTGTTGTTTTGTCATTACTTTTTATTGTGACTAAACTATTAGTTATTTAATAGTTTACTTAGCATCTTGATTTATGTAGGATAAAGAAATAGTGCACCATCTTGAAATATTTAAGATTACTTGGAATAGTCATATCAATAATATGTGCTAACTATTGTTGTTAGAGAAAATAATAAAAGACCATGTTCATAAATTGGGCCAGCCCAAGCATATGTTGCAAGCCTTTTTTTTATTTTGAATAAAGGGCCAATACTTATCTAAAATATGTGAATTACATTTTTGTTAGCCCAACAAACATAAAAACTCAGCCCAATCTCCTTGCTAGCCTCCCTTAAGCTTCATGTATCAGCCCATATAGGAAGGTAGTTAACTGAGATAGTTACATTAGGCAGTGATTAGTAGCTTATGCAGACTCTACGTAAACTCTTAGTTAGCTTGATCAGTTTGGCTAACAAACAAACAACAGTTCAGCTACACTTGCAGAGGATAAGGTAGCAGGTAAGCTAAGGTCTGCTAGGGTGGCTGAGTAAAGGCCAAATTAGCTAGGCTAGGACTGAGTGCAGTTGCTGGGTAGGGTGGCTGAGTAGGGGCAACTAGAGATGATGTAGTTAACAGTAGAAGGAGCCAGGCTCAGCCATAAAAGGGCCAAGCTTATTGCCGAATTCAGCTTCATTACTTGGCAGAAACTATAAGCTATACCAACTATATAGAGAGTGAGTGGGAAAAGTTTCGGTTAAGAAGAAGAACTAAGCAGCTTCAACCACTGTTAATATTCGAAGAACAAGGTAAGCCAATTCAGGCCCTCAATCCTTTTTCCAGTCATTCATGTTCCTTTAAGTGTTAGCAATTAGACTGTTAGTGGCTAAGTATCATAAATACCTGTTTTAATTGCTATGTGAATTGCTGTGAGTAGGACTGCTAAGATTGGTTTTATGCTTGGTATTGTTTAAGCCATACGGCTGGGGGCAGTGGGCTAGAAATTTTGTATTAAGCGCAAGTATATAAACTGCCCTCTATGTGTTTGATAAATTGCCAAGCTAAGGACTGACTTTGTAACTTTGAATATTAGCTATGATTTAGAGTCCAAGCTAATACCAAATTTCTTATATGAGTATACTCTATGCTTGACCTTAACATGTCTCAAAATAACTGACAATCTAAGATAGCTAAACACTTGGACAAAGTAGGTAATAATGAACTGAAATAGTAAGCTCCCCTATGACTGATATTAGAAGCTTTTCTTAAGATATTTATGAATTGCTTCTAGTATAATTACTATATAAATAACCAATTTATGTTTACTTGTTACTTAATCATGTCATTTTGATAACTAAAATTGTCAAATCATGCTTTCTTGTATTAATGTGAAGCCTGTGAAAGACTGTTTTTAACTAAAGTAGAAAATATTGTATGTAGGCTCTTTAAACCATCAATATATATATTATATATCATATACATGATGTGGAAACCTTTGGGTGGTAAACTTCATGGATGTTGTGGTGATTTAATGTCAAAACCTTGCCTAAAAAGTTTGGAATAGGTATGAGGGACTGTTCTATCTTAAATCCAATACTGTGTTATGACAATGCTACTATATGGGCTGTTATTAGGAATTTTATTATGATAATCATGCCTTGCCTCTAATATATTCATTATAGGCAGTCCTTATTTCCATATGCCAAATCATGTTATCTTGTACCAAAAAGGGACTGTTTTGGCCTAAAACATGAAAACCTTACTATGAGGTGTTTTAAACCATGAACATGTAATATGTAAGAGGTCCATGCTTTAGAGATACAAAGATCTCATTCCTTGGTACTGTTTTGATGCAAGGGTATTAAACCATGTCTATAATGCTCTATATAGACTGTTACAATGATATAGTATTAAATCTTGCCTATTTTCTATTATAGACTCAAAAACTGCTATATGGATGCTATGCTGCTATTTTAACTGACTGTTAACATGATAGGTGTTGAGTAGTTATATTAAATTGACTGCTATGTTATGGCTATGATAGTATGGACTGAACTTAGGCACAAGGAGATAAGTTGGGCTGAGGAGTAATAAGGATGACAAAATTGGCTTTCTTACACAAGTAAATGTCTATGACATATGTAATTTGAAACTGTGCACATCACATGCTCGACGTAAGTTCCAAGTGGACTGCCTTATGTAAAAGTCAAGTATTAGACTCAAACAAGGTTGGAAATTATTCATGTATTACCTATACTTATAATTCACAAGTTGAGCCTATTAGGAGGAGAAGGAATTCGGACCTATGTCAAAAATAAAGAATTAAGAAAGTTAGTATGTCAACCCCTTTGCACACTGATTTGAGTCATTCTATGGGGACTGCCACGATTGTGTTGCAAGTCTAAAGGTAATTTTAGGTGTTAATATATCTAAAATTCAAGTATAACTAGGTTTTTGTCTTAAAGACTAAGACTTGAAAGAAAAAGAATCTGAGGAAGGGTGGCTGTTGTACAAGGTAGTAGCAGTGATAGCAGTTGACTGCTAACCACTGTGTTAGCAGTTAGATCTGTGGATCAAGCATAGGATATCAAGGTTAACCAAAAAGTTTACAAAATATATCAAGTTGAGGGCTGGGCTAGGGTCTTAAAAACTGCTGTCCATGACAGCAGTGGTTGCCACAACACAACTAAAAACCTTAGCAAAACTGAAGTTGTGGACTGTTGTTCTGGGCTTGCAAGGTAACCAAGATTATGGAGCAGTTGGCATGTAGACTGCAGTCCTGAGCCACTGCCAAAGAGAGTGTACCAATAAGAACATAGTAAAGGTTTAGAAAACATGAAGGGATAGCCAAGATGAAAGTGGAGGGCTGCTGCCTATGTGTGGCAGCAGTTACGAATAAATAACTGCTAAGGCAGTGTCAAACTTGCCAATCTCAGTTGAAAAATGAACCCAATTAAGTTTTTAAGGGATATAGGTATGTTGGTAAAGGAGAAAGGGGCCACTGCCAATAGGCAGCAACAAAATTAGAACCAAGCTCTTGTTCAAAGATTTTCTAACTTTTAGGATTAACCTCTTTTAGAAAATGGGAGAGGAGAAGTAGGGTTGCTGCCTAATGGCAGCAACAGGACCCCAAAATTTTATCTGGGCTTGATTCCATATAATTTTTTTTTGTTAACAACAGTTGGTAAGATAAACAAATTTAAGGGAAGCTATAATCTAAACCAGGCCAAAATAAAGGGGACTGCTGCCTATGAGCAGCGACAGTTGATGTCATGTGATTGCTAAAGCAGTCTACTAACCACCTTGGTAGAGAATTGAAATCTTCAAAAAAAAAAGAAAGCAATCAAATGATGTAACTTGAGTAGGTGTTGTAAACAAGTATACTTTATAGTATGCTTACAAGTTGAGAAGAAAAATGTGATAAAGATGAAGTTATGTGACTGATTAGCAGTAAACAATAGAAGAGGCCTAAATAAACTGCTATTGCAGTTTTAGGCTTGCCAAATTCAGTTAAAGCTGAGAATAACTTAAACTTCATTAAGATCCTTATTGTCAAAACACAGGAAACTGTTATGACTGTTTTAATTAGCTAATTGGCCTTGAAATTAAAATGTGAAGGATTAGGCATAGAATGATATTGGAAATACCTTTAATAAGCTACAAAAGCATTTTTGTATGATAGAACTAAAACACTCATGTTTTAAAATCCTAATAAGATGTAGGCTATAAACATGTTGTATGACACCATTAAAGAGAAAAATGGTGAAAATAAGAACATGGATGAGATATTTGAAAAATGTATTATATATAAGAAATCTATCCATGACCACTAAAACTACGTGATATATGACTTAACCATATGGCTAACATGCTTGATTAATGCAAATAATAACTGTAGTATGATTCCTATTACTTGTTGCAAGTATGGCGAACCCCATCAAAGTGAAAATTGACTAATATGAACAACATGGGTGAGATATTTGAAAAATGTATAAAATATAGGAATCTAACTACAAACTTGACCACTAAAATTATGAAATGTGTGATCATACACAAGCTCTGTGGTTTAGCTAATTAGCTAATAAGCTTGAAAATGCAAATGACTGTGTAGGCTCTGTGAGAACGTATTAAGCTGAATCAGTAGTCTACAAACGAGGCAAGTTTCTAACTCTTACTCTTTATTGAGAAATTATTCTGCAGTGGACAGGTTCTTTAATTTCTGAACTGTCTGTCCTTATTTATGAATAATATAAGGATAAAAAGCCTTTTTATTCCAATCAGCTTCAAAAGAATAGATATCAACTTTTCTATCTTGAACGAGTTTACATTGAAAGTATGTCAATACCATTACTTCGGTTAGACAATTGTTGAGATATATTGATATTATTCATGAATTTATCAGTTAAATGTTTTCCAAGCCATTTTGTTATTATGGTATGGATTCTTATATAATGCTGTGAATGAACAACCCTTTTATAGGGGCATATTGTACCGGACATATGATTCCGAAGGACATGTAAAGTGTCATTAGACTGTTATGTTGTGCACAATGTAGGGTACTTAGGCTGATCCCCTAAAGTACGAGTCTAGGATATATATCAGCTTTTATAAACTGTATGTATCCATGAATTGTAGTACTATTACTGTCAATTCTAGTAAAGAGTTCACTGGTCATTTGACCTTACAGCATGCTAAAGTCAAAATTTTCAGACTCAGCACTTTTAAAGAAGTATCTTGTTCAGTATTTATTATTGAATCCTCATTGATAGAATATTTTTGTTCCATTATATTTAGCTGCTTATTTCCTTGCTGAGCAAGCTTTTTGCTCACCCTTGCGTTAAATATAAATGTTTTCAGTTAAGAATGAAGTTGCTGGTCCATCTGGAAAAGACAAGGGAAAGAGCAAAGTTGTTGAATAGTCTTTTATTAAGCGCATGTGCTTATTTAAGTAGTAAATGTAATAAATATTGTTAATACTATGTTGTGTAATGATATTAAAATTCGTAAGTTATGTAAAGGTCTATAGAACCTGGGATTTAAGTTATGTAATATAAGATAGTTTTCTTTTATTATAAATGGGTATAATAGTATCGTGAGCACCAAACCCGAGTTAAAGATAACCCGGATTTGGGGGCGTCACAAGTTATCCATGAACTACGGGCTAAAGATAATCGTATTTTCATCAACGGTCCTGATCATGCCATAAAATAATTCATCTTTGCACCCTTGGCCGAAGAGAATCCATAGCCATAATCATACCAAAAACTGTCCATCAATGCACTACGGGCCAATGATGACTTTTTTCACATCATTTGTAATATTACGGTCATGATTATACCGAATAATCCCTGGTTATAATCATACCAAGTCCATCTATGCACTACAGGCCACAGATGACTTTCAACATAATATAAACATGAGGATGATGACAATGATATAAGAATTCAATAAAACAAGTTCAAGAATTAATTTATCCAGGAACTAATAACGTCCAAATTGTCAACATGATACTTCTTTGTAGAGTAAAATTCAAGAATGCTCAGAAGTATATTTTCATGAAAAGATACTGGATGAAGCGCAAATATCAAGGATATTCTACTAATTTCATGGAGTATAGAAGTCAAAGCTTTAACCAACTGAGTATAATAAAGAATGGAATAACAAAAGAAATCACCATGCATACGGTACTTCACATAGACAGGTTATTCCAACAGAATAATAAATAACGGAACCAGGTCAGGTGTAAAACGCACAGACATGATATTCCAACAAAATAATAAAGACAGAATTAGGTCCGGCGTAAAACGCACAGACAGGATATTCTAACAGAATAATAAAGACAGAACCAGGTCCGGCGTAAAACGCATAGACAAGATATTCCAACAGAATAATAAAGAATGGAATAACAACATAATTTCACCATGTATGCGATACTTCGCATAGACAGGTTATTTCAACAGAATAATAAATAATAGAATAACAGAAGAATTTCACCAAGTATAGGGTAGACCGCGTATATAGGTTATTCCAACAGAATAATAAAGAATGGAATAACAGAAGTTCTCTTCATGAATATGGAAAAAAATACCCCTTAACTTTGAAAGAAGAGTATTCTGACTGGTAGGGCGAGTATATACTTGAAGAAAATTGCACTACGCTCAAAGCTTTCTTAAACTCTAAAGAAATACGCTCAAGATTATAGAAGAAGAATTCTCTCTATAATTTTTCTCTCTAGAGTTTCAGTGAATTCGTAAGAAATAATGAATGAATGAGCTTCTATTTATAGGAGAATGGACTGCATAGTAACTAATTCATGAACGGTCCAGATTGATTTACTTTTAAACGGACGGTCCAGATTGATTTAATAAAATATTCTAATAAAATAAAATCTTTTAAATAAAATATAATATATTCTATTTATAATCTAATAAAACGAATAACTTTATAAAAGTATTCTGTTTTATATAAAAAGATTTTACTATGCAAGGTAACCAAGATTATGGAGCAGTTGGCATGTAGACTGCAGTCCTGAGCCACTGCCAAAGAGAGTGTACCAATAAGAACATAGTAAAGGTTAAGAAAACATGAAGGGATAGCCAAGATGAAAGTGGAGGGCTGCTGCCTATGTGTGGCAGCAGTTACGAATAAATAACTGCTAAGGCAGTGTCAAACTTGCCAATCTCAGTTGAAAAATGAACCCAATTAAGTTTTTAAGGGATATAGGTATGTTGGTAAAGGAGAAAGGGGCCACTGCCAATAGGCAGCAACAAAATTAGAACCAAGCTCTTGTTCAAAGATTTTCTAACTTTTAGGATTAACCTCTTTTAGAAAATGGGAGAGGAGAAGTAGGGTTGCTGCCTAATGGCAGCAACAGGACCCCAAAATTTTATCTGGGCTTGATTCCATATAATTTTTTTTTGTTAACAACAGTTGGTAAGATAAACAAATTTAAGGGAAGCTATAATCTAAACCAGGCCAAAATAAAGGGGACTGCTGCCTATGAGCAGCGACAGTTGATGTCATGTGATTGCTAAAGCAGTCTACTAACCACCTTGGTAGAGAATTGAAATCTTCAAAAAAAAAAGAAAGCAATCAAATGATGTAACTTGAGTAGGTGTTGTAAACAAGTATACTTTATAGTATGCTTACAAGTTGAGAAGAAAAATGTGATAAAGATGAAGTTATGTGACTGATTAGCAGTAAACAATAGAAGAGGCCTAAATAAACTGCTATTGCAGTTTTAGGCTTGCCAAATTCAGTTAAAGCTGAGAATAACTTAAACTTCATTAAGATCCTTATTGTCAAAACACAGGAAACTGTTATGACTGTTTTAATTAGCTAATTGGCCTTGAAATTAAAATGTGAAGGATTAGGCATAGAATGATATTGGAAATACCTTTAATAAGCTACAAAAGCATTTTTGTATGATAGAACTAAAACACTCATGTTTTAAAATCCTAATAAGATGTAGGCTATAAACATGTTGTATGACACCATTAAAGAAAAAAATGGTGAAAATAAGAACATGGATGAGATATTTGAAAAATGTATTATATATAAGAAATCTATCCATGACCACTAAAACTACGTGATATATGACTTAACCATATGGCTAACATGCTTGATTAATGCAAATAATAACTGTAGTATGATTCCTATTACTTGTTGCAAGTATGACGAACCCCATCAAAGTGAAAATTGACTAATATGAACAACATGGGTGAGATATTTGAAAAATGTATAAAATATAGGAATCTAACTACAAACTTGACCACTAAAATTATGAAATGTGTGATCATACACAAGCTCTGTGGTTTAGCTAATTAGCTAATAAGCTTGAAAATGCAAATGACTGTGTAGGCTCTGTGAGAACGTATTAAGCTGAATCAGTAGTCTACAAACGAGGCAAGTTTCTAACTCTTACTCTTTATTGAGAAATTATTCTGCAGTGGACAGGTTCTTTAATTTCTGAACTGTCTGTCCTTATTTATGAATAATATAAGGATAAAAAGCCTTTTTATTCCAATCAGCTTCAAAAGAATAGATATCAACTTTTCTATCTTGAACGAGTTTACATTGAAAGTATGTCAATACCATTACTTCGGTTAGACAATTGTTGAGATATATTGATATTATTCATGAATTTATCAGTTAAATGCTTTCCAAGCCATTTTGTTATTATGGTATGGATTCTTATATAATGCTGTGAATGAACAACCCTTTTATAGGGGCATATTGTACCGGACATATGATTCCGAAGGACATGTAAAGTGTCATTAGACTGTTATGTTGTGCACAATGTAGGGTACTTAGGCTGATCCCCTAAAGTACGAGTCTAGGATATATATCAGCTTTTATAAACTGTATGTATCCATGAATTGTAGTACTATTACTGTCAATTCTAGTAAAGAGTTCACTGGTCATTTGACCTTACAGCATGCTAAAGTCAAAATTTTCAGACTCAGCACTTTTAAAGAAGTATCTTGTTCAGTATTTATTATTGAATCCTCATTGATAGAATATTTTTGTTCCATTATATTTAGCTGCTTATTTCCTTGCTGAGCAAGCTTTTTGCTCACCCTTGCGTTAAATATAAATGTTTTCAGTTAAGAATGAAGTTGCTGGTCCATCTGGAAAAGACAAGGGAAAGAGCAAAGTTGTTGAATAGTCTTTTATTAAGCGCATGTGCTTATTTAAGTAGTAAATGTAATAAATATTGTTAATACTATGTTGTGTAATGATATTAAAATTCGTAAGTTATGTAAAGGTCTATAGAACCTGGGATTTAAGTTATGTAATATAAGATAGTTTTCTTTTATTATAAATGGGTATAATAGTATCGTGAGCACCAAACCCGAGTTAAAGATAACCCGGATTTGGGGGCGTCACAGGTTGGTATCAAAGCTGTTAGGTTATAAACCTTAGGAATGGGGAAAAACACCTTAGGATTATGACCTTGAGAAAAATAGTCAACTCATTTCGAGTATAGTAGATGAATTCTGGAAAATTCATTAAAGAAAATAAATAGTTTAAATATGTTTACTTGATAATGTTGTATGGAAACTTATCAAGTTTTCTTAAATGTTTTGTAGATGCCTGAAATAGCTGAATCCAGTCGAGTCAAGGAAGAGGTGAAACAAGAAGAGCCAGAGGAATATATTGGGGGTTTCTCTGAAGAACCCTTTATCGAAGAGGCTGACACCCTAATGGAACTGACTCTTAAGAACCTCGAACTGGAAAACCGAATTGAAGAATTAGAGGGTGAGAAGGAAGAACAGCAAGCTTTCGTAGAGTTGTTTGAGTCATTGGTAGTATATACCATATCAAAGAATGTAGAGATGGGACATGCACTCCATGGTTCCGCCTGCCAAAAGGAGGCTCTGAGGCAAGAAAATGTTATTCTTAGACATGAGGTGGAAGTCCTGAAGGCGGATCTAGTGAGGACTGAACAACAACGAGATAGGGTTTCAGGCAGAGCTTATGAGTTGGAGATGGAAGTAAGAGGCAAAGATGTCAAGATAGACAAAATGGACTATGCGTTTGAATCGGCTTTCGGACGCTGGAAGCAAAGGGTGCAACTACACCCTATAGATGAAGGTGGAAGCGAGTTAGTGTTAACTCGAAAAAGGGTGTTAGACATTGGAGATGAGGAGCTTTACAGCGCCAAAAGGCGGGGCATGCTTCTCTAGTGGTTGGACTAAGCTCTTATGATGTGTCTGTTTATTATAAGTATTTTAATATTATGTCTGTAGTAGGTAGATGTACCCCTCTTTTGTATACTATGGGGATAATACTTTTGAGGCCGTCTTTTGTAGAAAAGGGCAGTTAAATGTAAATCCCGACTATATATAGTCAAGGGATTAAGATGTGTAGCCTTATGCAACAACATGTAAGGTGTTTGGCAAAATGTTTAAAAGGCATATATATATATGAATGTTGTCTGTTATTGAAAGACCTGTGTATTTAATACAATGTGCATTATTATATCGATTAAATGATAAAGATATAAAAACTTATATTATACAGAAAATGCCACCAAGATGGAGAGGAAGAGGAAGAGGAAGACTTGGGGCACCAACCCCATCAACACAAGAAGAGTCCGTAAATAACACGGAAGGACCTGAAAATCCTATGCAGCAGTTTATCGACTTATTAACTCAAGCATTTCAAGGAAGGAATACCGCACCGGCCGTAAATCCAAACCCTCCTGAAGGTCGTTTAACTACCTTTAAAGATTTTAAAGCAGTAGGACCCCCAGAGTTCAAGGGAACCAACAATCCGATAGAAGCCCAAACTTGGGTAAATGAAATGGAAAAGGTCTTCGAAGTTGTCCGAGTTGCTGAAAATCAAAAGACAGCTTTTGCCACGTTCATGCTGAAAGGAGAAGCAAACTACTGGTGGGGAGCCAATAAAAGTAGAGCTGGAGTAGGAGTCGTGACGTGGGATAGGTTTAAAGAACTATTCTTTGAAGCCTACTTTCCCCGTATCATGAAAAACAAGATGGAAGTTGAATTTCTTGAATTTAAACAAGGAAGTATGACGGTACCTGATTATGCTGCAAAATTTAATGAACTATCGAGGTTTGCGCCGCACCAAGTGGACACTGAGGAACGAAAGGCTCGGAGATTTGAACAAGGATTGAAGCCGGTATTGTTCAGCAAGGTTTCGATGTTTCAGATAAATACATTTTCAGGCATACTGGAAAAAGCCATAATCGCTGAAGGAGGAACTGAGGCATTGGCCAAATTTCACCAAGAGAAGAAGACCAAGAAGATAGCTGGAGGATCTCAAGAAGGAAGCAGCAAGGGAAATAATTTTAACAAAAGAAAGTGGAACAACAAAAGCAACAAATTTAGCAACAAGCAAGGAGAACCAAGAAGGAAGATTGAAGCGTGCAAAAAGTGTGGGAAAAATCATCTCGGAATCTGTCTGAAAGGGAAGACAGTCTGTTACAAATGCGGGCAGGAGGGCCACATCTCTCCTAACTGCACCAACCCAAGGAAGAGTCAAGGATGCTTTGCATGTGGAGCTGCTGATCACCAGATCAAAAATTGTCCAAAGAAAGGAAACAACGATGGGAAGCTGACAATCGGGGGACCAACCTCATCTAATCGACCAATTGCCAGGACATTTAATATGACAGTACAGGATGCAGTGGCATCAAAGGAGGTGGTGTCAGGTATCATTTCCGTCAATAACGTTAATGCCTACATACTATTTGATTCGGGTGCTACCTGTTCTTTTATATCTGAAGAATTTGCTCAACGGTTAGAATTAACTCCTGAAAGATTAGATCGTCCTTTAAATATCGAGGTCGCAAATAAGGAAGTTATTCCCGTAACTCATGTCCATAAAAATTGTAATATGGATATACGGGGTCATAACTTTACGGTAAATCTAATCCCCATTCGATTAGGTGAATTTGACGTAATACTGGGAATGGATTGGTTATATAACCACGGGGCGGTAATTGATTGCCAAAGGAAATGCATAAACCTTCAGACTCCTAGTAAATCCAAAATTTTGTTTTATGGTAGTAAATCGCCGAGACAGTCATGTTGTCTGACGATGATGCAGGCCAAGAAGTTGTTAAGAAAAGGGTGTGTTGGTTATTTAGCCCATATCGTTGACACCCAGAGGATGGAGCCAGAAATAGAACAAATACCAATAGTGAAAGAATTCTTGGATGTATTTCCAAATGATTTGCCAGGGTTGCCACCAGATCGGGAGATCGAATTCGTGATAGACTTAGTACCCGGTACAAATCCAATTTCAAAAGCTCCATACCGAATGGCTCCGGTAGAGATGAAAGAACTAATGATTCAATTACAAGAATTATTAGACAAAAAGTACATTCAACCGAGTGTGTCTCCCTGGGGAGCACCTGTATTATTTGTTAAAAAGAAAGATGGATCGTTACGACTGTGTATCGACTACAGAGAATTGAACAAAGTCACCATCAAGAATAAGTATCCCTTACCAAGAATCGATGATCTTTTTGATCAACTGAAGGGAGCTCGTTATTTTTCCAAGATAGATTTGCGTACGGGTTATCACCAATTGAAAGTGAGGAATGAGGACGTGCCTAAGACCGCATTTAGGACTCGTTACGGCCATTATGAGTTCCTAGTGATGTCGTTTGGACTAACTAATGCACCAGCAGCATTCATGGATTTAATGAACCGGGTATTCAAACCTTACTTAGATAAATTCGTGGTGGTATTCATTGACGATATCTTGATATATTCAAAGATTCGAGAGGAGCATGCTGAACATTTGAAGATGGTATTAGAGATTTTGAGAAGAGAAAAGTTGTACGCAAAGTTCTCAAAATGCGAGTTTTGGTTGGAAAAAGTGCAATTTTTGGGACACGTAATTGACCAAGAAGGGATATCAGTAGATCCGGCAAAAGTGGAGGCGGTAATTAACTGGGAACGACCGAAGACGCCGACTGAAATACGAAGTTTCTTAGGTCTAGCAGGTTATTACCGTAGATTCATCAAAGACTTTTCGAAATTATCAGGACCTTTAACAAATTTGACCAGAAAAGCCGTAAAGTTCGTTTGGTCAGAAAAATGTGAAGAGAGTTTCCAAGAATTAAAGAAAAGATTGAGTGAAGCACCAGTGCTATCCTTACCAGACGATACGGGTGGTTTTGTTGTTTACAGCGATGCGTCACATAAAGGGCTTGGTTGCGTTTTGATGCAGCACGGAAAGGTCATTGCATATGCGTCTCGCCAGTTGAAAGATTACGAGAAAGGGTACCCTACGCACGACTTGGAACTGGCAGCCGTAGTATTCGCTCTAAAGATTTGGAGACATTATCTGTATGGCGAAAAATGTGAGATATACACAGACCATAAAAGTCTGAAGTATATCTTCACTCAAAAGGAATTAAACATGAGGCAGAGAAGATGGTTAGAACTGATCAAAGACTACGATTGCGAAATTTTGTATCATCCTGGGAAAGCTAACGTAGTCGCCGACGCTCTAAGCCGAAAGGGACGAGAAAGATTAGAGACGCTGACAAATCAAGAGGATCTCATCAAAGAAATGGAGAAAATGAAGATTGAAGTGAAATATCCAAGAGAGCCGAAAGAGAAGCTGTACAACGTAGAGATGCGTCCAGTTTGGTTGGACAGAGTAAAAGAAGCCCAGGATCAAGATGAGGAATGCAAAAAGTTGCAAAAACAGATAGAGGATGGAGAGACAACCAAGTTCAAAATCAATCAAGACGGATTATTGCGATTTGAGGGAAGAGTATGGGTACCAGCAGTACCAGACCTAAAAGAAGAAATCTTACAAGCAGCACACAGCTCAAATTTCTCAATTCACCCGGGTAGCACAAAGATGTACCAAGACCTTCGACAACACTTTTGGTGGCCCAATTTGAAAAGAGAAGTGGCAGAATACGTCAGTAGGTGCCTAACCTGTCAAAGAGTGAAAGCTGAGCATCAGAGACCAAGCGGATTGCTACAACCATTAGAAATTCCGGAATGGAAATGGGAACACATAACTATGGATTTTGTTGTGGGACTTCCAACCACACAGAAAGGCTTCGACGCTATATGGGTTGTCGTAGACCGATTAACAAAGTCAGCACATTTCTTACCAATTAAGGTCAGATTTAATCTAGATCAATTGGCTAGATTATACGTTAAAGAAATTGTATCAAGACATGGCGTTCCATTATCAATCGTATCTGATCGAGATCCGCGATTCACATCCAATTTTTGGCGTAGTCTGCAAGAACGTATGGGGACACAGTTAAAATTAAGTACGGCGTATCACCCTCAAACTGACGGCCAAAGCGAAAGAACAATTCAGACACTGGAAGATATGCTGAGAGCATGTGTCATGGATTTCAAGGGCAATTGGGATGATCACTTACCATTGGTCGAGTTTGCGTATAATAACAGTTATCACGCCAGTATAGGGATGCCGCCGTACGAGGCATTGTACGGGAGAAAATGCAGAACCCCACTCTATTGGGATGAGGTAGGAGAACGTAAATTGCTGGGACCAGAAATGGTTCAACAAACTGCAGAAATCATCCGAGTAATACGAGCAAGATTGGTGGCAGCTCAAGACAGGCAAAAGAAGTATGCAGACTTGCACCGTCAAAAGAGAGACTTTGAAATAGGATCGTTTGTGTTTTTAAAAGTATCTCCCTGGAAGGGAAAAATCAGATTTGGAAAGAAGGGAAAACTGAGTCCAAGATTCATAGGGCCTTTCGAAGTACTGAAACAAATAGGTGAAGTGGCTTATGAAGTAGCTTTACCTCCGGAACTAGGTCACATCCATAACGTATTTCATGCATCGGTACTACGACCTTATAAACCAGATCACAAGCATGTAATCCGATATGAACCTATTCAGGTTGAAAAAGATCTAACCTATGAAGAAGTTCCTATTCAAATCATTGATAGGAAAGAGCAAGTTTTAAGAAACAAAATAATACCTTCTGTGAAGGTGATATGGAGGAACCACAGTGCTGAAGAAGCTACGTGGGAACTCGAAGAAAAGATGAAGAAAAGTTACCCCCACCTTTTTGAGTAACCTTGTACTTGTGATTCCGAGGACGGAATCCTTATAAGGAGGGGAGAATGTAATGACTCAGAAAATCCTATGTAATATTCAACTATTATAAGGTAAAATTTTGCGTATAATTTTTTTTTTTTGTTGTTTTGTCATTACTTTTTATTGTGACTAAACTATTAGTTATTTAATAGTTTACTTAGCATCTTGATTTATGTAGGATAAAGAAATAGTGCACCATCTTGAAATATTTAAGATTACTTGGAATAGTCATATCAATAATATGTGCTAACTATTGTTGTTAGAGAAAATAATAAAAGACCATGTTCATAAATTGGGCCAGCCCAAGCATATGTTGCAAGCCTTTTTTTTATTTTGAATAAAGGGCCAATACTTATCTAAAATATGTGAATTACATTTTTGTTAGCCCAACAAACATAAAAACTCAGCCCAATCTCCTTGCTAGCCTCCCTTAAGCTTCATGTATCAGCCCATATAGGAAGGTAGTTAACTGAGATAGTTACATTAGGCAGTGATTAGTAGCTTATGCAGACTCTACGTAAACTCTTAGTTAGCTTGATCAGTTTGGCTAACAAACAAACAACAGTTCAGCTACACTTGCAGAGGATAAGGTAGCAGGTAAGCTAAGGTCTGCTAGGGTGGCTGAGTAAAGGCCAAATTAGCTAGGCTAGGACTGAGTGCAGTTGCTGGGTAGGGTGGCTGAGTAGGGGCAACTAGAGATGATGTAGTTAACAGTAGAAGGAGCCAGGCTCAGCCATAAAAGGGCCAAGCTTATTGCCGAATTCAGCTTCATTACTTGGCAGAAACTATAAGCTATACCAACTATATAGAGAGTGAGTGGGAAAAGTTTCGGTTAAGAAGAAGAACTAAGCAGCTTCAACCACTGTTAATATTCGAAGAACAAGGTAAGCCAATTCAGGCCCTCAATCCTTTTTCCAGTCATTCATGTTCCTTTAAGTGTTAGCAATTAGACTGTTAGTGGCTAAGTATCATAAATACCTGTTTTAATTGCTATGTGAATTGCTGTGAGTAGGACTGCTAAGATTGGTTTTATGCTTGGTATTGTTTAAGCCATACGGCTGGGGGCAGTGGGCTAGAAATTTTGTATTAAGCGCAAGTATATAAACTGCCCTCTATGTGTTTGATAAATTGCCAAGCTAAGGACTGACTTTGTAACTTTGAATATTAGCTATGATTTAGAGTCCAAGCTAATACCAAATTTCTTATATGAGTATACTCTATGCTTGACCTTAACATGTCTCAAAATAACTGACAATCTAAGATAGCTAAACACTTGGACAAAGTAGGTAATAATGAACTGAAATAGTAAGCTCCCCTATGACTGATATTAGAAGCTTTTCTTAAGATATTTATGAATTGCTTCTAGTATAATTACTATATAAATAACCAATTTATGTTTACTTGTTACTTAATCATGTCATTTTGATAACTAAAATTGTCAAATCATGCTTTCTTGTATTAATGTGAAGCCTGTGAAAGACTGTTTTTAACTAAAGTAGAAAATATTGTATGTAGGCTCTTTAAACCATCAATATATATATTATATATCATATACATGATGTGGAAACCTTTGGGTGGTAAACTTCATGGATGTTGTGGTGATTTAATGTCAAAACCTTGCCTAAAAAGTTTGGAATAGGTATGAGGGACTGTTCTATCTTAAATCCAATACTGTGTTATGACAATGCTACTATATGGGCTGTTATTAGGAATTTTATTATGATAATCATGCCTTGCCTCTAATATATTCATTATAGGAAGTCCTTATTTCCATATGCCAAATCATGTTATCTTGTACCAAAAAGGGACTGTTTTGGCCTAAAACATGAAAACCTTACTATGAGGTGTTTTAAACCATGAACATGTAATATGTAAGAGGTCCATGCTTTAGAGATACAAAGATCTCATTCCTTGGTACTGTTTTGATGCAAGGGTATTAAACCATGTCTATAATGCTCTATATAGACTGTTACAATGATATAGTATTAAATCTTGCCTATTTTCTATTATAGACTCAAAAACTGCTATATGGATGCTATGCTGCTATTTTAACTGACTGTTAACATGATAGGTGTTGAGTAGTTATATTAAATTGACTGCTATGTTATGGCTATGATAGTATGGACTGAACTTAGGCACAAGGAGATAAGTTGGGCTGAGGAGTAATAAGGATGACAAAATTGGCTTTCTTACACAAGTAAATGTCTATGACATATGTAATTTGAAACTGTGCACATCACATGCTCGACGTAAGTTCCAAGTGGACTGCCTTATGTAAAAGTCAAGTATTAGACTCAAACAAGGTTGGAAATTATTCATGTATTACCTATACTTATAATTCACAAGTTGAGCCTATTAGGAGGAGAAGGAATTCGGACCTATGTCAAAAATAAAGAATTAAGAAAGTTAGTATGTCAACCCCTTTGCACACTGATTTGAGTCATTCTATGGGGACTGCCACGATTGTGTTGCAAGTCTAAAGGTAATTTTAGGTGTTAATATATCTAAAATTCAAGTATAACTAGGTTTTTGTCTTAAAGACTAAGACTTGAAAGAAAAAGAATCTGAGGAAGGGTGGCTGTTGTACAAGGTAGTAGCAGTGATAGCAGTTGACTGCTAACCACTGTGTTAGCAGTTAGATCTGTGGATCAAGCATAGGATATCAAGGTTAACCAAAAAGTTTACAAAATATATCAAGTTGAGGGTTGGGCTAGGGTCTTAAAAACTGCTGTCCATGACAGCAGTGGTTGCCACAACACAACTAAAAACCTTAGCAAAACTGAAGTTGTGGACTGTTGTTCTGGGCTTGCAAGGTAACCAAGATTATGGAGCAGTTGGCATGTAGACTGCAGTCCTGAGCCACTGCCAAAGAGAGTGTACCAATAAGAACATAGTAAAGGTTAAGAAAACATGAAGGGATAGCCAAGATGAAAGTGGAGGGCTGCTGCCTATGTGTGGCAGCAGTTACGAATAAATAACTGCTAAGGCAGTGTCAAACTTGCCAATCTCAGTTGAAAAATGAACCCAATTAAGTTTTTAAGGGATATAGGTATGTTGGTAAAGGAGAAAGGGGCCACTGCCAATAGGCAGCAACAAAATTAGAACCAAGCTCTTGTTCAAAGATTTTCTAACTTTTAGGATTAACCTCTTTTAGAAAATGGGAGAGGAGAAGTAGGGTTGCTGCCTAATGGCAGCAACAGGACCCCAAAATTTTATCTGGGCTTGATTCCATATAATTTTTTTTTGTTAACAACAGTTGGTAAGATAAACAAATTTAAGGGAAGCTATAATCTAAACCAGGCCAAAATAAAGGGGACTGCTGCCTATGAGCAGCGACAGTTGATGTCATGTGATTGCTAAAGCAGTCTACTAACCACCTTGGTAGAGAATTGAAATCTTCAAAAAAAAAAGAAAGCAATCAAATGATGTAACTTGAGTAGGTGTTGTAAACAAGTATACTTTATAGTATGCTTACAAGTTGAGAAGAAAAATGTGATAAAGATGAAGTTATGTGACTGATTAGCAGTAAACAATAGAAGAGGCCTAAATAAACTGCTATTGCAGTTTTAGGCTTGCCAAATTCAGTTAAAGCTGAGAATAACTTAAACTTCATTAAGATCCTTATTGTCAAAACACAGGAAACTGTTATGACTGTTTTAATTAGCTAATTGGCCTTGAAATTAAAATGTGAAGGATTAGGCATAGAATGATATTGGAAATACCTTTAATAAGCTACAAAAGCATTTTTGTATGATAGAACTAAAACACTCATGTTTTAAAATCCTAATAAGATGTAGGCTATAAACATGTTGTATGACACCATTAAAGAGAAAAATGGTGAAAATAAGAACATGGATGAGATATTTGAAAAATGTATTATATATAAGAAATCTATCCATGACCACTAAAACTACGTGATATATGACTTAACCATATGGCTAACATGCTTGATTAATGCAAATAATAACTGTAGTATGATTCCTATTACTTGTTGCAAGTATGGCGAACCCCATCAAAGTGAAAATTGACTAATATGAACAACATGGGTGAGATATTTGAAAAATGTATAAAATATAGGAATCTAACTACAAACTTGACCACTAAAATTATGAAATGTGTGATCATACACAAGCTCTGTGGTTTAGCTAATTAGCTAATAAGCTTGAAAATGCAAATGACTGTGTAGGCTCTGTGAGAACGTATTAAGCTGAATCAGTAGTCTACAAACGAGGCAAGTTTCTAACTCTTACTCTTTATTGAGAAATTATTCTGCAGTGGACAGGTTCTTTAATTTCTGAACTGTCTGTCCTTATTTATGAATAATATAAGGATAAAAAGCCTTTTTATTCCAATCAGCTTCAAAAGAATAGATATCAACTTTTCTATCTTGAACGAGTTTACATTGAAAGTATGTCAATACCATTACTTCGGTTAGACAATTGTTGAGATATATTGATATTATTCATGAATTTATCAGTTAAATGCTTTCCAAGCCATTTTGTTATTATGGTATGGATTCTTATATAATGCTGTGAATGAACAACCCTTTTATAGGGGCATATTGTACCGGACATATGATTCCGAAGGACATGTAAAGTGTCATTAGACTGTTATGTTGTGCACAATGTAGGGTACTTAGGCTGATCCCCTAAAGTACGAGTCTAGGATATATATCAGCTTTTATAAACTGTATGTATCCATGAATTGTAGTACTATTACTGTCAATTCTAGTAAAGAGTTCACTGGTCATTTGACCTTACAGCATGCTAAAGTCAAAATTTTCAGACTCAGCACTTTTAAAGAAGTATCTTGTTCAGTATTTATTATTGAATCCTCATTGATAGAATATTTTTGTTCCATTATATTTAGCTGCTTATTTCCTTGCTGAGCAAGCTTTTTGCTCACCCTTGCGTTAAATATAAATGTTTTCAGTTAAGAATGAAGTTGCTGGTCCATCTGGAAAAGACAAGGGAAAGAGCAAAGTTGTTGAATAGTCTTTTATTAAGCGCATGTGCTTATTTAAGTAGTAAATGTAATAAATATTGTTAATACTATGTTGTGTAATGATATTAAAATTCGTAAGTTATGTAAAGGTCTATAGAACCTGGGATTTAAGTTATGTAATATAAGATAGTTTTCTTTTATTATAAATGGGTATAATAGTATCGTGAGCACCAAACCCGAGTTAAAGATAACCCGGATTTGGGGGCGTCACAAGTTATCCATGAACTACGGGCTAAAGATAATCGTATTTTCATCAACGGTCCTGATCATGCCATAAAATAATTCATCTTTGCACCCTTGGCCGAAGAGAATCCATAGCCATAATCATACCAAAAACTGTCCATCAATGCACTACGGGCCAATGATGACTTTTTTCACATCATTTGTAATATTACGGTCATGATTATACCGAATAATCCCTGGTCATAATCATACCAAGTCCATCTATGCACTACAGGCCACAGATGACTTTCAACATAATATAAACATGAGGATGATGACAATGATATAAGAATTCAATAAAACAAGTTCAAGAATTAATTTATCCAGGAACTAATAACGTCCAAATTGTCAACATGATACTTCTTTGTAGAGTAAAATTCAAGAATGCTCAGAAGTATATTTTCATGAAAAGATACTGGATGAAGCGCAAATATCAAGGATATTCTACTAATTTCATGGAGTATAGAAGTCAAAGCTTTAACCAACTGAGTATAATAAAGAATGGAATAACAAAAGAAATCACCATGCATACGGTACTTCACATAGACAGGTTATTCCAACAGAATAATAAATAACGGAACCAGGTCAGGTGTAAAACGCACAGACATGATATTCCAACAAAATAATAAAGACAGAATTAGGTCCGGCGTAAAACGCACAGACAGGATATTCTAACAGAATAATAAAGACAGAACCAGGTCCGGCGTAAAACGCATAGACAAGATATTCCAACAGAATAATAAAGAATGGAATAACAACATAATTTCACCATGTATGCGATACTTCGCATAGACAGGTTATTTCAACAGAATAATAAATAATAGAATAACAGAAGAATTTCACCAAGTATAGGGTAGACCGCGTATATAGGTTATTCCAACAGAATAATAAAGAATGGAATAACAGAAGTTCTCTTCATGAATATGGAAAAAAATACCCCTTAACTTTGAAAGAAGAGTATTCTGACTGGTAGGGCGAGTATATACTTGAAGAAAATTGCACTACGCTCAAAGCTTTCTTAAACTCTAAAGAAATACGCTCAAGATTATAGAAGAAGAATTCTCTCTATAATTTTTCTCTCTAGAGTTTCAGTGAATTCGTAAGAAATAATGAATGAATGAGCTTCTATTTATAGGAGAATGGACTGCATAGTAACTAATTCATGAACGGTCCAGATTGATTTACTTTTAAACGGACGGTCCAGATTGATTTAATAAAATATTCTAATAAAATAAAATCTTTTAAATAAAATATAATATATTCTATTTATAATCTAATAAAACGAATAACTTTATAAAAGTATTCTGTTTTATATAAAAAGATTTTACTATGCAAAATACTATGCAGGCACTATGCAACACTATGCATAATAAAATATAATATATTCTAATTATTGTCTAATAAAACAAATAACTTTATAAAAGTATTCTGTTTTATATAAAAAGATTTTACTATGCAAAACACTATGCATAATAGAATATTATATATTTTATTTATAGTCTAATAAAACGAATAACTTTATAAAAGTATTCTGTTTTATATAAAAAGTTTTTCTGTTTTATTACATTAATAATTCTAATAAAACAAAACTGAGTGACTTCTCACGCAAATATTAATAATCAATACCGTGTGCTACTATGCAATCACGCGTATTACTGTACTTTTACTACCGAGTAGTTCAACAGTTTTAACGGTAAAACTTCCGTCGTTATTCTCATAAAAATATTTTTGTCGTTTTTCTCAATCCGATAATAATTCCGTTATGGGGTCCACCAATGATTGTACCGTCATATGGATATTCTCCGATAAAAAAAATATACCCCGACCAATCGAATATTATATAACAACTTGCATACATTACAAAATTTATAAATACTACCCACAACTATAACATTATATCAAATCCACACCATAATATTCAAAAAATTATTTCAAGAAAATTAAATATTTATTCATAAAATCTGGGGTCTCACATCTACATTTTCTCTTAATGAACTAATGTGTTCTCTTAGCACATGAAGAGAGAATTAACAGGTCAAAGGAGAAGAATCTTGAACATGCCTTTCAAACCAAGGTGGAGGTTTCTAGTAAAGGAAGATTTGGCGAAGGCTTTTTTGGACAAAAGTAATTTGGTAGAGGCCGAGGTAGAGGTGGCTATCGTGGTCGATGAAGGTCTGATATGGGGAATTTTAATAGGCAGGATAACAAAGGAATGCAGTGTTATAATTGCAACAACTATGGTCATATAGCACGAAATTGCACGGAGAAGATTGAGATAGCCAAACAACAAGCCAATTTTGTCGAGGAAAATGAAGAGGGAGGTAGCCTTTTTCTTACTTATTTAAATCCTAACATAAGTCAGAATGATGTTTGGTTTCTAGACAGTGGTTGTAGCAACCATATGACCGGAGAAAGGGGACTGTTTCAAACGATGGATGAATCAGTTCAATTAAAGGTTGGGCCTGGTGATGGCAAGCAAGTGCAAATTGAAGGAAAGGGGAAAATTGCAATTAAGACCAAGTCAGGTATTAAAAAGCTAATTCATGATGTTTACTATATTCCTGGTTTGGCACATAACCTACTTAGTGTGGGTTAGTTAATTCAAAAGGGATATTTAGTTCATTTTCATGATGGAATGTGTGAAATTAAAAATAAAAAATTTGAAAATTCTATTTTTAAAGTCCACATGACTGAAAACAAAATGTTTCCTCTTGAGTTATCATGTTTGGATGATTGTACAATGGTTGCTAATGTTCGCGATGAGTCTAGGCTTTGGCATCTAAGGTATGGACATTTGAATTTTAATGGGCTGAAATTATTGGGTCAGAAAAACATGGTGTCAGGATTGTCATCTATTGTGTATGTTGATAAAGTTTGTGAAGGTTGTGTTTAGGGAAAGCAACACAAGTTGTCTTTTCCAATTGGTAAAGCTTGGAGAGCAAAGATGCCTTTGGAATTGGTCCATACAGATATTTGTGGACCAACAAAAAATTTTTCTTTAAATAATAGTAAATATTTTCTATTATTTACTGATGATTTTTCTCGTATGAGTTAGGTGTTTTTTCGTGCTCAAAAATCTGAGGCGTTTGAAAAGTTTAAGGAGTTCAAAGCCTTTGCAGAGAAACAAAGTGGCTACGCAATCAAAACTCTCAGAACTGATAAAGGGGGAGAGTTCTTATCCGATGAATTTACTCTCTTTTACAAAGAGAATGGTATCCGGAGGCAACTAACAGTACAAAAGACTCCAGAACAGAATGGAGTTGCTGAGCGAAAAAATCAGACGGTCGTAGAAATGGCGCGGGGTATGCTAAATGAGAAGGAGCTTCCGAATAGTTTTTGCGCCGAGGCAGTAGCTACCGCAATCCATCTCAACATATCTCCAACAAAAGCAGTAAGAAATCAAACACCTAATGAAGCATGGTGGGGAGTTAAGCCCAATATAAGTAATTTAAAAGTGTTTGGTTCCATTGCATATACTTTAATTGATTCTACTGATCATACTAAGTTGGATAAGAAAAGCGAAAAATGCATTTTTGTTGGGTATAGTGCTGAAACTAAAGGTTATCATTTGTATAATCCTCTTACTAAGAAGCTAATCATTCGATGAGATGTTATTTTCGATGAGAACAGTGTTTGGCAGCAAGTTGGTGATAAAGATCAAAATATATCCTTTGTAGATGATGGAACCGAATTAACTTAGCTACAAGAGGATGTGAATTCACCTCATATGTCTCATATGCACAGTCCAACTAGAAGCTCAACAAGTATCCCATCTAGCAGCAGTGAATCATCACAAAACAGTGAAACTCCGCCAACAAAGATACGGTCTTTGAGTGATATATATGCTTCTACTTAAGCTCTTTTGGTTGCAGAACCTTTAAGCTACGATGAAGCTTGCAGGAAAGAAGAGTGGGAGAATTCAATGAAGGAAGATATGTCCGCCATTGAAAGAAACAACACATGGGAGCTTGTAAATTTTCCACTGGAGAAAAAGTAATTGGCGAGAAATGGATCTACAAAGTAAAGTACCAACCCGATGGAAGTGTGCAGAAGCATAAGGCGAGGTTGGTCGCTAAAGGGCATGTACAAAAGCATGAAGTTGATTATTTTGAAACTTTTTCACCCGTAGCTAGATTTGAGACTGTTAGACTAATTTTGGCATTAACGTCTCAAAAAAATTGGAATGTTTTTCAATTTGATGTAAAGTCTGCATTTCTAAATGGGTTTTTGGACGAGGATGTGTATGTTGAACAACCACAGGGATTTGTTATCAATGGTCAAGAGGAGAAAGTTTACAAGTTGAAAAAGGCCCTTTATGGTCTCAAACAAGCACCGAGAGCTTGGTACAGCAGACTTGACTCCTATTTCCTTCAAAATAGTTTCCGTCGAAGTGAAAGTGAACCCACCTTATATGTAAAGGTAAAAGGTAATGATGTGCATATTGTTTGTGTTTATGTGGATGACATGATATATATGGGCTCCTCTAATGCTCTTGTTAGAGAATTTAATGAAAGCATGATGAGTGAGTTTGATATGACAGATTTGAGGTTGTTACATTATTTTCTTGGTCTTCAAATTCAACAAACTAATGAGGGTATTTTTTTCATAAGAAAAGTATGCTCTAGACATACTTAAGAAGTTTAATATGCTGAATTGTAAAGTTGTGTCTACTCCTATGAACACCTGTGAAAAATTGATTGTGAATGATGGAACACCGAAGGCTAATGAAAAGTGGTTTAGAAGTATTGTTGGTGGGCTGATGTATTTGACTCATACTCGCCTAGATATTATGTTTACAGTCAGTTTTGTGTCAAGGTTCATGCACTGTCCGTCAATGCATCATCTTGGAGCAGCCAAACGAATTCTTCGCTACATCCGAGCAACTAGCAACTATGGAATCTGGTATAGTTCAACCTCCACGATGAAATTAATTGGTTTTACTAACAGTGATTGGGCAGGTTTTGTAGATGATAGAAAAAGCACAAGTGGCTATGTATTCAACCTTGGTTCAGGGGCTGTTTCATGGAGTTCAAAGAAGCAAGCTACCACTACATTATCTTCATCAAAAGCGGAGTACATTGCAGCAACGTCAACTGTTTGTCAAGGTATTTGGATGAGGAGAATTCTTGCAGATTTGCAGCAAGTTCAGCATGGTTCCACCAAAATTTATTGTGACAATAAGGTCACAATTGCAATGACGAAGAATCCTGTCTTCCACAGAAGAACTAAACACATTGAACTTCGTCATCATTTTATCAAAGATGTAATAGCAGGAGGAGCAATGGAATTGAAGTATTGTCCTACAACTGAGCAAGTGGCTGATGGTTTTATTAAAGCTTTTCCTTACTCTAAGCTTGTGATTTTCAGGTCTCTTCTTGGTGTATCCAGTTTATGCATCAAGGGGGAGTGATAAAATATGATACAAATTATATTTTATGTTATTAAGGATAGTGGTAGTAGTGGGGTTATGTTTTTATCTTATGTAGTGGCTTAGTGGTTTGATAGTAGCAGTAGTGGATCTCTCCAATTTATTAATAGTGGAGTATGTGGGCATGTTCCATAAGTTTATAAATAGTAGTTGTAAGTAGTGGGATTATTAGGATTTTAATTAAAAAAAGTAAAGGAGTTATTTTTTTGGCATTCCTTATTCATTTTGTTGCTCTCTCTTTTTTGCCTTGTTGCGTTACTTACTACTATTAGAAATATAGCAGATTTCCAACATTTCATTTATTGTTTTTAGTGGGTAGATTGAAATATTGGAACAATTACAAAAGCATAATATATATATATATATATATGCAGTCCGAATTTTAAGCTCACCCCTTATCTAGCTCACCTTGCTCACCCCCATTAAGCGACGGACCGGGCGACCGACGATTCGGTCTGTCGCTATATATAGAACCATCGTCTTAGCTTGTCCGTCACTATATGTTATCCGTCGTTAAAAGCTAAGACGATGGTTCTATATATAGCGACGGACCGAATCGTCGACCGGTCCATCGCTAAATGGGGGTGAGCAAGATTAGCTAAATAAGGGGTGAGCTTAAGATCCGGACCGTATATATATTATGAACCTTTACATGCAGCTACTTTTATAATTTATGATCAATATATGGAAAATTATGATTGTACGTATGATGTGCTAGCTAAATGGTTATATTCAACCATAATTTTATATTTTGTACGTGAATAGAGAAGTAGGGAGATAAGAGATTAATGGGTTTAAGAGATTAATGAGAGACCTACCAAAATGAAGATAGGTGGGAGGTATATGAAGGTGAAATAAGTAATGATATTATGGTACATTTATATATATCTTTTTACAAATTACAGATGATAGTTGTGGTTAGAATTGTTGCATGAGCTAAATGCTTAATATAGGGAAATTACCAAGTCTTTCTATTTATTCCCATACTAGAAGGTTATTGTCTTATTTATAAATTAAATTACTCAACACTCCAAGAAATGATCAATTTTGATTCAATATATAATACAAAAATTCTACAAGTTCTGAGCTCATAAGTCATTTTCATAGGCATGCACAAAATGAATTGGTAGCACTGCGGGTGCCCCATTGTCTTACTTGATGAAGTAGCCTACCAGAACCAGAAAGCCTAGCAGACAACCAGCACCATGCATAAACAAAATTGAGAACCCACCCACGGTACTCTTTTGTTGATTTCTTTCCTCACCAGCTCCTGTTCAATGGAAATAACAAAGCATCACAATAATTAATGGCCGTACAGAATAATTGATTATTACAAAATACACAAAACAAAAGCATGTCGATGCAAGGGCAATAATTAATCTAATGTTAAGGGCCTAGAATTAAGGGATAGTTTTTCTTTATTGAGTGATCTCAAAAATGGAAATATGCATATGGGAACCATTACAAATCATGATCCTTTTCATCTTATTCACTTCGAAACTTAATAAGAAAAGACAGTACAGTTTAGTCGACTAAAGCATGATATTTATGTCAAATAAAGATAATGGCAAGCATGGAATGAAATTCCGCCATTCAACTATTCTTGCAACTTCAAATTCATATATGATGATGTCCCGCAATCAATTATCACCAATTTTCTCTCGAATTAGCTTAAGACTCTAAGTCATCTTGCTCTTACTCCTAAATGCTAAATCAGTGTGGATCTCTTCTTTTTAATTTTCACATTGTTGTTCCGGGAGCCAATTACCTAAAACAAATTATATATATGCATTTACAAAGTTTGACAAAGTACGTCCTTTTTAACATGAAGCACAAATGAGACTAGCTCAGCTTGTTTAGCTATTACATTAGTGTTTCAATTGTATTATGAAATGAGCATATATATATATATATATATATATATATATATATATATAATGGATCAGGTCCGGACCTCCCGGACGGGAGAAAATCCGGACCCGATTTTTTTTTTTTTTTGTAGAACAACTAAAAAAAAAAAATTTATGGAACTGAAATTTTTCAATAATACAGTGTTTTGGGTATGTTTTTAATACCTACACCAACCAATGTATGTACAGTCTGCCCAGACTGTACAGACATGTTTTGTTATAGGCATCCAAATCACACCCAAAACACTGTATAATGTAAAAATTCCAATTCCATAATTTATTTATTTTTTTAGTTGTTTCAAAAAAAAAAGCAAAAAAAAAAAAAAGAGGTCCGGATTTTAACAAAATTCGGGAGTCCGGACCTGATTCGGACTCATATATATATATATATATATATATATATATATATATATATATATATAACCGTTTAGACAAGACTAGTTGACATACTTGTAAATATTTATAAAGTAATGTTTATAAATCACAATGAAAACATATAACTAACTAGCAACTAGCTAGCCATAATGAGATATGGAAAGCGTACCAACTGTGATATATATATATATATATATATATATATATATATATATATACTAGTTGGGTCTCGTGCCTCCGGCACTGTATGAACAATATGATTTATCTCAAATTTTGAACGATCAAAATAATTTATTGAGTGAGCGGGAAATTTAAAGTCATTTGTATTTTATTAAATTATTATTAGATTATTAGATAGATAGATGTATTTTATTAGATAGATGTATGAACGGTGGAATTTATCCCAAACTTTGGACGGCCCAGATGATTTATTAAGTGAGCGGGAAATTCAAAATCATTTGTATTTTATTAGATATATATATATATATATATATATATATATATATATATATTGTTAACGCCAAGATCTTCTGCTACGTCCCAATCATGAAAGACGTCCTGATCCTGCATAATAAACACGATCAACGCCAAAAGTTTGACGGCTTCGACCGTCGGGGGATAGCTCAGGCGTGAGAGTCAGTATAGGCGATCACAAAGTTAACAATGGAGGATAAAATATCTAGTGTATTGAGAGAGATAAAATTATCAGTTACATGTACTTGGAAGACCTCCTTGCTATGATATACTCTCAAACCCGATTTACCGTGCCATCCACTAACGTCAGACACAGCTCCCCACTCCTCAGTGATCTCAGCCAACTGCATACAGACTGCCACCTTTTCTGCACTGTTTCTACCGCCGGCCGACTATAATCTCATCCACATTAATGCATGGTAGAGATATCGGTCAACCGTTATCTTTCTCCATCATTACAAGTCAAAGATGGAGATATTTAAATATATGATGGTTCAGCCCACTGAGCCGCCCCCGATACTATAAGGACTTAACAAAGATGATATAAGGACTAGGCCCAATAACTTTAAGATCCATTAATGATGACCCAAGGGAATAACCAAATAAGTAGGCCCAATCCATTCAGTCCAATAAGTGAAATATACTGACCCAACATATATATATATATATATATATATAGGGAAATGATCCGTGCATTGCGTTAGCTAGTAACCCTATTACGACTAACGCATATCCAGCCGTCCAAAATGGGAGTTAATGGCTGAGATGATCTCCAAGCCGCTAGAGGGAGTAGCGGCCAACAATAAATTTTTTTTCCTCTCTGCTGGCCGCTAGAAGGAGTAGCGGCCAGCAGAGAGGAATTTAAAAATTTGGGCATTAAGGGAATTTGGCCCAACCGCTAGTGGGAGTACTCTATCCCAACCCTCTTTCATGTGATTGTATTCGGGAGGAAAGTCTTGCTTGAACTTGAAAATTTTGTCGAGAAGAGATTTTGCGCCCTCAATCTATGTAAAAAAAACATAAAATAAGAAAACAAACAAAATAAATTAGTATTGAAGAATACAATAGATCATATTAATTGAATAAGATGCAATATATTATACCATGCTAACTATACGATGTTGATTATATACAGAACGAGGCTCGTAGGTAGTGTTGGAATCTCCTTTCCGTCGAGGGCGGTGCAAGTGTCGTCGAGTAATTTGTTTGTACAACTTAAAATATGTATCCATAGGGATAGTTTTTGCAACCTCCTGAACTTCTCCCTCGAAACAATCCAGATATAACTCCATTCATCAATGTATTTTCTTCTCATTTGTATGTAATCTGGTGGCTCAAATGACTGTTCTATGGGTTGTCTCAAAGCATCATTTCTCTCAGCTGGGGATGGAATGCCTTGGATATACCCATATTGCCTCATTACCCGGTCGGGCATTTGATACTCGACAATATCAAAATGAATCAATGCACTACTAGAAAATCGACCTATAGCGACGGTCGGCGACCGTCGCTATAGATCAAAAGACCGTCGCTATAGGCTATAGCGACGGTCACCGACCGTCGCTGTAGAAGTCGTCGCTAAAACCTATAGCGACGGTCTTTTGGCCTATAGCGACGGTCGCCGACCGTCGCTATAGGTCATGCCAAAACCTTATATTTGCTCTTTACCTACGGTCATTGAAGGCTATTGCTACGGTCGGCGACCGTCGCTATAGGTATGTGTTTTCTAGCATACTATAGCTACGGTCGATGACCGTCGCTATATCCTTTTTAAATTTAAAAAAAAATAAAAATTAATAATGCACATTTATTCAACAAACCCAAATACAATATAAAATAAAACATAAAAATATATTATATATATCATATAAAATCATTCATATTACAACATTACAATATAATAGTTGAATAATTCATCCCCTACAATTTTCTTGGCTTGTGCAGCAACAACCTCCAAAATAGATCCTAATTCCCGTTGATTAAATATGCACTATCTCCTTGGCAATTTGCTGTAAAATTTGAATTATTTCAGTAAAGTCAGGTCTTAAAGTTGGGTCTTGCTGCCAGCATCTTTCAAGCAGCTCAGCAAGCTTTGGAAGAGTGTTCTTGGGAATAGTTGGCTGTAGCCCCTGAATAACCACGTTAAGGAAAGCAGCATGTATTATTTTCGCAGGAAAAGAAATAACACTTCAAATATCACAATATATGCTGCTGCTTTGATTGGATCTCTCTCAAAACAACATATTCTATGTTTAGTAGCTCAATATTCAGCACTATAGAGGAATAGATTAAAGATATATATAATTATATATATACAGACACACGCTTTACCTTTTGAACCATTCCAACAGCTGCTTGTAATGGCGTTAAGTACTCATATGGAAGCTGGAAAACCGATACGAGACAAAATTGTAACTGAAACCAACATATGCAAAATCTTGTTTGTTATACAAATAAAGGATATCATAGAAGCTTAGATCAAATTATCTGAGCCTCTCAGATCATATACTAATCAAGCTGCAATAGTTTCTAATATTTCAAGAATGTTGGAGATGCTATAGCCTAATAGATTGTTCAGCTTATTCTTAAAATAAAGATGGTTTTAAACATGTTATCTATATTGCCAGTATATGAGAAATGTAGGTGAATACCTCTACCATGACAGAGCAAAATGGGTAAGGATGCAACACGCCTTTTAGCCTCGTCCCCTTCTACCCTTTTATCTAGGGTCCTATATCAAAATAGCAGAGAACATTTAATCATACAAACCAGAGTGTTCTACCACATGTGATGCCAATAAAAACAAATTTTCTCATCAAATGACGAGCAGAAGAAAAAATTAGCAGACTGTTCATCAATTTGTCTTATCTTTTGAAAATTATCTCAGCAACATAAAGTTACACAAATCATTTCAAATTAAAAGATGAGAAATGTCCAAAGATCAATGATATGCTTGGTTGTAAAGAAAAATGAGGAAACAAAGGCCTTCCATTGTTGGAGATTAAAGAGAACCATAACTTCAAACAGGTACTCCTAATTTAAGTACTTGGCTAGGCTCCTTGTTCTCAGCTTTGGGAGCCAAATGAACCAAGGAAATTAATAATTTTCCTTTTCTTTTCTTGTTTTTCCAGTATTCATGGCAACCAAAAAGATACCAAAAAGGAATTTTTAACTTTATACTTCCTAATCATAACTCTGAGAAAGGGAGGGAGAACAGAGTGACACAATACAACTAACCGGAACCCAGAGAAGATCCACTCATACTCATACTACTTTCAACTGAGAAAAAATTGTGAGATGCAACTATTGAGGAAGCCACCTGCAATGAATAAATCCCAAAATGACTTCATCTGCATTCATTCTAATTGAATTGAATCATACACTGAAATAATAAATTTCCTTATAAATATCTGTCCTGGTTACATGATTACTAGGAAAATCAGAATCCTAGCAACAACCTTTATTCCTTTCAGTTATACTGGACATGAGCAACAATTCATCAGTTACCTCACCCAAAAACATACACACAAATGTGTGTGTATATACACCCACACAATTGAAAGTTGCAACGGATATACAAAATCCATAAGTTGTGAATTTTTCTAATTATGCATACACCAAATTATCGTTGCCCATAATACACGCCACATAAACAAAAAATTGGTTTCAATTAGACCAAAAACATTGCCTATTTGACAAGTCAATCTCATGAATTGATCATAAATTCATAATAGAAAAAGATTCAAATATACATATAGGTGGACAGAAATAATTATATACGTGCATAATAATAAGATTGAGTAAATGGATAAAGATCTGATTAGGTTACTCAGGGACTGACCTAAAGTCGGATTACAGACAGCAGAAATCAGCCGTTAAGACCACCGTCAGCCCCGACTCCGTCAGCCGCCTCACCATCGCATATCATATACCCTTGTTCGCTCCAGTCACGATCGCCACCGTCTCCTTGGACCACCATCTGCACCAAACGCAATTGGTATATCTATAATTAAGAGAGAAAAGTACCTTGTGGAAGGGAGAGAGAGAAAAGTACCTTGATTAAGCTTCAATAGCTCAAAATTTCTGTTCAGTTTTGTACTAAAACCCTAAGCACCACTGCACCACTGCACCGTTCCTTTGTAACGAGAGAGAAGATACTAGAATGATTCGGGTGAAACTGGGAGTATTTTATCTTTAAAAAACCTCTATACCGACGGTTCCGTTCCGACCGTCGCTATAGATACCCTATAGCGACGGTTCCGTGTCGACCGTCGCTATAGATACCCTATAGCGACGGTTCCGTGCCGACCTTCGCTATAGCTCGTCGCTATATGTCAAATTTCTAGTAGTGATGGGACCCGACCGGATCCTGCCAATCTAGCCTCATAGTTATAGTACCTCCAATCATCATCCCATCGCTGGTATGGCCGCCATACTACCTCCCACTGAGGTTGCCTATCAAATTCGCCCCGGTAAAAAGATAGATGGTAATGGGGATCACTTCGCCTATCACCATATTGATGTTTAGTGGAGTACGCCTATGCTGTTGCTCTAGGGACCCAAAATGCAAAATTGGGCATAGGGTTAAGCCTTCCAACCAGAAAACGCTCATATGCCCAAATTTGTAACAAGGTCACACAACCATTTACATAATTACTCTCTTTCATAGATGTTGTGTACAGACCCCGATATAAATATGACAAACATGCGGCACCCCATGCATATGTGGCAGTCTTATTTGAATCATAAATAAAATGCATGTACCTAGGGTGTACAGTATTTTTTGACCTTGTGGGACACTTGGAAAAATTTTATGTAACCAGACTAAAGAAATACCACGTCTTTTTTTGACATTATTCCATTCCCCAGCCCATTCATCCCCAAAGATTTCCCTAAAATAAGCTAATGGAGCATCAAATGAAGGACAAGTTAAGGGCTTACCCAATACTGGCAAACGAAAAAATGAAATGGACATCCTCCAATGTTATTGTTATTTCACCACATTTCATATGAAATATATTTGTCTCTGGCCGCCATCTCTCAATCAAAGCAGATATAAGACTGACATCTGTTCTAGTTACTACTGCAGGATAACTAAACCCCTTAAACCCCCACGCCTCTAATAATTTTTTTGTAGGCTGGTAAGTTTCCATTTATCATATGTAATTGAAGTAGATTGGCTTGACATAAGTGTACCCCTTTCAATCCAATTCCAAACATCTTCCGATACATGCTTTTCTTGAGCATAAAGGACACTGCGATCGATGGGTCCAGGCAACCAATTGTCCATATTAACCTACTAATATCAATAACAATAAAAATTATACACATACTAATATTTTATACTAATATCAATAACAATAACAAAAATATACACAAAAATATTTTATATATAAAAAATACCCAATTTATACACATAATTTGTATACATAGATGCATACCTACCACCCAATTTGTATACATACATATAATAATACTAAATTTGTCACTTATATACCATGCTTTCATATAGCAATAATTTGTAAAATATTTAGCAAAATTCTATCATTCAATGTATATTTTATTTCTAAAAATACTTACAAAAGCATAGTGGGTAGTAAGACACTTACTTTATCAATTGAATTTGAGATTGATGGACAACGTTAGCTATTTGCAGCAATCTCTTCGCCGTCTCTCTGTGCCCAGCCGTCTCGCATCTCTGTAGCAGCAAACTGCAAACGCAAACAGTATACAAGTTTAGATCTGGGAACGCCAGGCCGCTACTCCCACTAGCGGTTGGGCCAAATTCCCTTAATGCCCAAATTTTTAAATTTCTCTCTGTTGGCCGCTACTCCCTCTAGCGGCAAACAGAGAGGAAAAAAAAAATTATTGTTGGCCGCTACTCCCTCTAGCGGCTTGGAGATCATCTCAGCCATTAACTCCCATTTTGGACGGCTGGATATGCGTTAGTCGCAATAGGGTTACTAGCGAACGTAATGCACGGATTATTTCCCATATATATATATATATATATATATATATATATATATATATATATATATATATATATATACAGAATGGATCCTGTCCGGGAGTCCGGACAGGATCTAAAATGCGGACCAATTTTTTTTTTTTTTTTGCTTTTTTTTTTGAAACAACTAAAAAAAAAAAATTATGGAACTGAAATTTTTCCATAATACAGTGTTTTGGGTGTGTTTTTAATACCTATACCAACCAATGTATGTACAGTCTGCCCAGACTGTACAGAAATGTTTTGGTATAGGCATCCAAATCACGCCCAAAACACTGTATTATGGAAAAATTTCAGTTCCATAATTTTTTTTTTTTAGTTGTTTCAAAAAAAAAGAGCAAAAAAAAAAAAAAAGGTCCGGATTTTGTTAAAATCCGGACGTCCGGATCTGATCCGGTCCCTATATATATATATATATATATATATATATATATATATATATATATATATCCTGATGAAGCTTCTGGTTTTGTTGGATGGCAGAAGCTTTCTCATCGATTACTCAGCTTGGAACCAAACCATGCATGGACCATGTCTGTAGCATAAATTAAGGTTACTATTAGATTACGTACAATAGTAGTTGACAAGGTGAAGGTAAAACAGGCTACTTCATTCTCAACTTCCTTGACACCCAGCCACCTTAAACCAATATTCCATATTCTGCGTAAACTTTGTACAGTAAATAAGAGAGACTTCCCCCACAGGATAGGGGGCAGAAGAGTAGACCGACGGAAGTGTTTGAACCAATTCTTGGGCACTAGTAATTAACTAGACTATACAAGTACTAAATTTAATTTGATAGTCCACAACCTCCCCCCACATAAATAATAACAACTGAAGGTTTATTTGGGCTGAGTTGCTGATGGGTTCATCTCCTATAGTATGCCGCACATATCTCTTTCGATTGGGGAAAAGTCAAGTCCAATGGGCCTCACCCTCAATGGGGTGACAAATTGCTTTCTTTCTCTTTTGTAAGCCCAAATAATGAGGACGGCCAAGTTGGTTGAGTGGAAAAAGAGATGTCCATTTGAATAGAAAGGCCAGCTTATATCAAAGTGGGCTAAGAGAAGGGGACTCCTGAAATGAAAACTAGCCCAATCGTAAGGGGCGGCGGCAAAAGGGAGAGTGAAAACTAGAAAGGTTACGATAGTTCAAGGTAAATTTATCTCTTCTTTTTTTTAATTGACAAGAAAAATGAAATAAAAATTATAACATTCGGAATGAGGAAAGCAGATTCTCTGTCCCCCTACTTAAAATTTAATATCTAATCTCTTACTTAACACTAATTAACTCTAAAATTAAACAAAAGGACAGATGTCAAAATTTAAGTAGAGCGACACAAGGGGACAGGAAAAATGGAGACAAAGGATCTGCTCTCAGAAAGTGATAAATGCTTAACTCTTAATTAATGACTAATGAGTTAATCGTTCCAATCCCATATTTACAAGATTGCCCATCCAAAGTCATAATAGTAATTAGTCTCATGAGCCATAATCACAAGACATCAAAAACTGTATGCAGTGATATCTGCCAGAAAATCTCAGTACATTCCAAATCTGTGAACCATGAATATATATAATATATATATGGTACATTATGTACTACACACAAGGTGGCCCTGGCCCATAACAAATTAATATTGCTAGTCGGACATGTATGAAGATTGAAGAGGTAGATATTCAAACGTTGCTTTGTTTCCTTATTGTACATATAGACATATAAATAAATACATAGTAAATGTTTTCGGCACGGCACAGCACTGCATTGCACAGTAGTAGTCTGAGACTCTTAGTACAGTACCTGCCCACAACAAGGACAAATCGAAAAACCAATACAGTACCTGACACGTGGCAGGTACCCAATAAATATCCTCGAAATTTTGTCACTACCTCAGGTGACTAAAATACTATTATTATTACTATAGGACTAGTATTTAATTGAAGATAATGTTAATTATTATGATAATAATGGATTAAAATTAAAGAGAAAAGGTTTTGAACTATTTCTCACAAGGGTAGCAGCACCGGCCTCTTCAATTTTCAAAAATTTGGAACAATTTTCTTATGACCATTAATCATTCAAAAATTTGGAATAATTACGTACTGGCCTCTTCAATTTCAAAAATTTGGAATAATTCATGAAATTGTAAACGACTCAAAGTCACATTAATTTTCGGGTACTCGTTCGAAAATAATAAATGAGCTCGATCACAATAGCTTTTGAATAATATGCTTAGACCTGAACCGAGTTTTAAGTTACTCATAATAAAATTTTATCATTTCAAAGTAAATCTATATTAAAGCTCAATCTTGTTTTTTTTAATTCTTTTAAATTAATTGAATACGTGATAAATAGGATTGTAAACGGATATTTTCGGATGTGGTTACAGATATATCAATTCGTATATGTATTCGAAAATAAAATTTAATATTCGTATTCATATCCTTATTCGACGAATATGCAACATATAAAAAATATCGGTATTCGCATCTAACGGATAATATTCAAATGCAGATATTATTTGTATCCATTTTGTATAATATAATGTATATAATTATATAAAAATATCTGCATTCGTTCAAAATAAATTTCAAAAGTTTCAATTTTTATTTTTAATTCTTGCACTATGTTAAATTAATAACCAAAAAAATACTATTATTGGTTAATCAAATAAAAATTAGAAATGATGTACAATCAACCAAATAAAATATTAAAACTAGATATAATATGTAAGACCCCAACTTTTTGAATAAAGATGATTTTTTTATAAATATCATTTTTAAATATTATGGAGTGAATTTGATATAATGTTATAGTTGTGGGTAATATTTATAAATTTTACAAAATACGCAAGTTGTTATATAATATTCGATTGGTCGGAGAATATTCGTTTTAACAGGGAATATTCGTATAACGGCACAATCATTTGCGGGCCCCATAACAGAATAACTGCCGGGTGAAAAAAATGACAAGTTTGAGTTTTTATAAATAACGGCGTAGTTGTTACCGTTAACACTGTTGGAATACCTGGTGATTAAAATACAGCAATACGCATTGTTGCACAGTAGCACTCGGTATTGCACAATATTTTTGCATTATTGATTCTTACGTAAGAAGGCACTACTCAATAATTGTTACAGTAATTACTGTTCAATATTTTATTTTACTGATTCAATAATTGCTGCGTTGATATTTTATATTATTGTTGTTTCAATAATTGTCACTGTACAATATTTTTCATTAACAAATCAATAATTCATATTATTTGAATAATATTATTAGATAGCATTATTGGCAATTTCTAGAAAGTTCTATCAATGAGAGATTTGGTCAACTAATTGCGCGCCAGTAAGGAGAAATCCATATCGGAAGCCCTCTCTTTCCTAGAAACGGCATGGTTGTCATTATTGTGATTCTGTAATATTATTTGTAAATAATTAATTATTGAGTTATATGATAAGGAAATATTTATTTTATGTGGACATATATGATAGATAGAAAAATATTTATTTTATGTAGTTATAATTAAAAGAATTAATTTTGAGGTGTTTTATCAGTATTTTTGTCGGAAGGGAGGTATTAAAAATTAAATCGGTGTTCTTAAAGCTATATTGCGTGAGTTATAATTTTGATCCGACTGTTGGATCGTCGTGATTTTTGGATATGTTATACATATATAAGTTGAGTATATGTCTACAAATTTTGAACCGTTAAAAATTAGCGTATGATTTGTTATAAATTTTAAGAGGTGTTGAAAATCATCCGTTTGTGAATTTCGGATATTTTCTTTTTGGAATTTGGAAAAACTTAAAGCTACAAAGTTGTAGAGAATTTGATTTCGTGTGGAATGGACATAAAATTCATTTTTTCTGATAAAAGGGCTATTTATTATGAATTGTTGAAGTTTTAGAAATTAAAATATTTTTTTATTAATTAAACTTGGGCGGGACCCACTTTTATTTGAAAGCATGTGGGCTGCAAATTTGTGTCCAAGATGACTGGCTTGTTATTCAACAAGGTTGGCGTAGAAGAAAAATGAATAAATAATATTATTATATTATTTTAGTTTCCTATGGCGTTCTAGCATTTTCCTATAAATAGACACTTAAGTTAGAACTAAAAATCACACCAGAATCAGAGAATTCTTCTTCTATAATCTTGAGGGTATTTCTTTTGAGTTTTAGAAAACTTTGAGCGTAGAAAATAGTGAAAGTTTTCTTTAAGAATATCCCCGGTATACCAGTTATAATACTCTTCTTTTCAAGGTAAGGGATGTTATTTTTGTTCAATATTCGCTTGAAATAATATTTTCTTCCATACTCTGTAGTATGTAAGTAATATTATTTTATTTCAGATTTTAAATTCTATACTCGTTTTGTTAAAATTTTGGCTTTTAAACTCCATGAAATTAGTAGAATATCTTTGATATTTGCGCTTCATTCAATATCTTTTCATGAAAATATTATTCTGAGCATTCTTGATAAGTTTTAACTTTTTCATGCCGGAGTACTATTCACGGGGTTACTATTTTCGAAGTACTATTCATTCGAGTACTATTCACCCGGGGTACTATTCATGATAAAAATTGATTCGTTTTCGGTCAAAATTATTTTTGGTATAATATTATTCTTGAATTTTTCTCCATAAAGCAGTATCATGTTGACAATTTGGACGTTATTGATTTCTGGATAAATTAAATTATAAATCTTTAAAAATTTATCCTTGAACTTGTTTTATTGAATTCTTATATCATTGTTGTGAAACACCAAATTTTATGAATAAAGATTTAAATTTCTCGAAATATTTTTTTTGAATATTATGGTGTGGATTTGATATAATGTTATAGTTGTGGATAATATTTATAAATTTTGTAAAGTAAGCAAGTGGTTATATGATTTTCGATTGGTCGGGGAATATTCGTTTTAACTGGGAATATTCGTACGACGGAACAATCATTGGTGGATTCCACAACGGAAGTATTGTCGTAGTAAGAAAACGACAGAATTATCTTTTATTAAAAAATAACGACGGAAGTGTTACCGTTAAAACTGTTGAACTACCCGGTAGTAAAAGTACAGTAATACGCGTGGTTGCATAGTAGCACACGGTATTGATTATTGATGCTTACGTGAGAAGTCACTCAGTTATACTCAATTATTGCTACAGTAATTGCTGCATCATATCTCTCATATTATTGATTCGATTATTGTCACAGTATCATCTGCATAATATGATATATTATTAAATCAATAATTGAGATGACAAAGTTATTCATATTATTAAATTTTAATATTTATAATGTCTAGAAGTTCTGTCAAGGAGATGTTTGGTCATCTAATTGTGCGCCAATAGGGAGAAATCCTTATCGAAAATCCCCCTCTTTCCTGGAAACGACCTGGTTGTTAAATATTGTGAGTTATAATATTAATGATAAATAAGTTTGTGTTGATTAAAGATGAATTTGATAGTTCCATTGTGTTAGGATTATTAGTGTTAGTGGAAATTAACATCTATTCCGGTGATAATTGATGTCTGGGGGTTATATTGATAAATTAGGTAATTAATCGGATCAATGAGCAATTAATTGCTACTAATTCACATGCTTATGTAACTATTTGTTCACATGTGTGTACTATTGAATCACATTCTTATACTATTAGGGGAGTTGGTGCAAGATTGATAATACTTGCATGACTAAGTTAAAAATGGAGGTATAGATGGAGGTATTATACTGTAATTCATATTTTTACATGATTGAACTATTGATTCACATTATTTACTATTAGGGGAGATGGTGCAAGTTTGATGATACTTGCAGGACTAAATTAAAAATGAAAGAAAAGTTGAAGGTATTGTATTGTAATATTTCGAGCCCCAAAACGTGCAATTATCGAAACTATATTTTCCTATAAATAGAAGCTCATTCTTCCTTCATTTCTCACCAATTCACTAAAGCTATAGAGCAATTATTATAAAGAGAAATTACAGAGAGAAAGAAGAAGAGAAGTATGCTACATCACTATTCTAGTATCCAGTCTTCTTTTGAGATAAGGGGTATTATTTCTTTCGTATTCCTGAAGAGAGCTTCAATTATTCCATTCTTTATTATTATATTGGAATAACATGTCTATGCGAAGTACCGCATACATGGTGAAATTCTTCTGTTATTCCATTCTTTATTATTATATTAGAATAACTTGTCTTTGCGAAGTACCGCATACATGGTGAAATTCTTCTGTTATTCCATTCTTTATTATTCTGTTGGAATAACCTGTCTGTGCGGTCTATCGTATGCCTGGTGAATTATGTTGTTATTCCATTCTTTATTATTCTGTTGGAATAACCTGTCTGTGCGGTTTATCGCATGCTTAGTGAATTATGTTATTATTCCATTCTTTATTATTCTGTTGGAATAACCTGTTTATGCGGTCTATCGCATGCCTGGTGAATTCTGTTGTTATTCCATTCTTTATTATTCTATTGAAACATCATGTCTGTGCGGATTACGCATGACCTGGTTCCATTCTTTATTATTCTATTGGAACATCCAGTCCATGCGGATTACGCATGACCTGGTTCCATTCTTTATTATTCTGTTGAAATATCCTGTCTGTACGGATTACGCATGACCTGGTTCCATTCTTTATTATTCTGTTGAGAATAACCTGTCTGTGAGGTCTATTGCATGCATGGTGAATTCTTCTGTTATTTCATTCTTTATTATTCTGTTGGAAGAACCTGTCTATGTGGATTACCGCATACATGGTGAATAATTCTTCGTATTCATTCCTTATTAAATTATGGAAATGATCTATCTACTGTGGATTACCGCATGGCGGGCGAAAATCAATTTGCAGTTTCATATATTCTATTATACTCAGTTGGTTAAAGTTTTGGCTTCTATACTCCATGAAATTAGTAGAATATCCTGGATATTTTCGCTTCATCTAGTATCTTTTCATGGAAATATTCTTTTGAGCATTATTGAATTTTTCCACAAAGAAGTATCATGTTAACAATTTGGACGTAATTGATTTCAGGATAAATTAATTTATAAATCTTTAAAATTTATTCTTGAACTTGTTTTATTGAATTATTATGTCATTGTCATCATCTTCATGCTTATATTGTAATGAAAGTCATCTTTGGCTTACGTGCATAGATGGACTTGGTATGAGACCATTCAGTATAATCATGACCTGTAATGTTAAAATGATGTGGTAAAAGTCCTCAGTGGCATGTAGTGCATTGATGGACAATTTTTGATATGATTATGACCAGGGATTTTTCGGTATAGTCATGACCATTGATGATTTAATGAATATCCTTGGCCCGTAGTGCAGGGATGACTCGACGATGTGGTTTATTTATTAAGCCGAGTCTAAGCGATAAAAATTGATGAAAATATTTTAAATCACAGAAGATAGTAGATATCATGCTCTACTTGACTCTTCTAATTGACTGCTTATTCCACTGCAGTTAAACTTGATGACTATTGTATTTTATCAGTTTAATATTGTTGAAGGCTAATGATAATTTATTCTGCATTATCTTAGTCATAATATTTCTTACTAGGCTAGTAAAGCTCACCCTTTCTTTCACTGTTCTCTTCAGAAAATGAGAATAAAGCTGGGACGAGTCGGGGAACGGAGTGACAGTCTAGATGATAGCATTAGTAGTCCTCACTATTCTATTAAATAGTGTGATAATAAATGTAATGAGGACTCTGTGATGCCCCTTAAATAGGTATACATCACCCATCTTGAGTCGCCAAATATATGGTACAAAATTCAAATACAACTTAATTATACAACAGTCGTGTAAAATACGACAAAACATATGCTGTGAGTTTTAATACAAATATTGTCATCTAGACAATATCCACACTCAATTGAGTCCTCATTACATTTATTATCACTCTATATAATAGAATAGTGAGGACTATTAATGCTATTATCTGGACCGTCACTCCATTCTCTGACTAGTCCCTGCTACGTTCTTATTTCCTGAAGAGAACAATGAAAGTAAAAGGGTGAGCTCAACTAGCCCAGTAAGAAATAGTATGACTAAGATAATGCTGAATAAATTATCATTAGCCTTCAACAATGTTAAACTGATACAATATAATAAACATCAAGTTTAACTGCAGCGGAACAAGTAATCCATTAAAAGACTCAAGTAGAGAATAAAATTTACTATCTTTTATGATTTAAAAGATTTTTCATCACTTTTATCGCTGGGACTCAGCTTAATAAATAATCCACATCATCCCTGCACTACAGCCAAGGATATTCATTAGTATCACAACCACAAATTATCCATGCACTACGGGCCAAGGATATTCGTGTATTCATTAATGATCATGATCATGCCAACAACTGTCCATCAATGCACTACGGGCTAATGAGGACTTTTACCACATCATTTGTAACATTACAGTCATGATTATACCAATAAATCACTGGTCATAATCATACCAAGTTCATCTATGCACTACAGGCCACAGATGACTTTCAACATAATATAAATATAAGGCTGATGACAATGATATAAGAATTAAATAAAACAAGTTCAAGAATTAATTTATTCAGGAAACTAATAACTTTCAAATTGTCAACATGATATTTCTTTGTAGAGTAAAATTCAAAAATGCTCAGAAAAATATTTTCATGAAAAGATACTGGATGAAACACAAATATCAAGGATATTCCACTATTTTCATGGAGTATAGAAGTCAAAACTTTAACCAACTGAGTATAATAAAGAATGTAATAACAAAAGAAATCACCAGGCATGCGATGGACCGCACAGATAGGTTATTCTAACAGAATAATAAACAACGGAACCAGGTCATGCGTAAACGCATAGACATGATATTCCAACAGAATAATAAATAATGGAACCAGGTCAGGCGAAATTCGCACCGACAGGTTGTTCCAACATAATAATAAATAACGAAATCAGGTTATGCGTAACGCACAGACAAGAAGTTCTAACAGAATAATAAATAACGGAACCAAGTCAGGCGAAATTCGCACCGACATGATGTTCCAACAGAATAATAAAGAATGGAATAACAGAAGAATTTCACCATGTATGCGGTACTTCGCATAGACAGGTTATTCCAACAGAATAATAAAGAATGGAATAACAGAAGAATTTCACCATGTATGCGGTACTTCGCATAGACAGGTTATTCCAATATAATGATAAAGAATGGAATAACAGAAGTTCTCTTCATGAATACGAAAGAAATAATACCCCTTACGAGTACAACAAATAATATCCCTTACCCTAGAAGAAACTGGATATAGAAGTGGTGAAGTAGCAGAATACTTTTCTTCTTTCTCTCTATAGTTTCTCTCTCTATAGTTTCAGTGAATTCGTAAGAAATAATGAAGGAATGAGTTTCTATTTATAGAAGAATGGATTGAATAGTAACTAATTCTTGAACGGTCCAGATTGATTTACTTTTAAACGGACGGTCCAGATTGGTTTACAATAAAATATAATATAGTCTATTTATAATATAATAAAACGAATAACTTTATAAAAGTATTCTATTTTATATAAAAAGATTTTACTATGCAAATACTATGCAGACACTATACAAACACTATGCATAATAAAATATAATATATTCTAATTATTGTCTAATAAAACAAATAACTTTATAAAAGTATTATGTTTTATATAAAAAGATTTTACTATGCAAAACACTATGTATAATAGAATATAATATATTCTATTTATAGTCTAATAAAACAAATAACTTTATAAAAGTATTCTGTTTTATATAAAAAGCTTTTCTGTTTTATTACATTAATAATACTAATAAAACAAAACTTCATCATCATTATTATAATTCACACTATTAATCGACCAGGTCGTTCCCAAGAAAGAGGGGGCTTTCCAATAAGAATTTCTCCCTATTGGCGTGCAATTAGGTGACCAAACCTCTCCTTGACAGAACTTCTAGACATCGTTAATATTGCAAATAATAATATTAACAACTTTGTTATCTCAATTATTAATTTAATAATATATAAAATATCGACAATAATTGAATCAATTAACGTGAGATACTATACAACATGTACAATTACTGAAGCAATAATTGAACAAAATTGAGTGACTTCTCACGTAAGCATCAATAATCAATACCGTGTGCTACTATGCAACCGCGCGTATTACTGTACTTTTACTACCGAGTAGTTCAATAGTATTAATGATAAAACTTTCGCCGTTATTATCAATAAAATTTTTTTGTCGTTTTCTCAATCCGAAAATAATTCTGTTTTGGGGTCCACCAATGATTGTGCCGTCGTACGAATATTCCCTGTTAAAATGAATATTCCCCGACCAACCGAATATTATATAGCAACTTGCGTACTTTGCAAAATTTATAAATTTTACCCACAATTATAACATTATATCAAATTTATTCCATAATATTCAAAAATGATATTTTTAGAAAATTTATTTTTATTCATAAAAACTGGGGTCTTACAACCTCCCCTTCTTAAGAAATTTTGCCCTCGAAATTAGGGTACGTACCTGGTATGTCGAAGAGGTAAGGATACCTTGATTTTATTTCAGATTCTAACTCCCAGGAAATTTCCTCAACATCGTGGTTTCTCCACAAAACTTTGACTTGAAGTATAACCTTGGAGCGTAAAATATGTTCCTTCGTATCCAAAATTTGAACAGGAACCTCTTCATACGTTAAATCTTCTGCTATTTCGTCCGGTTCTAACTCAATAATGTGGTTTGGGTCTTCCACATATTTACGTAACATAGATATGTAAAAAACGTTATGAACACGAGACATACTTGGCGGTAAAGTGAGTCTATAGGCTACAGTCCCTACTCTATCGAGGATTAAAAATGTGCCAATGAATCGAGGATTGAGCTTTCCTCTCTTTCCAAATCTCGTAACTCCTTTCCATGGAACAACAAGTAACAACACACGATCTCCAATATCGAATTCCACGTCTTTTCGATGAAGATCAGCATAACTCTTTTGTCGATCTTGTGAGGTTTTTATACGTTGTCGGATCGTTTGAATCTTTTCTGTAGTCATACGTACCAACTCCGGTCCCAACAACGTTGCTTCACCCACCTCATCCCAACATACTGGAGAACGACACTTTCTTCCATACAACGCCTCAAATGGAGCCATGCTAATACTTGCTTGATAACTGTTGTTGTAGGAAAACTCCACCAATGGTAAGAACTTGTCCCAACTTCCCTTAAAGTCAAGGACACAAAGTCTTAATAAATTTTCAAGATTTTGAATAGTCCTCTCTGATTGTCCGTCCGTCTGAGGATGATATGCCGAACTAAATCCTAAATCCGTGCCCATAGCTTTTTGCAAACTAACCCAAAATCATGAAGTGAATCTTGGGTCTCGATCAGAAACTATGGATACTGGCATACCATGCATTCTTACAATCTCATTTATGTACATACGAGCAAGACGTTCAAGTGTATAAGTTTCTCGTATTGGTAAGAAATGAGCAGACTTGGTCAATCTATCAACAATGACCCAAATTGCATCTTTGCCTTGAGAAACCTTGGGAAGACTAGTAACGAAATCCATGGTAATGTGTTCCCACTTCCATTCTAAAATTTCAAGTGATTGCATTGGACCTTTTGATACTAGATGTTCCGCCTTAACTCGTTGATAAGTTAGACACCTTGAGATAAACAGCGTTATCTCTCTTTTCATATTGCTCCACCAAAATGTATGTCAAAGATCACGATATATTTTGGTACTCCCATGATGGATTGCAAATGGTGTGTTGTGCGCCTCCATCATAATTTTATACTTTAAATCAGGGTCGTTAGGAACACAAAGTCTGGAGTTGACTCGCAGTATTCCTTTTTCATCGATTTTTGCTTCCGGCATAGCACCTTCTTGCACTTTCTTCCTCATACGCATCAACTCCAGGTCTGTAGCTTGAGCAGCTTTAACTTTATCGATTAAAGTCGGTTCTACTCGTATATTCGCCATCATTACGTGGGTCCCTCGAGTCTTTATCTCTATCTCCATCCTTTGCAAGTCATACAAAATGGACTTTTGCATTGACAATATCGCACTTGTACCCGCATATGATCTTCTACTCAATGCGTCAGCTACCACGTTTGCTTTTCCAGGATGGTATTGGATGGTATGATCATAATCTTTCAACAGTTCAAGCCAACGTTGATGTCGCATGTTGAGTTCTTTTTGAGTGAAGAAATATTTGAGGCTTTTATGATCTGTAAAGATCTCAACTTTCTCCCCATACAAGTAATGCCTCCAAATTTTAAGTGCGAAGACAACAGATGCCAACTCTTTGATCATGAGTAGGATAATTCCTCTCATATTCTTTGAGTTGCCGAGAGGCATAGGCTATGACTTTCCCATGTTGCATGAGAATACATCCTAACCCTTTGCCCGAAGCATCACTGTAGATGACAAATCCCTCCGAACCAGATGGTATTGTCAAAACAGGTGATGAAATGAGTCTCCTCTTGAGTTCTTGAAAACTCTTCTCACATTCCTCGTTCCAACCGAATTTAGTATCTTTCCGAGTCAGCTGAGTTAAGGTAGTAGCGATTCGAGAAAACCCTTCTACGAATCTCCTATAATAACCAGCTAAGCCGAGAAAGCTACGTACTTCGGGTACTGATTTAGGTTTCTCCCAGCTTTGAATAGCTTCAATCTTTTCTTGGTCAACAGATATTCCATGACTTGATATTACGTGCCCAAGGAATGCTACTTCCTTAAGCCAGAACTCGCATTTCTTTAACTTGGCATAAAGCTTATATTCACGAAGCTTTTGGAGTATCAGCCTCAAGTGTTGCTCATGATCTTCACGAATTTTGGATTAAATAAGGATGTCATCAATAAAGACAACCACAAAATGATCCAAATATTCCTTGAATACTCGATTCATCATATCCATGAAGGAAGCAGGAGCATTAGTCAATCCAAAAGATATGACTAGGAATTCATAATGCTCGTACCGAGTTTTGAAAGTCGTCTTTGGAATGTCATCAGTTCTAATCTTCAATTGGTGATATCCGGAACGAAAATCAATCTTTGAAAAACATTTGGCGCCTTGCAACTGGTCAAATAGGTCATCAATACATGGCAATGGATACCTATTTTTGATGGTAACATGATTCAACTCCCAATAATCAATACAAAGTCGCATACTCCCATCTTTCTTATTCACAAATAGAACAGGAGCACCCCAAGGAGAAGTACTAGGACGAATAAAGCCAATGTCTAACAATTCCCGTAGTTGGGTCTTTAACTCCTGAAGTTCAATAGGAGCCATTCGATATGGGGCTTTGGAAATGAGTTTTGTACCGGGTTCAAGGTCGATACAAAATTCAATTTCACGCTCTGGGGGTAGGCCATGATGTTCTTCAGGGAATACATCAAGAAATTTATTAACAATAGAAATATCATTCAAAATTGACGTATTTTTGTTTAGATCCGTGACATGAGCTAAGAAAGCTTGACATCCATTTTTCAATAAACGAATAACTTTATGGCTAGAGATGACAGTGATTGATTTTAATGGTATGGTTGCTTGAATTCACAAAATAGGTTGGTTAGGAATATGAAAGCTAACAACCTTACGAAAATAATCAATTTTTGCATGATGAGTAGTTAACCAATCAATCCCTAGAATTACGTCAAATGCAAGTATTTATAATGAAATAAGATCGACAGGTAATGTGAGAGTACCGATTTGAACCAAATAAGACTTATAAACAGTGGATGTAATGAAGGTTTCTCCCAACGGAGTTTCAACAGATAAGTCAAAGTCTAATTTCCCCGGAGTCAAATTTAAACGTTGAGCTTAAGTAGGAGAAATAAAAGAATGGGTCGAACCGGTATCAAATAAGATATATACTTTGCTAGAATTTATGATAAGCTTACCAATGATGACCTCGTTCGGGTTCCTTGATTTCTGGGAGGTCACGAAAAACGCTCTCCCTTGCACTACTGGCTTTGACTTTTCTGGGAAGTCCTTTGGTGCCTCCATCCTAGCTTAACTTGTCTTCGGTGAACGACAAAATCAGGCTAGGTGACCTTCTCTTCCACAATTATAACTTGCTTTGGATGACATCGCGCAGTTTGGACTGATGTGTCCCTTCCCACCGCATTTGAAGCATATGATTAGGTGGTCATTCTCCTTCCTTAACAACGGGTGCTGGTGCTGACGTCTTTCCATCATTGTTGAATCTCCTCTTCTTGAAATGACCATTCTTATTGTTTTGGCCATGATTACCACCGAAGTGGTTACCATTTCTGGCATGTTGATTCCCTCCACGCTTATTGTCACCACTTCGATGACTGCTATAACTAGTATTATCATTTTTTCGCCTGCTCTCTTTTGGTTGGGTTGACTCATTATCGCACTCCAATAACTGAGCGCTATTAACAACATCTGAATACAAACACAGTTTATGAGAGATAAGATATTGACGTATCTCGGGTTTCAAACCTCTTAGAAATATTCGCGTCATTCTCTCCTCATTATCAACTAAATGGGACGTAAATCGGGACAACTAGGCAAACTTGGCTTCGTACTGCGACACGGTCATGTTGTTTTGCTCCAGCTTGATGAACTCTACCTCTTTCATGTGACGAATACTTTCGGGAAAGTATTTTTCGTTGAACAATTTTTGGAACTTCTCCCAAGTCATCTTCAGTTCGGTAGGTTGAGTATGTTTTACAGATTCGCACTAGTAATCTGCCTCTGCACGCAACATGAAGGTGGCAAAGGGAACTTTTTGCTCCTCAGAGCATCCCAAGACATCAAATATCTTGCAGATCTGCTTTATCCACGTCTCCGCCTTAAGTGGTTTTGGCTCTCCAAAAAACTCTGGTGGTCCCAGTTCCTTGAACTGCATAGCGGTGACCGTCCGAGAGTTGTCAGTGTTTCCACCTGCATTTTGGACAGGAGCCGCTATTGCCTGATGTTGCATGAATTTCATAAAACCTCTGAACATTCCATCGTTCATCATCTAGTCAGTGTTATTATTGGCTGAGGATTGTCGCCTTCCTGATGCACATTATCCTGATTATTGATCTGTGGAGACTCAACGGTCTGCTGTGCTTCATTGATGTTCTCAACATTTTCGGATGCCATTTTCAAACACTGCCACAAAATAAGGGTTAATTAACATATCACATATTATCCCTATATTCTGACCGACCAATTAAATACCAAATAAACTTAGGTAGGTCATACTAGCGAAGGAATTCCCTGTCTCTCCCCTCCTAGTTTTTATCTCACATCTCAGCCAGGGATCATATCCCTAAGCTTTGATACCAACTGTGACGCTCCCAAAATAGGTATACATCACCCATCTTGAGTCGCCAAATACATGGTACAAAATTCAAATACAACTTAATTATACAACAGTCGTGTAAAATACGACAAAACATATGTTGTGAGTTTTAATACAAATATTATCATCTAGACAATATCCACACTCAATTGAGTCCTCATTACATTTATTATCACTCTATTTAATAGAATAGTGAAGACTACTAATGCTATTATCTGGACCGTCACTCCGTTCCCCAACTAGTCCCTGCTACGTTCTCATTTCCTGAAGAGAATAATGAAAGTAAAAGAGTGAGCTCAAATAGCCCAGTAAGAAATATTATAACTAAGATAATGCAGAATAAATTATCATTATCCTTCAACAATGTTAAACTGATACAATATAACAAACATCAAGTTTAACTGCAGCGGAACAAGTAATCCATTAAAAGAGTCAAATAGAGAATAAAATCTACTATCTTTTATGATTTAAAAGATTTTTCACCACTTTTATCGCTGGGACTAAGCTTAATAAATAATTCACATCATCCCTGCACTACGGCCAAAGATATTCATTAGTATCACAACCACAAATTATCCATGCACTACGGGCCAAAGATATTCGTGTATTCATCAATGGTCATGATCATGCCAACAACTGTCCATCAATGCACTACGGGCCAATGAGGACTTTTACTACATCATTTGTAACATTACGGTCATGATTATACCGATAAATCCCTGGTCATAATCATATCAAGACCATCTATGCACTATAGGCCACATATGACTTTCAACATAATATAAACATGAGGATGATGACAATGATATAAGAATTAAATAAAACAAGTTCAAAAATTAATTTATTCAGGAAACTAATAACGTCCAAATTGTCAACATGATACTTCTTTGTATAGTAAAATTCAAGAATGCTCAGAAGAATATTTCCATGAAAAGATACTGGATAAAATGCAAATATCAAGGATATTCCACTATTTTCATGGAGTATAGAAGTCAAACCTTTAACCAACTGAGTATAATAAAGAATGGAATAACAAAAGAAATCACTAGGCATGCGATGGACCGCACAGACAGGTTATTCCAACAAAATAATAAACAACAGAACCAGGTCATGCGTAAACGCACTAGACAGGATATTCCAACAGAATAATAAATAACGAAACCAGGTCAGGCGAAATTCGTACCAACAGGATGTTCCAACAGAATAATAAATAAAGGAATCAGGTCATGCGTAAACGCACTGACAGGATGTTCCAACAGAATAATAAATAACGGAACCAGGTCAAGCGAAATTCGCACCGACAGGATGTTCCAACAGAATAATAAAGAATTGAATAACAGAAGAATTTCACCATGTATGCGGTACTTCGCATAAACAGGTTATTCCAACAGAATAATAAAGAATGGAATAACAAAAGAATTTCACCATGTATGCGGTACTTCGCATAGACAAGTTGTTTCAACATAATGATAAAGAATGAAATAACAGAAGTTCTCTTCATGAATACGAAAGAAATAATACCCCTTACGAATAAAACAAATAATATCATTTACCTTAGAAGAAACTGGATATAGAACTGGTGAAGTAGCAGAACACTTTTCTTCTTTCTCTCTATAGTTTCTCTCTCTATAGTTTTAGTGAATTTGTAAGAAATAATGAAGGAATGAGCTTCTATTTATAGAAGAATGGACTGAATAGTAACTAATTCCTGAACGGTCCAGATTGATTTACTATTAAACGGACGGTCCAGATTGGTTTACAATAAAATATAATATATTCTATTTATAATCTAATAAAAAGAATAACTTTATAAAAGTATTTTGTTTTATATAAAAAGATTTTACTATGCAAATACTATGCAGACACTATGCAAATACTATGCATAATAAAATATAATATATTCTAATTATTGTCTAATAAAACAGATAACTTTTAAAAGTATTCTGGTTTATATAAAAAGATTTTACTATGCAAAATACTATGCATAATAGAATATAATATATTCTATTTATAGTCTAATAAACTGAATAAATTTATAAAAGTATTCTGTTTTATATAAAAAAACTTTTCTGTTTTATTACATTAATAATACTAATAAAACAAAACTTCATCATCATTATTATAATTCACACTATTAATCGACCAGGTCGTTCTCAAGAAAGAGGGGGCTTTCCAATAAGAATTTCTCTCTATTAGCGCGCAATTAGGTGACCAAACTTCTCCTTGGCAGAACTTCTAGACATCGCTAATATTGTAAATAACAATATTAACAACTTTGTTATCTCAATTATTGATTGATTAATATATAAAATATCGATAATAATTGAATCAATTAACGTGAGATACTACTGAAGCAATAATTGAATAAAACTGAGTGACTTCTCACGTAAGCATCAATAATCAATACCGTGTGCTACTATGCAACCACGTGTATTCTTGTATTTTTAACACCGGGTGTTTTAACAGTTAACGATAAAACTTCCGTCGTTATTTTTATAAAATATTTTTGTCGTTTTCTCAATCCGACAATAATTCCGTTGTAAGGTCCACCAATGATTGTGCCGTCGTACGAATATTCTCTGTTAAAACGAATATTCCCTAACTAATCGAATATTATATAACAACTTGCGTACTTTGCAAAATTTATAAATATTACCCACAACTATAACATTATATCAAATTTATTCCATAATATTCAAAAATGAAAATTATAGAAAATTCATCTTTATTCATAAAAGTTAGGGTCTTACAGACTCCTTTGAGTGTGGATATTGTCTAGATGACAATATTCTTATTACAACTCTCAGTTTATGTTTTGTCGTATTTTACACGACTGTTGTATAATTAAATTGTATTTGAATTTATATACCATGTAACTGACGACTCAAGATGGGTGATGTATACTTGTTTTGGGGGCATCACAATTATCATTATCCTCATGTTTATATTATATTGAAAATCATATGTGGCCTGTAGTGCATAGATGGACTTGGTATGATTATGACCATGGATTATTCGGTATAATCATGACCGTATTGTTACAAATGATGTGGTAAAAGTCCTCATTGGCCCGTAGTGCATTGATGGACAGTTGTTGGCATGATCATGACCATTGATGAATACACGAATATCCTTGGCCCGTAGTGCGTGGATAATTTATGGTCGTGATACTAAAGAATATCCTTGGCCGTAGTGCAGGGGTGATTCGATGATGTGGATTATTTATTAAACTGAGTCTCAATGATAAAATTGATGAAAAACCTTTTAAATCATAAAAGATAGTAGATTTTATGCTCTACTTGACTCTTCTAATGGATTGCTTATTCCGCTGCAGTTAAACTTGATGTTTGTTATATTTTATCAGTTTAACATTGTTGAAGGCTAACGATAAATTATTCTGCATTATCTTAGTCATAATATTTCTTATTGAGCTAGTTGAGATCACCCTTTTACTTTCATTGTCCTCTTCAGGAAATGAGAACGTAGCCGGGACTAGTCGGGGAACGGAGTGATGGTCCAGATGATAGCATTAGTAGTCCTCACTATCCTATAAAATAGTGTGATAATAAATGTATTGAGGACTCCATTTGAGTTGAATACTGTCTAGAAGACAATATTCGTATTAAAACTCTTAGTTTATGTTTTGTCGTATGTCACACGACAGTTGTATTATTAAGTTATATTTGAATTTTGTACCATGTATTTGGCGACTCAAGATGGGTGATGTATACCTATTTTGGGGGCTTCACATAATATTCATATGTAATTTTTTTTACATCGTAGCCATAAAAGATAAATAATCAATTGACGTAGATATTTTGTTATGTTGTATACTAATATTAAATGAGAGATTTATACATGTATATATATATATGCATATGTGTGTATATACATATATATACATTTGTGTGTGTGTGTGTACATATATATAGGAGACTGATCCATATCCAACATTGTAAAGATAAAGGTATCCTTACAACAGATCTCAGTCGTCCATCCGTCCATCAAATGCTAAAGAGGAAGCTCTGTCCGCAGTTTAATATTGGGGAACCCACAGTTTAATTTTTTGAACGGGATAATTGTCAAAAATACCCCTATTCATCCGCAGAATTAAGCTACGGGTGCTATATATGCCAATAATATTAAAACGACGGTGTTTTTGCTCATATCACCCGTCCACAGAACTAAAATGGGGACGCTGAGTAATGACGACACGACGAGGTTTCACCAGTCCGTATAAATAAACTACAAACATTGATGCCTTTATAAAACATTGAAGTACATTGCATGAATTTTGAATTTCATCTCATTTTGAAAGTGGTCGTCTTAAACTATAAGAATTCGATTTAAAACTATTAAATTTATCATTTCTTCTTATATATTCTTGTTTATTCATGTAACTAAATGGAAGATTAATTGCTTTTTATCCATTTTGTTGTTATATCATCCTTTCACAAACTAAACTTATGCATATCTACACTTTTGAAATGTTTTTCTCATACTCACACTGGCGATCTTGAACAACAAGAGTTCTATTTAATACTTATAAATTTTTTATTTATTTTTTCATATTTTTGTGATGTCTGATTCATCTTAATTATATGGGATGATGAAAAACATAATCATGGCTAAACCAATGGAATATATATATATATATATATATATATATATATATATATGGTATCACCTCATTGCTTGATTCAATTTATTTAGACATGTATGTTTCTCATCATTCCAAATAAAAATATGCAACAAGAATATGCAAGAGAAATGGAAGAATTGATAAGTTTAAATCTTACATTTTTGTTAGGTACATTCGCAAAATTAAACTGTGAACGGTTACTCATCCACAGTACTAAATTGCGATCAGTAGTCTCATTTTACCACATCTGCATAACTAAATTGCGTACGGTAATCCTTGTTTTACCCGTTCGCACTTTAGATTGACTAACCTAAATGGTCATCTTTTTTCGTCAAATGTTCAATCAACTTGAGACAACAGAACAAGTAATAAGTATACCGATTTGCTTTTATTTCTTCATTCATCACCTTCTTATGCCACTAAGAGAGCATAGCCAACTAAAAAAGCATACAAGGAGACGAACATCAGCCAAATACAGTAATTTGTAATTTAAACTTTACAAGTAATTGATTTATTTTGCTATGAATTTGTTTGTTGATGAATCATTTCATTTAATTTCAAGTACTAAGGAAGAAATGCATAATAATAATGTAAAAAGTCTACTTGATGATACCATTCCTTATGTTGGTCAAATTTTTGATACGCTGAAAGATGCTGAAAATTTATATAGAAAATATGTGAAACATGTTAGATTTGAAGTAAGAATAAAAACTAATAGAAAACATATGAATTCTCAAGTTTTTTGTTTTATATTGTATCAGTGTCGTAAATCTGAATATATGGTTGTTAAAAAAATTGAGGTTTTCACTAATGATAAATATAGTAATAATAATGGAAAGAGGATGAAGGACTCAATTGATAGAACAGAATGTAGAGCAAAGTTTTATGTTGTGCATGATAAGAGTCAAGACAATTGGTTTGTGTCTACTCTTGAACTAAATCACAGTCATGAATTTTTGTCTTCAAGTGAAGTGTCACAAACTCAAACACACAAAAATATTTCAAGAGTTACTTGGGATTTGATTGAAACCCTTAATAATGATAGGATTGGTCCAAGTAGGATGATGAATGTTCTTAGCTCATTGGGAGGAGGTATGAGCAATGTTGGGTTCTCTAAAACAGATGTAAAAAATATAGTTAGAGATATTAGACATGATTCGATAGATTTGAATGATGCACAAATTGCTATAGACTACCTGAGAAAGTAGCAACATGAAAGCCCGAGTAGGTGTTATTTTAGTGTCAACCTAGGGGTCGATAATCGTATATGATGTATTATGTGGGTAGATTATCGATCAATACTAGTTTATCAAAATTTTAGTTACGTTGCTACTTTTGATACCACATACCGAACAAACAAATATTTCATGTCATTTGCACCTTTCAATGGTGTAAATCATCATTACCATTTTCTATTGTTTAGGTGTGTACTATTGAGCGATGAAATTGAGGATACATTTGTATGGTTGTTTGAACAGTGGCTTGAAGCAATGAATTTCAAGCATTCTATAACCATTGCCGCTGATCAACATCGTGCTATGTCGAATGCAATTGCTATGGTTTTTCCTCATACTCACTATGCATTGTGACGTGACACATTAGTAAATAATATCCTGAAAAACTTAGTCATGTCTATTCTTCGCATACGACTTTTAAGTCAGATTTTAAGTATTGTGTTTTTAAGTCCTCGAGTATATAAGAATTTGAGGACAAATATAAATTGTTGATGGAAAACTATATGGTCTGCATAATCACAAATGGTTGAAATATTTGTATGAATTAAAAGAAAAATGGGTTGGGATGCATTCAAAAAAATTCTTTCCAGCGATAATGACTATCATATCCATGAGTGAGAGTGTAAACAATTTTTTTTGACAAATATATAAATAGTAGTACGGGGATTAAAGATTTTGTTTTAAACTCTTAAAAAACTTTTGAGAAACAGTACATCAAAACTATTGAGAAACAGTACATCAGAGAGAAATATGATGATTATATTACAGTTAATCGCCTAACAAAATTCGTTGTTGGAGACCCGTTAGAGCTTCATGCTACTAAAATATATATCAAAGAAATGTTTTGGTGTTTTTAAATTGAATTGACAAAATCGCACAAGTTAATTTCTAAAAAGGTACATGAAATGTCAACTCCTAATTCAAAAAGCTACTTTATTTTCAAAATCACGATTCGTGAATCTTGTCGCATATATTTCACTAATGTGCATTATATAGATATTGGGATGGTTAAATATAATTGCAAAATATTGAAACATGCTAGTACTATATGTCGTCATGTTCTCAAGCTACTAAGTTAAAAGGAGTTTGTATAGACTCTCGAAGAATTGATACACTAATGATGGACTCAAGATGCTAATAAAACTAATGGTGTCATCCCGTACGTTCTGACCTCGATCACAAATTATAATGAGACACAAATAGGAAGGTACGATTATTTGTGTAAGGGACTTTTGGGTTTTGTGTTGGATGCTTCATGCTCTAAAGAATTCACTAGATATGTGATGAAATATTTGACCGTGAGGAAAAAATAGTGGCAAAAATCTCTGTCGAATGTATCAATATAAGACGGGATGACAATAATCGACGCCAGAAAATTAAGTTATGGATTTGCGTGATGATGTTGAGCCCAATGATTCTGTTTTTTATCCAATTTGTTCACAGACAAAAGGTCAAAAAAAATATACGAGTTAAAAGTGTTGTCGAACAAATCGCACGAGAAATCACTCCAAAAGTGTGCATTATATGGAATATTTACAAACCATGATAAGCGAAACAATTATAAAATTTTAGGATTGACAAAGGCTGGATCTCAATAATTTTATTTGTCTTAATGTAAATTTATTAAAGTTTTATGCATATTTGTGGAAACATTGAACAAGTACTATGCCAATGTGTAATGTTATATGTATTCATTGTCGTAACAAAGTTTTGTTTTCTTATATTGATGATTGATAGCTTGGATGATAAAATGAACCTTAACAAAATTCGTCCGAGTTCTATTGGTAGACACTAAGAAATTGTATAGGCTCCGCAGTTTAACTTTGTTGACGTTAAGTACAATAACGTACAATAACATTATAATCAATACGACGTCATTTAACTGTAATTTAAATTCACCTCCGTCCCCAGTTTAGTTCTGCGAAAGCTAAGTAGCTTAACATTATAATCAATACGACGTCATTTAACTTTATTTTAAATTCACCTTCATCCACAGTTTAGTTCTGCGAACGCTAAGTAACTTAATATTATAATCAATACGATGTCGTTTATTTTATTTTAAATTCACCTTGGTCCACAGTTTAGTTTTGCAGACGATAAGAATTATAAATGTACGATGAAAATTAATTAGTCAACATCTGCCGTTTAGTTCTGTGAACGGGTGATATGGGCAAAACGCCGTCGTTTTAATATTATTGGCATGCATAGCGTTCGTAGTTTAATTCTGGGGACGAAGAGAGGTATTTTTGATAATTATCTCATCCTTCAAAACTAAACTGAGGACGAACTTTCCTCCTTATCATTTGATGAACGGATAGACGGCTAAAATCTATTATAAGGATAACATTATTTTTGCATCATTAACTATAGATGAGTCCTTATAATTTGCTCCAAATTTGGCTGGAGGATTACTCAGTACCCACTGTAGGAGTCAATCTATAACCATTTGCCCTAGAAGGGGAACATGTTGGGTCCTTTCTGAAAAATCAAGATTTATATGATGTCTTCAATAATACTTGCACCCACCAAATCCAGAAAATAAATGTCTTCTCCATGCCCATTCTTTGTCATTACTGTCTAAGGTACTCTCATCACATAGGCCCACTTCTACTTTGAATAACTATTCTATAAATAATCTCATAATTAAATTATCTTGAGTCATACTCCACAAATTCAATGAGTAATAATATGTTGATTAAGGATTCATGAACCTTTTTTTTTTTTGCAAATATCATTGCAAATTTGCAATAAAAACTAGTATAACATAGCTAAAACTTGAGTTATTTTCTTAAATTACGTGTTCTAAAATAAAAATTGAATTTGAAATGAAACCAGTAATTTTTCTTAGTTACTTAAATACGTAAAATATTATCGATTTTTTTGTTGTTAGTTATGTGAATAAATGAATGGTAATCTTTTTAAAAATATGGTGAGTCACTGTAATAATTATACCCAATATCTTGTTATAATTGATGTTATAATTGGATAGAATTTTTTTACAATAAGTAAGAAGATTCCCTAGTCATTGTGCTCCTCTTCTAAGACATAACTAAATAATCATCTTCCAACATCTAGTATGTTCCTTTTACTTCTCAATGGCTAACCAGAATCAAAATTTTCGAATCATAAAATCCAAATGCAACTTAACTACTTTAGTGAACTGTACCTTGATTGATGGAGATGCTACTGCAGGCCAAAAGGAGACAAATATCTATTTAATAAAATACAAATGATTTTGAATTTCCCGCTCACTCAATAAATCATCTGGGCCGTCCAAAGTTTGAGATAAATCCCACCGTCCATACAACTATCTAATAAAATACATCTATCTATCTAATTTATCTAATAATAATTTTGAATTTCCCGCTCACTTAATAAATCATCTGGGTCGTTCTAAGTTTAAGATAAATCTCACTGCCCATACAGTGCCGGAGGCACGGGACCCAGCTAGTATATATATATATATCTATTTAATAAAATACAAATGATTTTGAATTTCCCGCTCACTCAATAAATCATCTGGGCCGTCCAAAGTTTGAGATAAATCCCACCGTCCATACAACTATCTAATAAAATACATCTATCTATCTAATTTATCTAATAATAATTTTGAATTTCCCGCTCACTTAATAAATCATCTGGGTCGTTCTAAGTTTAAGATAAATCTCACTGCCCATGACAGTGCCGGAGGCACGGGACCCAAATACATCTATCTATCTAATTTATCTAATAATAATTTTGAATTTCCCGCTCACTTAATAAATCATCTGGGTCGTTCTAAGTTTAAGATAAATCTCACTGCCCATACAGTGCCGGAGGCACGGGACCCAGCTAGTATATATATATATATGAAAAAAAAATGTATGTACACGGCTCTGTATTACACAGTTAGCTATAGCGACGGTTTTTTAAGCTATAACGACAATTTCACCTATCGTCATAGCTATTCTGGACTATGACGACCATAGCCCAAAAATCCTATATATATATATATATATATATATATATATATATATATATATCTAATAAAATACAAATAATTTTGAATTTCCCGCTCATTCAATAAATCATCTGGGCCGTCTAAAGTTTGGGATAAATCTCACCATCCATCTATCTAATCCATCTATCTAATAAAATACAAATAATTTTGAATTTCCCGCTCACTCAATAAATCATCTGGGCCGTCCAAAATTTGGGATAAATCCCACCGTTCATACATTTATCTAATAAAATATATCTATCTATCTAATAATCTATCTATCTATCTAATAAAATACAAATGATTTTGAATTTCCCGCTCACTCAATAAATCATCTGGGCCGTCCAATGTTTGGGATAAATCTCACCGTTCATACATCTATCTAATAAAATATATCTATCTAATAATCTAATAATAATTTAATAAAATACAAATGACTTTAAATTTCCCGCTCACTCAATAAATTATTTTGGTCGTTCAAAGTTTGAGACAAATCATATTGTCCATATAGTGCCGAAGGCACATGACCCAACTAGTATAAATTATATGGTAGCTAGTTTTTATAGCTGAAAGAATTTCAGTTGACTAGATAAAATGGCAGTGTTATAGTTTATCTTTTAATAGTAGTTTAGCATATTCCCCAGTAGAATAAAATTGTTGTATTCTCAATAACTGATAATCTATATAGAAGAACTGAGAACACAACAGTATCTTGGTCAAAAAAAAATGTGTATAGAGTTGTCTTTGTCATTGTCCTTGTTCTTGTTCCTGCCAAAGGATATCTTATTATCGTGACCAAACTTAATCCTTTCCTTGTTCCTGCCGAAGGATATCTTATTATCTTGACCAAACTTAATCCATGTGTGAATTCTCTTATTCTCGAGGCAGTTACTGTTTCACTAAGAAACCCATAAGAGTTTAATTTAGAAAATATGAACAGAATCAACCTTAATGCATTTATGTTGTTAGTTACCAATTTGCCAAATTTTCACTTATGTAATTATGTTTGAAGTATTCAAAAACCCTAATAGTCATAACCTTTTTGAGTGGATTTATAGTTTATCAAAATAAATATTCTTAAAAAGAAATTGAATATTATATTTTGTAGTTGGGGGTGGGGGTGGGGGTGGGGGTGGGGGTGGGGGTGGGGGGGGGGGAAGAAACAAAAGAGAAGGGAATGAGAGTTTGATGGGGCTTGCAATTCTTCAAGATGAATCCAATTATCATTTAGTTAACTTCAAAATGAGTTGTTCAATTGATCAATACAATACTGAAACACACAGAAAGATTATCTCTCGACCTGTGTATCGACACTATATTTGTCTTAACCAAAATTAACTTTATACTAACCACCTCCTTCAAGATCGCTGTGGGTTATAACATACCCCAAAACTTACTTCAACCACTAATATTTCAAGGGTATCTCACCCCCCCAAAACTTGAACAAAATTGACTCTCGCTCCATTTTTTGAATAGACACAAATAAACCTATAGAATACATATATACCATTTGAATCATTATGTATATATATATAAACATGTATTAGAGAATTAATTATCATTCAACATTTTCATAATCACACAAAAAAAGTTAAAAAAGTTAAATACTAAAATAATATGAAATGCATACTTGTATGGATTCACATTCTGCGTTAAACCTATTTGACATTAGACATTTAAATCGAGTGCACCCACAAATAAAAACACCCACAAAGATATGACATCATAACTACAAATAGCAATCCTTTAATTTAATTAGGGGCCCTAATATAAAGCGGAATTTATGGCAAGTATTATTGTCATAATAGGTTCAGTTCAAAGGGTTACACAAAATAAAAATAAAAATAGGGCCTATTTGTCACCTATTACTCTGTAAATAAAAAATAAACCAAGCATTATGTTATGCCACTTCAAAGTTACAAAATTAAACCTGGGGCATAGAAAGAGGGATAGAGGGTGGGGGTGTATGTAGTCTACAAAAGGAAATGTCAATTACGCCCCAAATTCTTCACTTTAGCCCAAAAAAGTCCTCAACAAAATAAGGAAATGTCAATTATACCCCAAAACCTCCCTCTCCTCTTTCTCTCTCCTCATCAACTATCCCGTACACACATCAATAAAGCGGAGACCTTTGAGGCCGATTACCCTTTCGCCGGTTCATCATCGCCACGGCGATTTCAGAAACCGGCGAACTCATCGGCCGGCAAGCCGACCGGAACCCTGAACAGGAGCTGCGTTTCTTCCTCACAATCTCTGTTGTGGCAGTGCATGCAAGTGCCTGCCGGCAACCCATTAAACCGGCTGGGCAACCGCTTCCACTCGACCCCGACTCCGTCCTCATCGAACTGGCCTGCTCGAGAACCGAGTCAGGGGTCATCAGACCGTCATCTAAACCCGGTTCAGGCAATGTAAGGTGTTCACACTTGTAGAGATACTTTGAAAGCCCATCCTGATCAGTTCTCAGCAAATGTTGAAGCTGCGAGAAAAACAAGAAACAAAAAGTGAATTTTAAATGGGTAAGAAACAGAATCGAAATTTAGTGGAAATTTTGTTGGAATTTGAAAAAGTTAGGGTTGATGCATATATGTATGTATGTATACATATATATGGACCTTGCAGGAGAGAGAACAGAAGAGATATGGGTCTTGCAGGCCTCTGTCACAGACACAACAGGTGTTGCCGGAGCCTCTGCATGGCCTAGTCTGTGGTCTTTTATTTATAAATACCACTTTTGCACTGTTTGTGGTGTAAGACTATAGAAAAACAAAAGAGTGAAAAGTTGAAATCCCAGTCAATTATATATATATATATATATACATATATATATATATATATACTCCATAAAGGTAACAAAAAGAGTAATTCAAAACATGGGGTTCATTTAGTTTGTGTTAATTCTTTGAAGAATTAATTTTCTTGACTTACTTGAACAAAGGTACAGTCCATCAATTTCTCAGCATCACCCAGCCTTAAAACATCATTATAAACATACCTTCTTATCTAATTAAAATCAAACACAATTAAAATTCAACTTTATGAAGTTGCAGAATAATAATAAAGTTTGGAAATCGAATCGAAAAGATTTAAGTTAATTTTCGATTTAAGTTAATTTGGCGAATTATGAAGAAAAGACCTGCAAGAGGCGATGAGAGCCATGAGGGGTCAAGCAGTGGGTGCAAATACTTTCGCAGCAGTCCAAGCAGAAGATGTTCTTCTCATTCTTCTTTGCTTCCTCATGAATTATACAGGCGTTGAAGAATTTCTCCCCCAAAAGGGATTCTAGCCATCGAGGAAGATGTCCAGAATCCAGCTGAAATTATTTAAATATATATATATATATATATATATATATCAAACACTTAGTTGAAGAATTTATCCCCAAAAGGGATTCAAGCTGAAATTATAATTGAAAAAAATATTAAACACTTGGCTACACAGCAATAAACAGAAAGAAAAACTCACCATTTTGTGCTGTGGACGTGAATTTAGGTAAAATGGAAGAAAGAAAAAAAAGGTATAATCTCAAAAACCAAGTAATGGAGTAGCCACCATTATCAGGAATTACAAGAAGAAGAAGTTGGAGAGATAAATATGGAGGAGAGAGAAAGAGAAGGAAGAGTGCAAGAAAAGAGAACGGCGCCTGCAATTGATACTACTACTGGTTACTGTTACCAATGAGAAAAAAACCAGAGGAGTTGGGGCTCATTTAAAGTAGGGGTTGTGCTGTGTGTAATGAGGCATTGTGTTGCAGTTGTACTATATATTGCCCATTTCTAAATCTTTAAATATTTTGAAATTGATAAAATAATTTTTTAAAGAAAAAGGGGTTGGAAATATAACAAGAAAGTTTCAAGATTTATATACTACTTATACATTGATCTTTGGCAAACCCAGATGATCAAAATCAAATCTTTTCCTTTTTTATTAACCTAATTAGCCATTACCCCTATAAACCCTAAAACCCTAACCAGCTGGTTTTCTTTATATGGGGTTTTGCTTCTCTCCCTGTGTTAAGTGCTAGATGACAAGACTAAAGATGGTGACTTTCTCAGTTCTCGGTGAGAATTATTTAAAATAAAATAAAAAAGGATAAGAGGAGAGATTTTAGCTTTTTTAAATGAGTGAACAGATTGAGGGTGACAAATGTAAGCAAGATCTGATTGGGATTATGTCTATTTATCTGGATGAGTTATCATTTGATGGGTTTAGATTTTTGAGTAAAACAACTCCATGTTTTTATGGTTATCAAGATTTTTGAGTATAATATTAGGAATTGAGATATACTTGACTACTTGAGTACATTATGAGATTTATATTAATTTGAATTATAAAATAAAATAAAAAACTTTTCTTATTGTATTGTATGGAGGCTAAAAAATTATCAAATTCATAATATGCATTTAATAAATGGAGAGTAGTTAACATCAACTTAATTTTAGTCAATTGATCAATATAATATCGACACGCAGGTCGAGAGGTGATCTATTTCTGCGTGTCAGTACTGTATTGGTCAATTGATCAATTTACCGTGAAGTTAACTTTATGATAACCAGATTCCCTATAAATATATGTTCGAATATTTAATGTACAAAACTTAATATTTATAAAAAGAAAATGATTTATATGCCAACTAATTTAGATAAAATTAAATTACGATTAATATGAATTTATAAAGGTTAATGTATTATTTTTTATTGACATACGTCGTTATGTAATATGGGATATAAATTTTCGATATTATTTGATGATGGAGGTTTTATAAGTATATAAACTTTTATTTGGGAATGGAGTTTGTATAGGTAATCTTAAATAAATTTAATTTTTTCCAGAGTAATAATATATAACTGGCAACATTTACTATTAATTTTTAAAGTCAAAGAGATTAATTGATTGTTTAAGATTTAAGGGAAAGTGTATAAAAGGGTCGTTTGGACTTTAGGAGCTCCCTTACAGATAAAAGACAAATTGAGTAATGTTATAAACACAAATTATTTTATAAATATTTTATAAATTATTAATGTGACATACTCTATCTCAGTATATTAATCAATAGCTTATTTTAATATAGTCTTCGTGTGACGCTCCCAAAATAGGTCCAATCCATCCAACCTATTCTGAGTCGCCAAATACATGGTACAGAAAAAAAGTATAACTTTATTACTATAATTATCGTGCAAAATAGAACAACACATATACTGTGAGTTTTAATATCAACTGTGACTCATGTCCTAACTATGGACAGCACCTCACATTGATACATTACATAAAGGTACAATCAATAATTATTTTAGAAATTTAAAATCTTTGAGAAGTGTTCAAGGAAACCTTCGTACATGGGAGGTCATGCGTCTAGATTATGATAGATATCATATAATTCGAGAATTATTCTTGGTTGACCCAATAGATCCCAAAAAAATAAAAATGAGAAGATTACTACCATGTTCCTTCCAATGGTGAGTCTTCTCTTGACACATAACTATCTCCACTGTCTGCAATTGAGAATTACATTTCAACCAAACTCCAAGATCATATAGGTAGTGCTCGTAGATATACTCAGCAAGTGGATGTGCATAACCCTATCTTATGATAACACGAGGTTGTATGTCATTAGACATCTTGTATGATAGTGACAAAACCCCTTCCAAAGTTGGGTTCACTTCACCCTATTCGATTTACCAAAATTAAATATCAAATGACGTATACAATACGACACACTTATTTAAAGTTCTCAATAAAATTATTTTCATACTATTTAGGGAGAACCTCAACAACTATAGACCATCGCTCTATTCCCCTGTTATCCCCGCTCGACCCGGCAACACTCTTATTACCTGAAGGGAATTGTGAAGCAAAAGGGTGAGCACAACTAGCTCAATAAAGAATACCATGACTAAAGATAATTAAATTATCAGTAGCCTTCATCAGTAATAAATCAGAGATTTAGAACATATGGTAGATGATAAAACTTTTCAACCATAGTTGCAGCGGAACGAGCAATCCATTAGAAGAGTCAAATAGACCATAAAGTCTATTATTTTCTCCATGTTAAAAGTCCACCAACAATGTTTTATCCCTGTAACATCAATCAGCAATTCCTTTCAACAATCATATGAATAACTCATAATCATAATTGTAGTTCTAAATTCCTCTTCTCATCTAGGACAAAGATAATTTTTATTACATTTCTTTACTTGAAACATCAAAGATCATGGTTATACCAAATTACAGTTCCTGTTCATAATCATACTAATAAGTTCATCTTTGCACTACGGGCCAAATATATTCATTAACAGTTCATCTTTGCACTACATGTCAAAGATATTCAGCAACATGTCATCTTTGCACTACGGGCCAAAGATATTCAACAACAGATCATCTTTGCACTATGGGCCAAAGATATTCATCAACACTTCATCTTTGCACTACAAGCCAAAGATATTCAACAACATGTCATATTTTCACTACGGGCCAAAGATATTAATATCTCAAAGAAATATATAATCATTTCAGAATTTATATAAACAATAATTATAATCATGTTGATCAATCACCTTTGCACTTAAGCTAAAGATATTCAATTATAAATTCAATGGTCATGATTATACCAGTCAACAATTCATCTTTCCACTACTGGCCAAAGAGAACTCATAGTCACGATCATACCAATAATCTACCCATCTTTACACTCAAGTCAAAGAGAAATATCATCATTAGGATCATAAAAATGTTATATATGATAATAAAAATAATATGATCAACAACTGCATTTAATTTCAAGAGTAAGATTCATAAATCAACAATAATTTGGTCATAAAAATAAACCAATTTTGTCATGAATAGTACCCGTGAATAGTAACTCGTGAATAGTAACTCATGAATAGTAATCCGTATTCGTACATATTACCGTATACGTAAATAATATCATATACGTAAATAGTGTCATATATATGAATATAGTGCCGTATACGTGAATAGTAACCCCGACATGAAAAAGGTAGAAATTCCACAATAAAACTCATATCAATAATTCAGCATAATGACATTGAAAAAAATAATATCATTTAAGAAGAAAATAGCATCCCTTACAATCCCTTACAATCTCTTAAAATCCCTTACAATCTCTTACCTCAAAAGAGCAGTACTTCTGACTGGAATATCAGATATGATGCTAAAGGAAACTTGCACTCATTAGCAACTCTCAAAGTATCAAAATACTCACAAAATACGCTCGATAATATAGAGAGAGAAAGAAAGAAATCTTATGTTTCTGGTGTGATTTTTAATTCTAACTTAGCCCTCTATTTATAGAAAAATATTAGCACGCCGAAGCAGACTTGACCTGCTACCTGATGGCTTTACCTGCTACTATTGTCACCCTTCACATTTGAATTAGAATTTCAGCATATTTTTTCACCAACCAAAATTAAGGCCAACCAATTCTAGAATTTTCCACCAAGATGATAAATTCTGAAACTTCAACAATTTCTGAACCAGTCACCTCTTAAAGTTCATAACAAATTATACGTTCATTTTTAACGGTTCAGAATTTGTGGACATATACTCAACTTATATATGTATAACATATCCAAAAATCACAACGATCAAACGGTCGGATTAAAAATTATAACTTACGCAATATATCTCAAGAACACTGGTTTGATTTTTAATACCTCCAATCCGATAAAATACTGATAAAACACCTCAAGATTAATTCCTTCATTTATAACCACATAAATAAATCCATCATTTATATCCGCATCAAATAAATATTTCCTTATCATATAAATTAATAATTAATTATTCACAAATAATATTACAGAATCACAATTAGGTGATCAAAACTCTCCTTGACAGAACTTTCTAGAAAGAGGAGGCTTTTCGATAAGGATTTCTCCTTACTGGCGCGTAATTAGGTGATCAAAACTCTCCTTGACAGAACTTTCTAGACATTATCAATAATGCTATCTAATAATATTATTCAATTAATATAAATTATTGATCTGATAATGGGAAATATCTACGCGGCAATGATAATTATTGAAACAACAATAATATAAAATATCTACGCGTCAATTATTGAATCAATAAAATAAAATATTGAACAGTAATTATTGTGACAATTATTGAGTAGTGTATTCTTACGTAAGAATCAATAATTTCAAAAATACTGTGCAATACCGTGTGATACTGAGCAACCACGCGTATTACTGTATTTTAACCACCGGGTAATCCAACAGTGTTAACGGTAACGATTACGTTGTTATTTATAAAAACTCAAACTTGTTATTTTCTTCATCAGACAGTTATTCGTTATGGGGCCCACAAATGGCTGCGTCGTCGTACGAATATTCCCCGACAGTAAGAATATTCCACGACCAAACGAATATTCCCCGACATAAATGAGTATTTTATAACCACTTGCGTATTTTGAAAAAAAATTCATATCTCACCCTTAACTTTAACTTTTTATCAATTAACCATTTACTGAATAACAATTATAAGAAAAATTAAATATTTTTATTTCATAAAATTCGGGGTCTTACACTTCGGCCCCACATAAAAAGCTGATATAAAATATATTACATCAACATTTGTAAAATATTTATAGAATAGTTTATTTCTTTAATATTATTCAAAAAGAATTTAGTGGAACCAAAGGACTCTTTTAAGGCCAGTTCTCCTTTTGCCATTGCCATCTTGTATTTAGGCTCCTGCTAGTCCTAAATGCACTATCGAAATAGTTAGTATGAAATTAATTTTGATCATTAATATAGTGTTGATATGCAAGTTGACGGTTGAGATGTAATTTTTCTTTGCGTGTCAGCACTATATTGATCAATTAACTAATTTATTATAAAATTAACTTGATGATAACCGAATTCACGTATTACATTGGAAGTATACTATTACTACTATTCTTGCTATGGAGAATATTCGAATGCAATTAAATCCCCTTCCACCAAATTTTATTTTTAATCTTATTTTTTAAAAAAATTACTTAAAATTAAGATAAATCATTGAAAAATATGAAATACTAAGATTTACAATAAAAAATAATACTGATATATGCACGCCTTAAAGTGACAGCCGCACACTCAAATATGAGGGAGTAACTAAATTCTCCTTCATAAATGGTAGACCTGGCAAACGGGCCCAAAGCCCGCGGGCCGGGCCGGCTCGTCCGCTAAAAAGCGGGCTTTAGGCCACACTTTTTTGGCCCACAAAAAATCGGGTCTTTTTGGCCCGGCCCGTTCAAAGCCCGACCCGGCCCGCGGGCTTAGCAGGCTGAAAAAAATACAAAAAATAGGCATAAATCACCTTCGGTCTGCGGCTCGGCCCGGCCCGCTCCTGAGCTCGCGGGCCGGCCTAGCCCGCCCGTGAGCCCGCGGGCTATGGACTTACTTTTTGGGTCCTTTAGAATAATATACAACATTTAGAAAATAATTACACTATTAGTCTACTCATAAAATATTTACACAATTAATACACTTTCTATATTTATTTACAATATTAGTGCAATTAGGATTTCTTAATTTAGGAAATTAGTATGCAATTAGGATTCAATTCATAATAATAAGGAAACCTAAAATCAAGGAGAAATAACTATCATATTTAATAATTCGAATTCAAATATCTTGGATCTAACAACAAATTCAAATTCAAAAATAATAATTAAAATTCAAATATTTAAAGTTTGACAACGTCATCTTCCTCCTCCCCTTCGCCGGTCATCTTCATCCTCCCCTTCGCCGCCGCTTCAACATCATGGACGCCGATCTCCTCATGAATTATGACGAAGGTTGATTTAGTCCATAAATTAAAAGGAGAAAAAGATAAGTTATAGTGCAGTTGGTATCCAAATATTTATACAAAGGTAACCATTTTAGTTTTTCTGGGTAACCAAGAAAAATTTTAGTGCAGTTGGTAACCAAAACTTCCGAAGGTAATAATTTTAGTTTTTGTTGGTTACATTTGTATTAAGGTTTGGCTACCAACTGCACTATGGAAAAAAAATTCTATAATAGATTTTTTATAATTAATTGGTAACTCAATAAAACTGAATTGGTTACTTTTGTATTAAAGTTTGACTACCAACTGCATTATAAAAAAAATCTACAATAGATTTTTTAATTAATTGGTAACCCAATAAAACTGAATTGGTTACATTTGAATAAAGTGTTAGCTACCAACTGCACTATTAAATAAAAAAATCTATAATAGATTTTTTAAAAATAAATTAGAAACCTAAAAACACTGAATTAGTTATCTTGGTATGAATGCTTGGCTAGCAACTACACTATAAAAAACGCAAAATTGTACTATGAAAAAAATCATATGGGGAGACTCTAATCAATATTTTCTATGGAACTTGAAAAATGCCAAATCAGCAACGAAGAAGATCATCATGCCGGCGACGGATCACCAAACCTTCATCTTCTCTCTCTCACTATCCATCTTCTCTCTCTCTACATTTGCGTCGTTCTCTCTTTAAACGAAACCATACCGGCGACAGATCACCATGGGTTCGTTCTTGAACCGGATCAGTATCCGCCGGAACCCGGTGACTTCCATAGAAAACAACCACGACCAAGAGCAAGAAGACCTTGAAATCTTCCAAAAATTCGTCATCGACTTCTCTCCATTGCCTGGTTCCGTAATTAGTAATTACAACGGGATAGATGAAGGCTGCTGTCATAATTTACAGAAGCAGCCAACACTCATGTTTTCACCTGAGGGCGTGTAGGTTTTCTTTGTGGGCCTCGGCAGTTGTTGGCTATGAAAATGAAGCAAATTAATACTTAATTAGTAATTACTTAGAGTTGATTTTTTAATATATAGATATATTAATTACTTAATTTAATTAGTAAATTAATACTAATCCCTTAAATTAAGGAATTTTAATTGCTTACTAATTTTCTAAATTAATGAATCCTAATTGAACTAATATTGTAAATAAATATGAAAGTGTATTAATTGTGTAAATAATTTATGAGTGCACAATTGTTATAATTATTTTTAAAAATGTAATAGAATATGTAATTGTACCTTACTTTTTTTGGACTCGGCCCGCGCCCGTCCGCCCTTTTAAATGGGATACTCAATTTATTTATTTATCATTTGTTCATTTTATCATTCACTCTTATATTCGATCAACTCTACAGAATTCTTATAAAAAAGAAAGATAATCAATCACACTTTTTCATTTTGTCTGCCAACAAATATTTATCATTATATTAATTAAATAAATTTATATTATTAAGGGGTCTCGCCTAGCAACCTTCATATCTTTTTTTTAATTAGTAAACTTAAAAAATAAATTAGTTCTCAAAAGATGTACTAAATACACAATTTAAAAATAAAACATTACTCTTTCTTTCCTCTTTTAACTGTACAATGTCATTTGTAGATTTAAATAAAATTAGTTACGTACTTCTTCATATGATTCTTAAACATTAGACATATAATTGGTTCTTTCACGTCTTTTCAATTAATTTACTCTAATATAATAACATTTTCTCTTTTCTCTTTCATTTTTTTTCAATAAATTTTAGAAAGTTAATATCATTATTATTATTATTATTTGATAATTAATTTAGCCAATTAAACAAAATAATAAATATATTTTTGATCTATGTATTTACTCCTAAAATGCCACCTAAAAGAAAACAAAAAGGGATTATGAGGACTAATTTACTCTTAAAAGTGTACAATTAAGTGATCTCATTGGTTAATTAGTTTAAGAAAGAGAGAGCATTAAAATACAAATATGTTATCATGAATATTGTATACTTATTTAGTTATTTTGTTCTAAATTTTTAGAATATTTATATTTACATTTTACTAATCATTGCGCTCTTAAAAAATGTTTGATTCTTTAAATAAAAATTTGATGTAATGTAATAGAATTGTAATATAATGTAATGTAATAGACTTGTAATGTAATAATAGAATATTACAATTTACTTATTTGTCATTTATCAATATTTGTGTAAGAATTGTAGTATCATTGCATTATACTCTTTGGTCTTGGTTAACTATGTAATGCAGTAAATCACACAAATTATAGTAGAAAATATCACACCAATTATAAATAATATTTTGAAATTCGCACCAACCGGTATGTCAAGTTTCGGTTCGGTTGGACTAATTTGGTCAAAACCTAAATTAAATCGATCGAACCGATGGTTCAACGATAAAATCGGTTAAATTAATTTTTAATTATTTTTTAATACCAATGCTTTTTAAATATTAAAAGTAACCACATTTAATATTATTGCAATATAAATTTATTATATTTTAGTTTATCAAAAACAAGATATTTAATTATTTTTATTAATTATTAATAATATATTTTTCTCCTTCACCTTTTTTTGGTCCCTTGATTTATTTCTCATCTGCTATTTTAAATGGATTTTGACCTTAAAATGGTAAAATTTTGTGAATGTTATCCTTTAATTCTCTTTTCTCCATCTCTCTGTCTTCTGTATAGTCACCTAGTGTTGACTGTAGAGACAAAATGGGGTTTAGGGTTTTAGGATGACAGTACAAATAGAGCAAAGTAGCAAAGATAGGGCAGCTGGCCCTGACCCTGACCCAACTAGTGCAAAGTGTTAACTGTAGTTACCCTATTCTATTTCTATTCTAAGCTCACCTCTCTCTTCATAGGTCTGTATCCATGTACACCTCCCACAGCTACCTAAGTTGTGCTTAAATTTTCCAAGTTAAGTAATGGTGGGAGATATGCCCAGAGTCTACAAAGATTTGTTTCTCTCTTCACATCACAATCCAAAGAAAGAGAGATATGAATATGATTGTGATTGGAAGGTCAAATATATCTCCTCTCTATACCAACCAAAAGCCCCAGAGAATATGTAGGTGAGGTGATAAATGTAATCTATTTTCACTAGAAATATGCCAAAAATTATATATTTTATTTCAATTATCTATTAATTGCGACAAAGTATTGATTGATATACAGTACAATTATTATTAATGCTTTGTCAAGATAATCAAGGGAGTTTTCTGTCTAGTTGCATAGCATCACTCTTTTTACTATTTGCAGCAAATTAAGTTGAGATAAAGTATTGATGAGCTTATATGCTGATTATGTAAGCATATGAAAGAGCATTTGATAGGAAAGCATATTAAAAGCACAAGAAAGAAAATGAGCCTCAAAATTGAGATACCCATCAGCTTTTGGGTCAATATTACTTGCCTACAAACTCCAACTTCTCATACTCCTAAGACCCCCATTTGTAAGACCTTGACTTAGTGAACAATCAACGGTGCCAATTTGGAAAATGAAAATCTTAAACAATACCATTAAATATCAATCTCAAGTTCTTGCAAGATAGACAATAGTAATACATCATAGTCTAAGCTGAGACATTTTCAAGAACTTCCGAATGTAAGCAGGAAATTGCAAACTGAAGTTTAGATATCAAAGTATACTTTGACCTTTACATGCCAATTAATCCATCGACACAAGCATACATGAGGGAAATACCAGAAGTGCGGTTCCATAATAGCAATTGGAGCAACCGGACGCTTGAGAAGTCTGCAGCCATGATTCAAGGGAAATATGGACCACCTGTTAAACCTTGATTCAAGAAGATAAACCGAGTTTCTCCAGCCTCCCCAGTTGGCCGTATTGACTACCGCAGATCCTTTCATATGAGTTAGAAACAATGCTTCTTTACCCAAGTCATTTATCTGCACCCATTTCATACTCCTATCGTCGAGTTTGTAAATTGTAATGAGTCTGAAGCCCAAATCTACATGGGGTCAACGAAACATAATCATGAAGAGTAGCTCATTCTCATCCTCCTTTGAAGTGACTAACTGCAGAGATGCATTCCACGAATCAAGGATGGTGATGCCACTATTGTACATCTGCAGAAGCGGCACAGGGTACAGTTTCAATTCTCCAATTCTAGCACCACCGGTTATAACATAAATTTTGCCCTTGAAAATGTTTATATCCACAATTGCCAGATATGCGCCCATATCCGCGAGGCCAATCCTTCTCCAAACACCACCACCACTTAGAGATAAAAGTATAGACTTCATATATCGGCCAACAATTATCAGGAAAAAACCAGAAACCTGAATTGAATAAAAGATGGTGGGATGAACTTCGTAATGAACGATGAAATTAAGATTTTTGGCCAGGACAGGAAAATGGAGTTCTTGTCTTGTAAAAGGATTAACAAGCCAAAAATTATAATCTTTGCCAATTGTGATCAAATACCTACAAGATAACCCCAAAAAGTGCCTGCCAGTCAAATCAGGCAGCATTGTCTTGTATCTTGTTCCATCAAATATATTGTATAAGAAGCAGGCTCTTTTAGCATGTTTTGTGTAACAACTGCTAAAGGTTGGCATTCCATGAAATCATTTTTTTCCCCCAGTAGCAACTTCCCTCCATGACGTACAAACACCACCTGAATGCAAAGTGTCTATGATGTTTAGTTGTCGCATGATAGAAACAAGCGGGTCAGCAGGAAGGTTGGCCCATGGTCTCCAATTCTCACTATTATCTGACCTCGTGCAGGACTTCGTGCGCTGTCTTCTCTTGTTTGTAGTTCAGCGCACCATTTTCCTTTAAAGACAAGAAAGTGAACAACTTAATCCAATGCTAAATAACCAAGCCCAGTTACATAAAATTCCCTTCATGTTATGGCTTTCATCAAGAACAAAGAAATCAATAGTTCATTCTTAAGGCAGTGCATTAATTCAAAACGCCTTCTTTAAGGTCACAATCACAAGGCAGCACAGGTTCTGAAGAAGACACCATAAACAGATTGTTGGAGAAACCTAATTGAGTAAAATTGTTCCTTCTACCAACAGTACATTGTGTTTTTTTTTCCTGTTAAACTTCATATCAACATGTAAGAAAATTATGAGTGAGTTAAGTTTTACCAATGTCATTCTCACTTTTCATATTTGTTTGATCAATGTAGTCAAGGGAATATATTTTAAGATCAAAAGTGTACAAATTGACCACTCTAAGCAGTGGAAAATAGAAAAGCGCAACCATAGCAATTCTGTTTGGTAGTAAGTAATAAAATTAGTATCCAAAAGATTCTATATTTAATTTTTATAAATGTGATATGGATATCATCCACTTACTAAAAAGAAAGTGATATGCATTTAAAAAATTGACAGAATTTAGATATCACCATAAGCATTTGTGAAGTAGCGCCACAAATGGCAGGTTGCAAACTTAATCCACATTCTTACTGCCATCATAAGGAAATATATTCTGATGCAATTATTGCTGAATCTAGTTGTTACTTTTTATTAGATCAAAGATTACAATTACAGAAAGAAATACATTGATCATCACCATTAACTCCATGATAAGACCTTGTTAGCAACAACACATAAGTATAATCCATGAATAGCTGTTAAACTGTTAAATATTTTTATTAAACGAACAACTATTTAAGGAAGTTTTGGCAAACAAGTAATCAAGTGTACACATAAAATAAACAAGATTAAAATAGGGGTCAAATTAAGTACAGATACTAGCACGACAAAATAAAATAATTGTTGGGCTTGCAAAGAAGATGGGCATGAAATCATACCTTTGGGAGCAAGAAATTTTATTACAATACTAGATCATCATAGAAGACCATTTTATAGGGAATCCTAAGATAAACAAAATGTAGAAACAATCAATAGAAAGTTGAGTGCTAATGTGAAAGAGCTCTAATTCCATGACAATGGGCCAAGGCTTGCACCTACTCTTGTTAATACACAGATGCTTTTAGATTTGCAAATCCTGCAGCCTGCAGGTTGAACTTGTATATGTGGAAAAACAATTGCATACTGCAGGGCCATAAAAATTACTTATAGGATTTTATATTGGGGATCAGGTCATCAGTTGTTACATATTGACTGTCACGAAGCTGGTTCTTAAGAGTAGAATGAAAAATAGCATTATCACAATTTAACTCTACAATTTGCAGTTTGAGTAAGTATAAATCTGACTACGAGTGTGAGTGTGACTGTCTCTCCTAATGAAGCATGTGAGGGTATTACAGATTCGTCAGATTAAGTAAACACTCCGATGTTGTAACTGATTATAAAAAGGATAAGAATGATAAAATCGAGTTGGATAAAAGAAAATAACAAACAAACATACTTGGGCAATAACATTTCTGTTATGAGCTAAATAAATTAAGACTGAAATTGTAATAAGTTATTCTACTCACATTTGGGAATCGGTTAAGTTATAAAATATTGACATATAATTACACCTTTACCACCTAAAATCCCACCAAAATTTCCAAACATTGTGTAGACCTTAAGGGAGTCTTAACAGCCTCCCTTAGTTCATTATCAAGGATGTATCCTTCTCTAGTCATACTGCTTTGGTTTAGAGAAGACGCAACACATTCAGGAAGTAGTTCATGCCCATTAACAAACTAAAACCACAGAGAATCAATTCAAACTCAAAAGCCATATCGCTAGTAACAACAAGAACAGGGTCACATCGTCAGACAAAGAATCTAAACACAAGTTGCACAACAAATCACACAAGCTCATACAAACTAACACCTTGAAGAATCCGATTCAACAAAAAGTTAAGAGCACTATTAAACGACTAAACTAATATAGATAGTAGTAATAAAAAACAAGAATATCTGTAACTAAGGCAGGCTAATTAACAAATAAAAATCACTTTAAAAAAACCTTAAACCATGAATACATAAATTCAATTTCCAAGTAAAAAGACTAAACTATCACAAATAATAAGAAAAGTCCACCTTTTTTTAAAGCAATTTAGAAAAACCCATTGAACTAAAACTATGAAATAGCCAATTAAAATCAAAACTGAGAACAATATTATAACAAAAAACGAATTTGGAAGTTGAAAGGCAAAAGGGTTACCTAACATTATATTAAATGAAAGGATCATAAAGTCTTTGTCTTGCTAAATGGGTCTGCTCTTTTGAGCTGAAAAATTCCTCCAACATTGAACCTGAATCAATAATCAGCCATACACTGTCCCTGTAGATAGTGTACTGATAAAGAAATAACACATCGCCGCCCGTGATGTTGACGTCGGTGCCACCGATGGCTCGGATTGCTGGCGGTGATGGTGGATGCCTGAATTCTGTAGAGGTGCCCATTTTCCTGAGCAGAAAGAGAGAGAAGGAGTCAAGGAGGCGGCGAGGGGCGGTGGTTAATATTTTTGGTTGTTGACAGAGAAATTGCTACACTTTTTGTAATTGTTTTAAAAACATTAAATATTTTTACAACTGTTCAAACCACGTTTAATATTTTAAGTATATAATATTTTGATAACATTATTTTTATTTTAATAATATCGATTATTTTCATTACTTAAACAACACGAGTATTTTAAAACTATAAATTGTAGAATATTTGGATTTTCTTTTTTCAACACAATTTATATGATTTTTAGTTTCTTACATACTTTTTAACTTACTTAAATATATATTTGTAATTTTTAAATATAATAATAAAATACAATTCAATACCGTTAAATATGTCATAATTACGTGAACAAGTATTAATGATAATATTTTTAAAAAATGTGTAAATATATTATTGATAATATTTTATTTCAACTTTAGATGGTTAAGTGTATGGTTACTCAATTTTTTACCCACTTTAAACATATATGATACAGGTACCCAAAGAATGTGAGAGTCTCATCAAATATTACGGTAGTTGATACAGGTTTAGTCCTTAGCAACGTTGGTCAATTATTCAAAAAAACTATAGAGAAATGAAATATTGAGAAAGCCCATACTACTAAACATTTCCTTTTTAAATTAAAATGATAACACTTTTTTTTTACTGGCACTAAAAATTTGAACTTCCACCTTCGTGGTATAGAAGGGAGAGGGATAACCATTGAACCAAGACTACTTTCATAACATATTAATAACCTTGTCGAAAAAAGGGCATTAAATTGAGCACCATCAGCAATTCAACATGCAAATATGCAGGTTCAAATCAGCACTATAACATAGCTATGAAACATTCAAAATATTAGGAGTAAGCTTAGTTCAGTCAGCAATATAGGAAAAAAAAGATAGATCCGGTTATCATGAAGTTAACTTCATGGTAAGTTGATCAATTGACCAATATAGTGCTAACACGTAGAGAGAGATAACCTCCCGCCAGTGTGTCGACCAAAGTAAACATCATGCTAACCACTCCCAGAAAAGATGCCTGTTTATGCCAGAAAGAACACAATGATATGGGAAAAGCTGAAAATGTTTCTTGATAAACATCACATTATAGCCCGAGCAGATGATTGCAATTGAATATTCGAAAACTACAAAATGTAATTAAGAAACTTCTAACTGCAAGTTCGGGTATCAAATTCCATTTGACCTTATACGTCAAATGATCCTTCAATAGAATTCCTCTCATAACATAGGTGAGGAAAATACCAAAAATGTGGTACTAGAATACTAGGTTCTGGAACCACTGGAGTCACTTCCTCACACCCTTGGCTGCTGTTCAAAGGAAATATGGAGCATCTGTTAGCTGTTGATCTGAGACTATAGGTGCAGTTGCTGCGGCCGCCCCACTTGGTTGGATTGACAACTGCAGAGCCTCCTGGCATACGACTCAGAAAAACTGCTTCATCACCCATGTCATTTACCTTCACCCATTCCATATTCGCCTCATCTAGTTTGTGAATAACAACTTCTGTCTTCAACGAAAAAATGTCACCGTACCGGCAAAAGGATACCATGAAGAGATGCTCCTTTGAAATCGCCAACTGCAGAGGCGTAAATGACGATTTGGGGATACTGATGCTAACATCCAACAGTTCCAGAAGGAGATAAGGGCTCACTCTCAATTTGCCAATTCTGCCATCACCGGTTAAAACATACACACTTTTATTAAAAAAGGTTAGATCTACAAAAAACCCATCTTTGCCCTTATATGGGATGGTTCTCCAATTGGCTCCACCCCTTCGAGATAACAGCATAGAAGACAATTTTCTGTTAACAACTAACATAAAATGATCTAAAATGTCAGTTGAATAAATGAGGATAGGAAGAGTTTCGGTAAGGCCGAAAAAAAAATATCGGGGGAGTGCAGGAAAATGGAGTTCATCTCTGGTAATAAGGTTCAAAAGCCAGAATTTGGATTCCAAGTTCAGCATGATTAAGTACCCACAAGATAGTCCCACAAAGCGCCAGTGGGTCAAATAATCAGGCAGTATCGTCTTGTATCTTATTTGATCATACATGTTATACAAGAAGCAGGCTTTTTTAGCATGAGTTGATTTAACAACTACTAAAGGCCTTTGCTGTTGCAAGATAGTTTCTCTATTGTCTGTAACAATTGTCCTCCATGATCCACATACTCCACCGATTGAAACAGAGTCTATGAATCCTAGACGCAGAATTATCGAAACCAGAAGATGACCAGTAAGTTTAGCCCATGGTCCCGATTCCCAATCTCTGTTTTCACTGTTATGGGACTTTCGGCTCTTATTTCTTCTCTGCGCCATTGTCCTATTAAAGCAAGAAAATAAAATTTTACGCTAATACAAAAAATAAAATAAAAATAAACATCTCATACTTGGACTAGTAAAAAAATCCAGTAGTTCTCATGTTATTGTGGTGCATTAATCCAAAAGATGTCCTTAAAAGTCGCAAGCATTAAGAAAGCATAATTACTGAGAAGTCGTGAAAGACAAGTTGCAGAAAACCTAATCTGAGGAAGATTTTTCCTTCTACTAACAGGTATGTAGATAAATGTATGATTGTAGTATAAAAGCATGATATACTACTCCCATAAGGAACCAGCCAAAATTACAGCACTTTGACCCATATTTGACAATCCATCCATACGGATGCAAAAAACATGCAAACATATGAGAGCATGTACTATTCATATGATTTAGTGATGTATGTCAACGACTTCATATTAATGAAAAATAAACAAATCTAAGCCATCAAGAAACAAACTTATTTACATGATTATAATAGTGGTGTTCCAACTTCCACAACCTCAAATCAAATATAAATTTACATAGCCTCATATTTTTGCATATGCTTGGCATAGTAAAGATGCAAAACGATATTTTTTGGCTACTTCCTAATGGAAGTAAGGGAAGAGACCACTTACCTCCCTTCAACTATATATTATAATATGTATGCATCTACGTATGTATGTCATGTATGCATGTATGCATATATTACGTATGTGTATGTGCGTGTGTATTACTTTGTGACACATCAAAACACAACTTGAATGTCAAAAGGCATCAAAAGAGAGAGAAGTGGTACAGCTAGTTTGGAAAACAATGGACGCGGTGGTGAACAATGGTGCCAATTGGCAGACTCAGTCTCACGTTTCCTGCTTGATGTTAGGTTTTTGTCTTATTTTCATAATGAAATACAGTTCACATTTTGACAATTAATTATAGCATCAATTACCTCCCTTCAACTATATATTATAATATGTATGCATCTACGTATGTATGTCATGTATGCATGCATGCATATATTACGTATGTGTATGTGCGTGTATTACTTTGTGACACATCAAAACACAACTTGAATGTCAAAAGGCATCAAAAGAGAGAGAAGTGGTACAACTAGTTTGGAAAACAATGGACGCGGTGGTGAACAATGGTGCCAATTGGCAGACTCAGTCTCACGTTTCCTGCTTGATGTTAGGTTTTTGTCTTATTTTCATAATGAAATACAGTTCACATTTTGACAATTAATTATAGCTTCAATTAACTAACTTGATTGTATTTGTGTAGGTTTAAACTAGCTTTCAAATTGTGCTCTCACCATCTCATATTCAGCTGGGATTTAAACTGAATAAAAAGCCTTTTAAACTTTCCAGGATATTCAAATTATACTTGCATTTCTATATCATATGTGTTTTGTGCCTATTCTAGCTCAAGCATTCATGCTAGTGTTGCTCCTAATTTGATAATTTTGTTTAGCTCTCAGCCTAAATTATGCAAGGACTCCATTTCAAAGTCAACCAATGACGATTCAGTTTATTCCTGAGCTATACCATGGCAGTTCCTTCTAGATCACAAAATTTACTTCCGAAAGACTTTCCAAGTCTTTGAATCAAACAATGGAGAAATTCAACTCTATAGATGAAAAGCTAGAGATATTGATGAGTGCGCTACCATAATTGATTAGGGAAGCTATGCAATCAAATCACGATTCTGAATTAGAAAATAAGAGAGACTTGGCACAAAACACAAAGGAAAATAAGAGAAGACTTGGCACAAAACACAAGAAGAAAGAACAAGAGGACAAGCCTATGTTTGACGAGGAGACAGAGTCACAGAGGTGTAGTGTGATCCGGTCAACCCGGCGCTTCTTAAAGAACTTCTATGCTGTATTTTTCCTACGGCTAGAATTATATTTCGTAATCCCTCAAGATGATTAGCAATCTGTACTTCAGAAGACATGGAAGATGGTAAAACAGCTAGTAATTGATCAAATTGGACCCTGTGAAGGAATTCCGGGTGTGCTACAGATCTTTAAAAAGTTGTGGAAACTGCTGGAAGAGATTTGGCTCCACTAATGCAGACACTGAAACAAGATTTGAGGCTGCAAGTAACAGCAAGGCTTGATGAGTGTGTATTTGGCTATGTAAAGGTTGATATTTGCAAATTCTTTGGGTTTAACTTTAACGCTGGCACCACTCCATATGATTCTTTATATGGTTGGCCACCCCCCGTCATATCTACCCCATAAGGAATATTCTAAAGAGGCATCACAAATGTAATAGCTAGAATGTAAGTATGCTGAAAATTGTGAAAATTTTTAATTGTCTTTCTAATGAAGTTGTTATCCTCTCCTCTAAGATCTGCCTATCACTATATCTCATTCAATCTGAATCTTTCTCAATCCTCACGCTAAAATCTATCATTCTCTCTCTGTATTCTCTCTTTATCCCCTAAATTCTGTTGATTCATGACAGATTTCAGATCACAAACTCCATCCGAGACAAATCACTGCACGTCTGCTGTTTAAGAAAGAGGGAGAAACCTCAAATTTCGAAGGGTTCCAAGAGGTAACTGCTCATTCTCAAAGATAATGAGTCACAAGGTTTGAACTTCTGTTTATATGTGTTGGTTTTGACTTTAGGTAAACCATACACAAATGTATTATAAAATAGTTTCACTCAAGGTATGATGGTGAGGCATAATTTTTGTTGGGGTCCACCAAATGGTGTTCCATTCAAATTAGAATTATCCGCCTTGCTACACCAAGACCAAGGGGTTAAAAAAGTTAAAAGCAAATTCCTTAATTCTAATGCATAACAATTTTAAGGTACCTCGACTTAAAAGAAAAAATCAGAAATTTTGAAAATTAAGTAGGTACAGACAAGTAATAAGGTAAAAGGTACATAACAGAAAAATATGCACAATAGATCAGATCAATATTTAAAAGTTCGCATTATAGACTCGTCAACTAATCCCCAATTTGACAAAAACATAAGTTTTTCCTTTCCTTTCCTTTTGTTAATATTTTGACAAAGATGCAATGACAAATGCATTAAAAAGTTTTAACGGGTGTGTGTGCGCGTACAAACATGCACAAACATCATTTTAAAATTAAACTAAAAGGTGAACTGGACTGTTTATTTGATTAGCATTTGAAACCAAATCTAAAACAAAGGATCTCAATTTGTGAGGTGTCCACAAGCAAATACATTTTCATTAATACCTGAGTTGAGTGAAACTCAGGATGTGAGGCTCAAGGGGTAAACCTCAAATTACATTCCTTAAAAGCTCAAGACAGAGGTCTTATATTAACCACTAGAAGCTTGTAATTGAACTACTCACAGGAGAGTACAAAGCATGAGAAGTTAACAATTAACATTCATAATAGCTTTTCCACTACGGAGTCCAGGGGTAGCCTATGCTACGCGGCAGACCTGCAATTGGGGTATTTTTTGAATCACAAGTTTTGATGCTTTTAAAGGACTAATATTCTTTTATATTGATTTCAATTTCCTGCTCAAACTTCATATCCATATGTAAGAAAATTAATTACTGCAGTTCACCATAATTTCATTATCCCTTATGTTAACTATTCTAGCTTAGCAAGAGAATATACTTGGCCAATAAATAGTTTAATAACAAAAACTTTCTCTGAATTGAAGATGTGAAAAATGGTAAAGAAAATTAATTACTGCAGTTCACCATAATTTCATTATCCCTTATGTTAACTATTCTAGCTTAGCAAGAGAATATACTTGGCCAATAAATAGTTTAATAACAAAAACTTTCTCTGAATTGAAGATGTGAAAAATGGTAAAGAGTTAGTACTGATAACCTAATTAGGCTAATTTGTTTGGTCCTAAGATGGTAAATTAACCATAAGATTCTACAGTTAAGAAATAAATGTGGTAAGCCCCTTCATCCATCTTGTATAAATTCGACTGAACTTCAAATATCATCATAAATATTTATAAAATACTACTATAACTAGAAAGATGTAGAACTTAAAAAATTTCTCATTGACATCATACAAAATTTTTACATACCAACCCGATTACAAAAACAATCTACCATTTCCGTTTCCTTTTTTTTTTTTTGCAAAATGTAAGAATACAATCAGACAAAGAAAAACTTAAATTCTAATCAACAAATTGTTTAAGATCATTACCATGACAAGACCTTGTTAACAACATAAAAGAACCATATTCTGCCATCAGTATTAATTTTTTTTCCAAATGTATGATTGTCTAAGAAAATTTTGGCACATGAATATGCAAATCAGATAGATCTAACAAATAAATCAAATCTAATATAAACGAGATTAAAGGAATCGAGATTAGGTAAATGTACCTGTTCAGCAAAATAAGATCAACCTTGAATGTACGAAGAAGATGTGCGGAAAAGCCAAACCCTAGAATAACAATGATCAAATTGTCTCAAGCGGCAATGTTTCTCTTCGTTTATATATCTCTCAATCCAATGGAGATCCTGATGGGCTTAATCCATCCCCAAAAGGATCCGTATCTGTGACAAGAATAGGTGCAAGTCTAGGCCCATTCTAAGCCCATTACCATAGACAAGTATTATTTAAATTGTTAATGCAAATTACTAATTTAGTTGATTTATAACTTTTTTTGTATTTATGCCCTTGTCTCTATTACAAATCCACCTCATCACTGGAAGCTTGTCACCCGTAAGAAAGCTTAGAGATAGAAGAGAGTGAGAGGAAGATGATGCAAGAAAAAAGAAGATGATGATGATGAGAGAGCGCCTTTCGGTTTAAGATATACCATTCAATATCCAAGTAGCAAAGTTATGTTGTCATAAAAAGCCTTTATAAATGAAAATCCTAAATAATACCAAATGTGCAAACAATAAATAGAGCTTGGGAACTAAGACATAATTACATCCTAAATTATCTAAATTAATATTTAAGCTTAAATAATACAAAAAAGTCCAAAGTTTAAGGTAATGAACCTACACTTGCACCTTTACTTGTCACAAAAAATGATACTTTTGCATTGACTCATCAAGTCCATCAGTATCTAAATCAAATAAACATTTGTGATCCCGACACCCGAAAATATTTAACCATCACCATTATAAGGTATGACTTCACGCACATCTTCTTCGAACATTAAATATTGACCATATTTTAGCGAGTATTAACCTTTAGGATCTTACCACAATCTCATTTCAAGCATCTTGTTTATTTAATTTGTTTCATTTATTTGATTTGCATATTGATGTGTCAAAAACTTTCTTAAAAGAACATACAATTTTAGAAATAGCGATTAACAATTTAATAACTAATAGTGTGTTATAGTTATTATATTGCTTACAAGATCTTATCATGGAAGTTATTAAATTTGCAACCTAAAAGTTAGCATTCAATGAGAGATTAGTTCACCAACACTAATCCTCACTTGCAGGCCTCTTATTGGGCTTTGTCAAGTGGATAATTTGGAGGTCATGATTAAGGTAGTAAACAGAGTCCAAAATATCCTCATCTGTCTAAAATATTTGATAACTGTATTCGATCAAAGCGAATATTATCCTTATTTGCATCCATTGAAATGAATAAGAAAATTGATTTAAGCACATCCGTGTCGGCTAATATTCTTATCCGCTTTTAAGAGAGATGAGTATTAATCTCTTAATATAATATTTTTGTCATATTACATATTGAGATTAAAATAAAGAAACTCATATTTTTCTTGAACTACATGCTTATTTATGATTAATTTCATTGTAGCATGTATTTCGTGGAAAGAAATGAATTTCTTATTTAAACTCGACACACCCTATAGTAACTATATTAACATTTATTCAACATTTTATTCCAACTATTTTATGATTATTGTGTAATGTGTTGTAGATCATTGACATTGGCAGGATCATTATAAGGGTGAAAGTAGTATGCACACAAGTCAATCATATTTGATATGATAAAACATATATTTTGTAACAATCTTATTCGTTTATTAATAAAAGAATCATTTAATTAAAGACTTTTAATTTATCTATATGGTGTTGTTAAATAATATGTGAGAAACCCATAGTTTTAAGCAATGTTTTTAAAATCATGACGATAATCATGCTAATGAGATCTAAATTCTTAGAAAGCTTAAAACTAAAATAGTTCCTAATCGATGGATTACTAAAACGGAGGTTAATGAATCCGGATAGATTAGTACATATGTTGCTCGCTCATTGGATGAGAATGATTATCTCAATAATCATTTGTGTGGAGACACTAAAAGCAAGTATGTAGGTGCTTATTGGAGAATAAGTTCACTGAACGTGGCTCGCTAAGGAATACCTAATGGACTTGAGATTATCATAGTATTTTGTATATGATGAGTTATGCTTTGACATATTCCTTAATACTCTTAGAGTATATCAAATGGTATGCTTGGGTATAATAAGTTGTACATGGAGATAATGAATGAACAACAAAAAATCTACTACTTCTAGTAAAAGAAGAGAATGTCATATGTGATTCGATAAATGACAACTCAGTAGTCTTTGGCCAAAGCAGAATGAAATTAGAAAGGTGTTTCTAATTTATATTAATCAAAGTTGTGCATTTAGGATCAGGATACATATAATTAAAAAAATAAGACTTGACAGTAATTTCATGTCTTATATTTAATTGGGACATTGTAAGGTAGAAAAATTGAATTGTACGGTAACTATTTACTCAAATGTTCTTTTATGATTAATGTTGAAATCTATATTATCTGAAAAGTAGTTGATCGCTAAGGGGGCTTACCCTTATTGTAGAATAAATATTATTTATTTAAAAGAATTAAATAGTTTAATTTATTTATTAAAATAAGATTAGAATTGTTCCAATGTATTTATTCACAACCGGTTTAATATGGAGAACCTAAAGGGTCACTCCATAAAAGGAAAATATTTATTTAATAAGTAAATGACATAATCGTAATAATGTGTTGAGTATATTACTTAATCTATGGTGATAAAATAAATTAAATAGCTTAATATTTATTATTTAATATTTTTAAAATATTAAATATAAATTAATAAGAGGAGTCTTATAAATATTATGAGTAAAGTTCAGATCACCACCTGGGGTTTGGGGTCTTTTTCACTTAACCACATGTAGTCAGTAAAGCTACATTTAAACTCCCGACTTTTAGAGTTGAAGTGAAAACGTCATCTTTTCCATCTAACTTAACCGTGTGTGTATGTCAGCCGCCAAAAGCGCATGAGAATGGGCTGTAACGGTCAAAAAAAGACTGGTAAATGTCTGAAATACCCCTTTCTTCTTCCTCTTGGCTTTTAAAAGACAATCTGAATCATTTTGGTCTACCCATTTCAGCTCCATCGCAGACGTGAAGTAGCAGACAAAATTGAAGGCTACTAGCAGATCAAATTCACAACTAAGGTATGCACATCAACTTATTTCTTCCCTATTTCAATCCAAAAGTGATTTCAATCTAAGGTATGCACAAATTACAGGAAAGATTGTTATGGCAATTCAAATTGTAGGATTAGTAATTATTAATTGCTCTTCCGTTACAGCTTCTGAGAAAAGAGGTGATCGTCCACCAGATAAAGATAGGAAGAAAGATGGTATAATGTTTATTGAGCAGTAGATTCATTAACATTAATATTTAATTGGATACATGTGGACAAAAGAGGTTTTCATGTATAGTGTGAATTTTCCTGACAATTTCCATACTTCCTCAAGTAATCCTCATGATTCCGCACGGGGACAGGGGTTAGGGAATTTGATAGGTCTAATCGGAATCTTAGGGGAAAATGGTCGTGGCAACTTGCTGTGGAGGAGGGAAGATTGTGGAAGTGCTTGATTGCAAACAGAGTTAGATTGAAGCCAGGAGGGTGGGTACACTGAGATCTGGGAGGCCCATTTGGTAAATTTATGGAGGTCCATCGCTAGGAGTGGGAGAAGTTTGCGAAGTGTGATCAGTACTGGTAGTGATATGCTTTTGGAAAGACACTAGGGGGGGAAAGTTTTTTTGGTGTGCAACAATTGATTAAGATGCGGGGATTGTGGATTATTTATTGATCAAATGTTGATGTCTCTCTTAGTGTAGATGGCTCCCTTTAGGGGTGGAGAGGATATTAGGTGGCAGCTCCTTAGGAGTGGGAAGTTCACTGCTATATCCTTCAATCAAAGTTTGTGGCGATTGTGAGGAAGGGGATTCCATGAAAGAGCATATGGAAGTTGGGAATTCCGAAGAAGGTAATATTGTGAGTTTGTCAGGGGGGTTCATGGTGAATAAGTACTATATGTGTGGCAAGGATTGGGAGTAGGTCGATCAGTGATCACCAATTTTTATGTTGTGAGTTTGTCAGGGAGTTTGGGGAAAAGTTTTCTCATTGTTTGGGATGATGTGGGCGATGCCGAGCTATATTATGCATTTTTTCAGGAGTTGAAAGAGTAACAGTTGTCACTAAAGTAATCCACGCCGTCTTTGGTGGACGCTACTGATAAAGAGAAAAATACATTAGTTCCAGGATAAGGAGAGGTCCTTCGCCACATTTGCATTTTTGTTTTTGAGCTTGATCTTCTTTTGGCAAAACCAGGATGATGCGGCTAAGTGTTGTCCTCTGTTGATTTTTCTAGAGAACTTTTGCCTTGGGGGATATGTGCTTTATATTTTGTGCCTCGGAATATAGTTGTTTTTTTATAGGGGTTGTAGTTGTTTGACATAGGTAGAGTTTTACCTATCGTCCTGCCTTTACTATAGTATACTAGGAGAAAAATAGTATGTGTGTGTGTATATATATATCATGTATTACATATATTATTCTTCCTCCTTGATCTTTAGGATTTGTTTTGATAATACGAATTAGGTTCAAGCTTTTAGTAAAACTTCAAAGCAATACTCTATTGCTTGCTAGTCTTTAAAAATGGTAAGGATAATGATTAAAAAACCCATTTGAATACTGAGCATGGATTCAGCTCTGATTTTATCCTCCCCCTCCCCTTTGTATTCCCCTCAATAAAACATACTTCTATTGGTAAGTTATAGTGTTTGAAGATCGCTAATGCATGTGTTAACTGACTGTACAGCTATTCTAGCATGTGTTAATTGACTGTACAGCTATTCATAATGACCAAGGAATGTCAGCTGATGTCATAAACAAAGCATTTTTGGCAACTGAAGACGAATTCCTTTCTCATGTGAGACGGCAGTGGTCTATTAAGCCACAAATTGCTTCTGTGGGGTCATGTTGTTTGGTGGGTATAATATGCAATGGAATGCTATATATTGCAAATGCTGGGGATTCTCGGGTGGTGTTAGGAAGACTGAAAAATGCCTTTAAAGAGGTCAAAGCTGTTCAATTAACGGAGGGTAATTAAGTCTTTAGCCAACTCAAGTAACAAAGTTAAAGACGGAAAGCATTTATTCACTTCCAACTCAAAAAGTCGGGAGTTTAAATGTAGCTTTACTGACTACAAGTGGTTAAGTGGGAAAGACCCCAAATCCCAGGTGGTGATCTGAACTTTACTCTAAATATTATTACTATTATTATTATATTTAATTCCTAAAAGAGTTTGGGAATTAATTAATAAAATTACTCTCTCGCATATTCCTAATAAGATTAGGAAGCTAATTAATTAAAAAAGTTTAATTAATTATTCCTAATAAGATTAGGAAGCCTAATTAATTAAAAGAGTTTAATTAATTAAAATAAAATCCTAATCCTAAAATGTTTAGGAGGGTTGCCTATATCTATAAATAAGAGTCTTATTTTGATTTGGGGTTAATGAACATTCCAAGAGTTGGGAGAATACACATAATTTTATAGAGATAAAATCTAGGATTTTGCCAAACACCCATCTTCTTGAATACGTATTATTACTTGGTGGATCACCTCTAGAGGCCAAACACTTGGGTGACTTGCATTGATCTAACGAAGGAATCACATCGGTGGAATTCAAGGAGAATGCGAAGGAATTGGAGGTGACCTTGTACCCGAGAAAGCTTTGATCTACGAGGGAATGATTTTATATCTCCGTGTCTTTTGTTTAATTGATAATTGTGCACAAGGATGATCTTGGTTATGGTTGGTATGTAAAATTTTAAATTCTGATTTTATCGCGTTCTGCTCTATGCATGCAATTTGATTGTATGTATGCGCTATATATGAACTTAACAAGGGGAGGGTCCCCCGGACCATACCCGCCTGTTGAAGTGCCCAACTATGAGTACAATTGATACTCATTTTATACATTCTCTTCTACTTTAATTTTCTTAATTTGTGTGAAACATGTATCTTAGACATCCTTTTGAGGATGGATGTAGTAATTAATGTTACAACGTATTGATATAAAATTTTAAGAGGCAATAGAATAGAAGATAACATTACAGATATTATGTTGCTTGTAAACCACCAAAATGTGTTGAAAAAACACCTAAATTATACGTACATCATTGAGCATAGACGACCCCAAATTATAGGTACATCATTGAGCATAGACTACCCCAAAACATGATATTATTATTTCATCCATTAAAAAATATTGAGATGCAATATAGGCCCTCAAAAAGAAAAACTTTTACAAATTTTGATAAAATAGACTGCATATAAAAGAATATTACATAAGGGTAATATTGTCTTATGATGATCTCTGGATTGTTAGTAGAATTACATCAATTAAATTTAAACAGTTCAGAGGGAATTTTAGTGACTTACTATTTTATCAGGAGATTCGGTAATGTTCAACAGAACTTCAGTTTGTGAGAGGTGTAAGCACTGTGTGCAAACCTGTCCCATACTAAATGAAATTGCTCCCACTTTCAAAGCCAAAATATGTCACCCTTGGTCAGCCGTGCTTGTGTGTACGGGAGTACTTATAATAAGGCTTCAATCGAGAATTAGATCCTCGTTTACTGTTGCTCTAAAAAGTACTTGTGCAACAACAATTACTGCAATTTCCTCCCGTGGAAAGTGAAACTCACTTAGGTTTCCATATCTTGCAAGTTGAGTCTGTAGCTGTAGCGAAAAAGATGCATATCGCTTGTGTAGGGCCAGGTCAATCACTTTGAGTGTCGGTCTCATGATCGTACTGATGCTTTTAGACTTCACAGTACACCTGAAATGCTGTATTTGACTTTCAAGAATGCATCATCACTGGATTACATGATGAAAAACCAGCATGTATCAACCTACAATCCTGCATTGAGAGATAGTTTTTGTTACGCTATTTTCTATTCAAGTATTTGTCCTTTACAAGATAGAATAATTAAAGATGGAAAAGGCAAATGACAGGCAGGAACACAAATATGAAGTTTTAACCAAAAATTGAAGGATAATGCAAGGGGTCACTGCTCAGAGTAGCCAAACTAAGACCACTGACTATGGATTTTGAGCATTACACCTTGATACTTACACATTCACACCCAATTAGTACTTCTACTTCGTACTTCCTCTTAGAAACCAATAAAACTAATGGCTTGTCATGATGTCTTATGAAAGAAGAAAATACTATTCTGTCCGTGTAAACCAAATTTCTGAGACGCAACTTCAGCTCTAAAAAGGAACAACTTTTACAACTATTGATATAAAGATTGCACCTTAAATAATATTACCAAATGGGAATATTGATTATTGACTACTTATATAGTCTCTAGATTGTTACTACAATTATGTCAGTTAAATTAAAACAATTTAAGTGAAAACAGAATTGACTTACTATTTAGGAGATTTTGCAAGATGCTCACTTCTCAATGAACCTCTTTAACATGACTTAAATTGGAAAGAGGTCAAAGCACACTATTAAGTGTGAACCTGTCCCGCACTAAATGAAATTATTTGCACTTGCAATAACCAAAATATGTGTGTCCTCCTTGGTCAGCGGTGCTTGCATGGGGTTCAGCTTCACCTATATGAATTAGGAATGAGTGAATTAGTTTCTAGTAACTATATTTATGCAACAGAGGTTACAACATTTTCACCCCTAGAAAGTGGAACTCATTCAGGTTTGCAAGACTTTCAGGTCGAGTCTGTAGTAATAAAGGAACAACAGCATACTGCCTGTGCAGGGTCCAACAATTACTCTTTGAGTGTCAGTCTTGTGACCATACACACTTGGTCACACGTTTAGGCCTTCCATTGCCGCAGAAAGAGTGATCAGATTCTAAACTAAGCAATGTCACTGAATTAATGCTGACAAACATGGATCAACCTACATGATTCACTATCCTTTTTCAATAAGGAAAATTAAGTGAAAATTACTAAAAATATTATTATTTATTCAGTTAAACAAGATCATTAGTATTTCAACAAAACATTTTTTGACATGTCAGACAGACATGGTACACAAACTACAAAAAATATTTCCTTGTCAACTTCTATAAGTTTTAAGTTTATAAATTTAACTTTGATACTTGGAAGTAACTTTTGAGTACTCAAAAGAAAACAACACCATGTGACAAAGAAAGCATTTCTTGGCATTAAAATGTAATAGAATACATTAAGTTTTCTCCCAAAAATTGGTTACTTGTTGACCATATGTCGCTAAGGTTAGAAAAAGACCAGTTTAGAAGGAATGAGTTTGCATGTGACTGAATGCTTATTGCAATGAAGCGTAAAGTGCCACATATCAGTCAATTTGAGGCAACCTATGATGTTTTAACTGTGATCCAATGGATAACAAATGATAATATCAAGTTGGATGGGCAAAAATATTAAACCTACATAACTGAGAAATAATATATATGCTCTGATCATAAGAAAAAGAAAAATATTAAAGGGTGATAAACGAACACACTTTAGGCATATGATTAGTTGGATTGGAATGGTTTAGTAATTTAATACTGCCCATCACACATTTTCAACAGGAGTCCCCATGAATTTCTAAACATTGTGAACTGTCTAACCTTTAGTAACTTTGCCTTCTGTAGTTGCACTGAATTAATTTAGACAAATTGTTATTAAGCAAATAAGACATGCCTATTAACACAGAAACACAAACAAACTAAAACCATTACCGATCTTCAAAGTTAGGAAAACATAAAGAAACTAAAATCATACAAAATCCAACTTAGTTCAAGCTCAAAAGTAATACTATCAATCATAACAACAGAACAGAATCAATATAGTCGTAACAAATTATCCAATTCAATTCAAACTTATTAGAAAATAAAACCTTGAACTAGCCAATTCAATTCAAATATAAAGAGCAATATTATTAGGCATGACTTGAGAACAAGATCATCTAATCATAAAAAAAATCTAATTCAAGTAATAAAACACCATGATTTCAGTATATGACACATGCCCATTAACAAATACTCCCTCAGTTTCAAACAAAGAGTCTCATTTGACTTGTTTAGAGGTCAGAAATCCTAAAACTAAAAGTGGATTTATTTTATTTCAACCCATACAATTGTGAATATTATAAACTACTACTTATACAAGTTGTACAAATTTTTTTAATCTTAAAACTCAATTTAAATTTTATGATTTCTGGAATTGACACAAAAAGAAAAATCAAAATGGCACTCAAAATAGGGGGTAAATAAAATTTGAGAGTTCTAAGCCTATGACTTACCCAAAAGTCTTCCTCATGCTAATGGGCCTGTTCTTTTGGAGCTGAAAAATATCACCCAACACTGAACCAGCAGCAGATTCAATAATTACCCTAACACTGACCTTGTAGATAAATTCCACCTCGAAGGCCACGATTTTGTTGTCTATGCGACCGATGACTAGGATTGGTTGAGGTGACCGTGTTGGCGGTGGTGGTGATGGTTCACACTCCAAACCCCTAAGATTCACCATCATAATGTTCGTCATCTTCACCACTCCAACCAATTCGCAAGCCAGATCAGAACCCAAACTCAGCCGACAATCTCCGATCCAAACAGAAAAAGGAGGAAAATAGAAGAACAGAATTGATTTCCCTTTGGATTTTATTTCATCCATCAGGTGGAAGGGCAAGATTGGTATAAAAAAAATTTGGGGCACTTGTGGAGCTATAAAATTATTTCTTCTGTTTTATTATATTTTTTACAAGTCCAGTGAGAATATCAAGGAAAATTCATTTAATTAGAAATATCCAAACATGTGATAGAATTTAGAGGGTAATTAATACTCTATTCAAAAAGAAAATACAAATTCTTAATATTAATACCACCATGTGCGTAGGTAGTCAAATGGTCTCGTCAGAGAACAAATACGAAAAGAAGCCTACTACTCTTCTGGTATGATGTCTCATTTGAGGGAAAAAAGAAAGTGAAAGAAAATATAAAAAATTGGCGTCTTGGAGTTTTTTTTATAAAATAGAAAAGAAAAAAAATAATAAAGGAAAATGGTATCTTACAGATTAGTTATGAAAGAAAAGAAAAGAAAAGAAAGTGAGTGTATTTTGAGTAAAAAAAAATATTCTTCTCATTTTTTAAGAAAAAAAGAAAGGAAAATTTCTATTCTCTTCCATCACTTCTTTAATTACTTTCTTTTCTTTTTTACAACTAAAAAACTCTCAAATACTATGGTAAAGCAACACAACCAAAAACACAAATCAAACTCTTACAAAGACAAAATCTATAGGTCAAATTGCCAAGATAACCTTGGTGGAATTAAAAAGAACAAAAGTTAAAGCAGTAATTTAGATATGAAAAGTATTTAGAGAGGCAAATATGGATCAAAAGTAGATCCGGCAAAATCGGTTCAGGCCCGCAGGCTGAGTTAATCAGCTCGTCAAAAAATGGGTTCTGGGCTTTACTTTTTTAGTCCATGAAAATCTGAGCGTGTTTGGTCCGACCCAATTTTAGCCCGGTTCATGAAGACCCAACCCATGGGCGCTCGACCCTTTAAAAAAAATTCAGTTCACTACAGCCTACTACAGCTACTTCAGTGATTCAACATACCAAATGCTTTAAGCCCAAAGCTGCAAAGCATGTCAACACAACACTCAATAGCCCAAAGAAAAGTCAGAAGCCTAAAAAGCTTAACGAAACCCTAACTCCCTAAGGCATAACCGCATAAGTCAATCTGAAATTGCTAAGTCGGCTGTCGAAACTTCCAGTTCTAGAGTTCTAGTCTTCCACAAATCCACACTTTGGTACACTTCCACAGTTCCACACTTCGATCAATCGCCAATTCGTCGATTGGGTAACTTCTTCTCTTCGTCCCGAATCCAAATCCTCAGTCTATGAGACAAATTTCTCTCTCTGGAGTTTGGGTAGTTTTCTCTCTCTATATATAATTGTTAGTATATATACTTTGTAGTTTTAATGATGACAATGTTTATATAGGCTAAATTGATTTTATATTGGGTTATAATCTAATTTGGTCATGTTGATCAAAATTATTTCTGCATGTTAATTATATAATGGATTGCATGGGTTATTGCATGAGTTGATAATTACTTTGTATGGTGGCCCATAAAAGTTTACTGCAGGTTGGAATGAGTAAAACAGGTTGGTTTATTTTTGTCACATGATTTCAGTTTTTATAACTAGAATATATATATGTTTATATCTAATCCTATTTTGCTCTGAAGACTAATTCAAATATGTATTGGAGTATAATTAGGAGATTGATATCTGGAGGTTATATATAAAAAGTAAAAGTGTCTTGAAACTGAAATTGAATTCTTATCTAAGTTCCTTAATTATAGTCTATCATATTTATAGAAATATATCTTTCTAATATATATATATATATATATATATATATATATATATATATATATATATGGTTACCAATTCGTATTTGGTTGGGAGATTTTTTAGGAATTGGGATAATTAAGGATTCTTATTCAAAAGCAGTTGTTTCTTTGAAGGATACAAGCTAACAGCTAGCTGGACTCTTTCAACTTGTCTTTGGATGTTACTTGACTTCTTCATAACAGTATATCTCTTATATATCTACTGAGTTGTTATTGCTAATGTATATCTACTATTTTAAAGAATTAGTCGTTGCTTGAATGGATTGGAACGTTACTTTATAGTCATTGCTCTACTCTCCTTTATATATATTGTTGCTCGGCTACAATGAGATACAAGAGATTGCAGAATAGAAATTCTTCAAGCACTACAAGAAAAAGGTTTATCAGCGACCGACTGCGGTCGCTGATAGTCGTTGCATAAATGGTCACTGGGATGCACATCAGCGACCGATATATCTGCGACCGATATGAGCGACCGAAATGACAAATTCGGTCGCTAAGCTGAGTCAGCATGGTCCAAGGCCAAAGCTGACATGGTTTACGTGGCAACGACTGCTATCAGCGACCGCATGCGGTCGCTGATCTAAAAAAAAATGAAAACCAAATTTTTGTTGTTTTGCATAATTCCTAAAAACATGTACCTGTTTTGTACCTGCTTTATCCCAACACACATACACAACAAGATAAACAGCATGCACAATAATATAAACATCCATCGTCCACCGACACATACACCAAACTAGTATATAAACTATATAAACCTTTAAAAACCAATATGACTCACAAATTATCATATCACTCTTTTAGTCTCAGTTTGCACTATAGTTCTTGTATTCCTTCTTTCATATCTATTGTAAACATAGTACAAGTCTAGGTTGGCTTGGAGTTTTTGTATATTTTAGTAATATTCAATCTGTTCAACGAAGCTATCAAAGTCTTAGAGGTGAGAGGTGTTGCAGAGGTGTCTAATCGATTGTCGTTGTAACAAGGAGTTCTATTTACTTTGTAATTGCTGATTATTATTTTAATAAAGTGAATCTCCAATCCTAGTTGGGATTGGACGTGGATTAGGCTACTAGACTAGAGGATAGGTCCTGAATCACGTAAAAAATCTCAGTGTGATTTACTGTTCTTTTGTTTCTGTTTTAAGCTTTAATATTCTGGAGATTTTTATTTAAGTTGAAATTTTTTTATACTAATACGGACATGTATTAGCTGTCCGTTTATAACTGACAAAGAACATAACTAATACGGACAGAGTTAGACCGTCCGATTATAGCCTGCTATAGTAAACTTTAAAAATTGGTCACTGTAGATCACTTCTGATTATTTATACCTATTCACCCCCTTTAGGTGTGCTTAATTACAGAATTTCAATACTATATCTATATTTGTTTATATATATAACCATGTACCGATGTACATTAGAATTTGGATTTGAAATAGTGAAACCCTCCTATTTTTTATGTATGGCTACTTCAATTTTCTACTTATGTTAATTTTTCCAATATTCAGTACTCGAAATGAAATGTACACAACTATTACATATTTATACTACTACATACTTGCTGAAAATAAAGTTAATCATACACCTCATCCTTATCCTTTACCTAGATCTAACCGACTCGCGTGGAATAAGGTTGGTACTATAATATAGTAAATATGGAGTACTAAATATTAACCATCCAATATATGTTATTCCCTGACAGTGCTTTCGTAATCATTGCATCTTGTATGTTGTTCTTGTAATTACTTTTATGGGTTCTATTTATGGTTTGAATTTGTCATTATTGGTGTTTAATTCTTTTGACATCTTTGTGTCTTGAGTTGCCTTTACTTAATTTTAAGTCTATAGGATGTCATTGGTGTGATTTTACTAAATTTTGATTGTCTCTATATATGGCTACTTCTATTTTCTTCCCATGTTCAATTGTCCAATATTATTTCAATTTGTAAAAAATTAAAAAACTGAACTTTTTCACATTCAATTACATGTTCTGTATAGTCTTTTATTAATGGTTACTTTGTTAGTTCATTGTATTTTTCTTGGTGAGTATGTGTTAATTGTTTAAAAATATTTTTTGTTTGTTGAGTTCTTATGGATCGACAGGATCGTGTAACAATTGATTTAATTGATGGAGGAGTTGAAAGCTCGGACAATTTGACACAACCAATTGACAGTTCGAAGAGAAAGCGAAGGGAAGAAAGTTCAATTTGGAATCAATATGAAAAAGGTAGATCGTTCAACCAAAAAGTTAAGAGCATATTGTAAAACATGCACAAAAAGTTATGTTATTGAAGATAGTGGTAGTTCTCATGGGACTAGAAATTTGCATGCACATGAAAAGTCATGTCTCGATTTAGTTAACCAAAATGTGACTCAAATTCATCTAGATCGTGAAGGGAAAATGTGTAATAGAAAATTTAGTCAGCTCATTTATAAGGATAAAATGGCTGAAGCAATCATGATGTATAACTATCCATTCTTGATTATTGAACATTAAGGATTACGAAGAGTGCATAACTATTTGAATCTGGGTGTGAAATCGTATAAGAGAAACACTGCCAAAGCGGATTGTATTAAAATTTATAAGCTTGAGAAAGTGAAATTAAAACGTGTATTTGAGAACATCCGCGGTAGAATTTGTCTCACTTTTGATTTGTGGTTGTCCGATACTAGAGAGGGTTATATTGGTTTAACCACTCACTTTATTGATCATGATTGTGTGCTGCACAGTAGGATTATAAATTTCTGTCATTTCCCCCCATCACATACTGGTACTCTTTTATCAGAAAAAATCTTTGAGTTTTTGAAAGATTGGGGAATTGAAAAAAAGATATTTTCTCTCACTTTAGATGATGTAACAAACAACTACAACATGCAAAATTTCTTGAAGGCTCATTTAAGAGGAAACTTGCTTTGCAATGATAGTTTTTTCCATGTTCGGTGTTATGTTCACATATTAAATCTCATTATTCAAGATGGTTTGAAAATTGCAAGTGAACCTTTACGCAAAATCAGAGAGTGTCAAATATATTAAGCGATCTGAAAGTAGATTATTAAACTTTGTTACATGTTGTGAACAATTGCATGTGTCCGTAGAATCGGGTTTGCGTTTAGATTGTGTGACTAGATGGAATTCTACATGGGAGATGCTTGATAGTGTTCTAAAATTTAAAAATATATTCTTTCAATATGCCACGTTTGAATCATCTTACACAACTTGTCCATCAAATGATGAGTGGGAAATAACACAAGCTATCACTATATTTTAGAAACCATTTTGGAAAATTATAGAACTTTTTTCGGGAACGAGTTATCCAACAACAAATCTGTATTTCTTACATGTGTTGAGGATAAAAGAATTTTTGGTGTTTAATAAGTCTTGTGAGATTGAGGTAATTAGAAACATGGCAAATGAGATGTTGCCAAAGTTTGAAAAATATTGGAACGACTATGTTGTTATCTTATCCATAGCTACTATTCTTGACCCAAGGTATAAGGTGCAATTTGTCAAATTTAAATTAAAAAAAAATTGAGACGGATTAGAATTTTATAAATAGAAAAATGGAGAAAATTGTGGATGCTATGAAATCTTTGTTCATGGAATATGTAATGTGAAAGTAGTATGCATATAAGCTAATCATGTATGATGATAAAACATATAGTTTGTAAACAATATTATTCATTTATTAATAAAAGTATTTATTTACTAAATACATCAATTTATCTACACGGTGTTGTTTTAATAATATGTGATAAAACCATAGTTTTAAACAATGCTTTTAGAATCATGATAAGATCATGCCATTGAGATTTAAATTCTTAGATAGCTTAAAACTAAAATGTTCCCAATCAATGGATTACTTAAAAGGGGATTAGTTAATCTGGATAGATTGATACATATGTTGCTTGCTCATTGGATGAGGATGATTGATCTCATAATTATTTGTGTGGAGACACTAAAACAAGTATGTAAGTGCTTATTAGAGAATATGTTCATTGAACGTGGCTCGCTAAGGAATACCTAATGGAGTTTTACTTGCCTATCAATATGAATTTCTGTAGTGATAGTAATACAATTGATCCTTAGACTTGAGATTATCATAGTATTTTGTATATAATAATTTATACTTTGACATGTCCTTTAAGACCCTTAAGGTATATGAAAGGGTATGCTTGAGTGTAATAAGTTATATATGGAGATAATGAATGATCGATAAATAATCTACCACTTTTAGTAAAAGAAGAGATATGTCCTATGTGATTCGATAAATGACAACCCAGTAATCCTTGACAAAGGTGGAATGAAACTAGAAAGGAGTTTTTAATTTACATTTATTCAGAGTTGTGCATTTGAGAATTGAAATACATATAATTAAATAAAATAAGACTTGACAGTAAACTTCGTATCTTATATTTAATTGGGACATTGTATGGTGGAAGGATTGAATTGTACGGTAACTATTTAATTAAAGGTTCTTTTATGATTAATGTTAAAATCTATATTATCTGGAAAGTCGTTAATCGCTAAGGATGCTTATCTTTATTGTAGAATAAATGTTATTTATTTAAATAAATTAATAGTTTAATTTATTTAATAAAATAAGATTAAAAGTATTCTAATTGATTTATTCACAACCGATTTAATATGGAGAACCTAAAGGGTCACACCACAAAAAAGAAGAATAATTATTTAAAAAGTTAATGGTATAATTGTAATAATAAGTTAAGTGTATTAAATAAAACCCTATTCCTAATAAGGTTAGGAGGGTTAACTAATATCTATATAAAGAGTCTTATGTTAGATATCAGATAACGTGTTTTTTCAATTATTGGGAGAGTACAGAGATTTCTATAGAGATAGAAACTAGGATTTGGCCATATACCCTTCTTCTATACTTCTTCTTCTTCCTTGGTGGATCACCTCTAGAGGCCAAACGCTTGGGTGGCTAACGTTGATCAAAAGAAGGAATTAATCTCGAGTATTCAAGGAGAGCACGAAGTAGACTAGGAGTTCAACTTGTACCTGAGAAAGCTCAAATATTTAAGGGTATGATTCTTATTCTCTATCTTCTTTTGTTAATTGATAATATAGCACATAGCATGATCATGGGTATGAGTTTGTATAAAATTTTAAATTTCTATTTCTTCGCGCTTTCGCCTTATTTATGTGATTTGATTACGTAATTACAATATATACAAATCCTACAGTGGTATCAGAGCCAAACTTTGTTCTAATCGTCAATTTTATGATTCCATGTATGAATTAATATGTGATTGGATTGAATTTTCTAGGTAGAAAAACTTTTTTGTTTCTGCAATCGGGCGCAGTTGCGCCGCCTCCAGTTCATTCTAGAGTGCAGGTGCACCGTTACCCAGATCCAATTTCCTGGATGAATAGCACAGTTGCCCCGCGACCCAGTTTTTTCTAGGCGCTGTTGCTCCATTGGGTAGAATCTGAATTTTTTTTATTTTTCTTCAATCAAAATAAATGGTTTATTTAATTGATAAAAGGTTAAAATAAATGAGTTTATTTTATGATTTCAGATTTCTAAAAATAAAAGAGTTTAATTTGGATTTGATTTTTGATTAAAATAAAAGAGTTTATTTTATTTCAAAACTAAAATTTAGCAAACTTTTGCCCATTAAATTGATATCAATACACTAGGATATTCTTTTTTCCAGAAATAGTAGAAGTGATGAGAAGATATTCATTATCATTCTTATTGGTTGTTTCAATGTGAAAACCATTTAGTCGAATATCTTTAAAACTAAGAAATTTCTTCTTGATTTACTAGAATATAGAGCATTTTTGATAAAAACTTGTGTCTCATTTGGTAACATGAAACTAGCTTTTCCAAATCCTTCGATTAAATTTGATGTGCCAGAGATAGTTCCTACATTTCCCTTTGTTTTGATTAGTTGTGAAAAATATTTCTCACTTTAAAGGATTGTATGAGTTGTTGCACTGTCTGCCAAACATGTATCCTCCATATCCATTTAAAGATGGTCTGACACATATAAATACATAAATAAGAAAAGTTACACTTCAAATATAATTTTATTAATGATAAACACATACCACATATAGAACAAAAACTAATAATATTATACATGCATGATGTTCAATTAAAACAAGAAATTAAACGATATCCCAAAAGATACTTTCAGAAGGTTCAATAATATCAACAACCTTTTCCTCATTGTTGGTCATTGGTGGATCATCAACAATATTCAATTGATGATTAACAAAGTTTGTTTCTGCTTCCACTACTTTGTTATTTTGAGACTCCTGGAATAAATTAGCCAGATGCCTTGGCGTACGACAGGTACGCGACCAATGCCCTTTCATCCCACATCTAAAATAAACATCTGGTTTGTTCTTTATCGGTGTTGCATTTTCTTTATTTTTACCCGACCCAGACACTTGCCACTTCTGGTGGCCTGAATTATCGCGGTTCTGGAATTTATTGTTATGATGGCCTCGTTTATTCTTTCGTCCCCAAGGCTAGACAATCTATTGTCACGTTTATTCTTCTGGAATGACGTGCTGTTAATATCTGGCAATGGGGTAGCACTTGTTGGCCTTACTTGATGGTTTTCAACAATAATTCATTATTCTTTTCTGCAACCAGGAGGATAGACAATAAGTCACTGAATTTTGTGAACTTACTCTGTCTATATTGTTGCGACAGAATCATGTTGGTGGGATGAAAAGTTGAGAGCGTTTTCTCTAATATTTGGGTTTCAGAAACTGGATCTCCGCACAAAGCCAAAGTAGAGGTTATTCTATAAACATTGGAACTATATTCCGTAATTGATTTGTAATCTTGTAGCCTTAAATTAAGCCACTCAAATTTGGCATTAGGGAGAATAACCAATTTTTGGTGGTCAAATCTTTCCTTCAGTTGTGTCCATAAAGACAAAGGATCTTTGACTGTTAAATACTCAGTCTTTAATCCTTCATCAATATGGTGACGAAGAAAAATTATGGCTTTTGCATTTTGTGCCGAAGTTGCTGTATTTCCTGATTCAATGGTCTTTTCTAACTCATTTGCACTAAGGTGCAATTCTGCATCAAGTGCTCAAGCCAAATAGTTGTCTCCAGAGATTTTCAAAATAAAAAAAATCTATTTTTGCCAAGTTTGCCATATATTCTGGGTTAAAACACAATTTTATTATTTATTAAAATAATAAATAATTGCATGTATAAAATAGGAAAAATAAGCTATACCACAACCTCAAGTGGTGATAAAATGTGAATATAAATATTCTTATATTTACGTTATTAGCATATTATTTTAGTAAAAAAAATATGCAATCGTTAATGTATATATACAATTACAAATATATATATATATATACAAAATTGCAAATGGATTTTCACCCGCCATGCGGTAATTCACGTAGACAGATCATTTTCATAATTTAATAAAGAATGAATACGAAGGATCATTCATCATGCATGCGATAGACCGCACAGACAGGTTATTCTAACATAATAATAAATAATGGAACTAGGTCATGCGTAATACGCACAGACAGGATATTCCAACAGAATAATGAATAACGGAACCAGGTCAGGCGAAATTCGTACCGACAGGATGTTCCAACAGAATAATAAATAACGGAACCAGGTCAGGCAAAATTTACACCGACAGAATGTTCCAACAGAATAATAAAGAATGGAATAATAGAAGAATTTCACCATGTATAGGTTATTCCTCGTATACAGGTTATTTTCGCAATTTAATAAGAAATGAATACAAATGATTATTCACCAGGTATACGATATTTCACATATACAGGTTATTTCCATAATTTAATAATCGGTAAAAAGGTTCCCACTAAGTCATGTAAGATCAACAAGGATAGATGATTCTACGTCTCAATTGGTTAGAGTTTTGTACTGATAACGTGTTATAAAACTTTAGCAAAGAGTATAAAGATATTCTTATAATTGGTGCATAAATTTAGAGAGAATAAGCAAGAGAAAAGAGAGAGAAATTTTTCAGAGATAGTTCTCTATTTTTCATTCAGTATATCACTCCTTTATATAGGAGAAGAAGAGGAGTGGTTCACGGATTAAACAGGGGCAAGAGAGAAGAGAAGGGGAAAGGGAGAAGGAAAGGAAATCACAGGAGTTTCCCTCCTGAGGAGGTAATCCACCCGTGCATTACAACAATAAATAAATTTAATGTATTTATATTATAATTTATATTTACCACAATTAATTTAAAAAAATTATTTAGAATAAGATAGCGACCAATTTTATTCCTTCACTAAATAGATTTTTCCCTCGCAAATTTTCATCATAAATTGGCTCCAAAAATCTTTTTATTGCCCCTATTTTACGAGGGAAAAAAATATAAATTATGAAGGATGTTTCTTTCGCTAATAACTATATTGTCACTATACTTTTTCCTTCACTATTCCTTCACTAAACAACTCCTCATGTGAATGAATAAATTCATTCACAAAATTTCCTTCGCTAGAGGCCATTTTTGGTGTAGTGATACAAAGTCGCATACTTCCATCTTTCTTCTTCACGAATAGAACATGAGAACCCCAAGGGGACGTACTAGGACGAATGAAACCGATGTCTAACAATTTATGTAGTTGGGTTTTTAACTCCTAAAGTTCAATAGGAGCCATTCGATGTGGGGCTTTGGAAATGGGTTTTGTACCGAATTTAAGGTCGATACAAAATTCAATTTCACGCACTAGGGGTAGGCCAAGAAGTTCTTCAGGGAATACGTCAGGAAATTTATTAACAATAAAAATATCATTCAAGATTGACGTATTTTTGTTTAAATCCGTGACATGAGCTAAGAAAGCTTGACATCTGTTTTTCAATAAACGGATAGCTTTATGGCTTGAGATGACATTTATTGACTTTAATGGTTTGATTGGTTGAATTCACATAATAGGTTGGTTAGGAATATGAAAGCTAACAACTTTACGAAAATAATCAATTTTAGCATTATGAGTAGTCAACCAATCAATTCCTAAAATCATATCGAATGCAAGTATCTTTAAAGAGATAAGATCGATAGGTAACGTGAGGTTACCGATTTGAATCAAACAAGACTTATAAATAGTGGATGTAATGAAGGTTTCTCCCAACGGAGTTTCAACAGATAAATCAAAGTCTAATTTCTCCGGAGTCAAATTTAAACATTGAGCGCAAGTAGGAGAAATAAAATAATGGGTATATCCAGTATCAAATAAGGTATAAACTTCGCTAGAGTTTATGATTAGCTTACCCGTGATCACCTCGTTCGGATTCCTCGCTTTTTGGGAGGATACGACAAACGCTGTCCCTTAAACTACCAGTTTTGTCTTGTCTGGGAAGACCTTTGATGCCTCCATCCCAGCAGGACTTGACTTTGGTGCATGAAAAAATTGGGCTAGGTGACCTTCTCTTCCATAATTGTGACATGCTTTGGACTGCTGCGTACAGTTTGGACTGATGTGTCTCTCTCTTTCGCATTTGTAATGTAAGACCCCAACTTTTATGAATAAAGATTAATTTCTCTCGAATTATATTTTTGAATATTATGGTGTGGATATAATATAATGTTATAGTTGTGGGTAATATTTACAAATTTTGTAAAGTAAACAAGTGGTTATATAATATTCGATTGGTCAGGGAATATTCGTTTTAAAAGGAAATATTCGTACGACGACACAATCATTGGTGGACCCTACAACGGAAGTATTGTCGTAGTAAAAAAATGACAGAATTATCTTTTTATAAAAATAACGGCGGAAGTGTTACCATTAAAACTGTTGTACTACCCAGTAGTAAAAGTACAGTAATACGCGTGGTTGCATAGTAGCACACGATATTGGTTATTGATGCTTACGTGAGAAGTCACTCAGTTATACTCAATTATTACTACAATAATTGCTGCATCATATCTCTGATATTATTGATTCGATTATTGTCAAAGTATCATCTGCATAATATGATATATTATTAAATAAATAATTGAGACGACAAAGTTAATCATATTATTAAATTGCAATATTTACAATGTCTAGAAGTTCTGTCAAGGAGAGGTTTGGTCACCTAATTACGCGTCAATAGGGAGAAATCCTTATTGGAAAAGCCTCTCTTTCCTGGGAACGACCTGGTTGTTAAATATTGTGAGTTATAATATTGATGATGAATAAGCTCGTGTTGATTAAAGATGAAATTGATAGTTCCATTGTGTGGAAATTATTAGTGTTAGTAGAAATCGATATTTATGTCGATAATAATTGATGTCTGGAGGTTATATTTTTCAATCGGGTATTCGGGGCACTTTTCATGTCAGAGTACTATTCACGAGTTACTATTTATGAGTTACTATTCATGAGTTACTATTAATGGGGTACTATTCACCCAAAAAATATTTTTTTTTCGGTCCAAATCATTTTTGGGTACAATATTATTCCATGAGGAGATGTGCTAATTTTTCAGACCATTGGTTGAAGTTATAATAGTGAATCAATAGGACCGCTGGTGGAAAGTTATAATAGTGAATTAATATGGATCGCTGGTTTAAAGTTTTAATAGTAAATCAGTATGGACCATTGCTTTAAGTTTTAATAGTAAATCAATATGGACCGTCCGTTTAAAAGTAAATCAATCTGGACCTTTCATGAATTAGTTACTATTCAGTCCATTCTCCTATAAATAAAAGCTCATTCATTCATTATTTCTTACGAATTCACTGAAACTCTTGAGAGAGAAATTATAGAGAGAAAGAAGAAGAGAAGTCATATACCTCTCTATTCCAATATCTAGTTTCTTCTAAGGTAAGGGATATTATTTGTTGTACTTGTAAGGGGTATTATTTCTTTCTTATTCATGAAGAGAACTTCTGTTATTTCATTTTTTATTATTATGTTGGAATAACCTATATACGTGGACTACCCTATACTTAGTGAAATTCTTCTGTTATTCCATTCCTTATTATTCTGTTGGAATAACCTATTTATGCGAAGTACCGCATACATGGTAAAATTCTTCTGTTATTCCATTCTTTATTATTCTGTTGGAATAACCTGTTTCTGCGAAGTACCACATATATGGTGAAATTCTTCTATTATTATGTTCATTATTATTCTGTCAGAATATCCTGTCTGTGCGTTTACGCCGGACCTGGTTCCATTATTTATTATTCTGTCAGAATATCCTGTCTGTGCGGTCTATCGCATGCATGGTGATTTCTGTTGTTATTCCATTCTTTATTATTCTGTCAGAATATCTCGTCTGTGCGTTTACGCCAGACCTGGTTCTATTATTTATTATTCTGTCGAAATATCCTGTCTGTGCGTTTACGCTGGACCTGGTTCCATTATTTATTATTCTGTCGGAATATCCTGTCTATGTGTTTACGCTGGACCTATTTCCATTATTTATTATTCTGTTGGAATAACCTGCCTACGCGGTTTATCGCATGCATGATAATTTCTGTTATTATTCAATTCTTTATTATTCTGTCGGAATATTATCCTATCTTTGCGTTTACGCCGGACCTGGTTCCATTATTTATTCTTCTGTCGGAATATCCTGTCTATGCGTTTACGCCGGACCTAGTTCCATTATTTATTATTCTATTGGGAATAACCTGTCTGTGCAGTCTATCGCACGCATGGTGAATCCTTTTGTTATTCCATTCTTTATTATTATGTTAGAATAACCTGTCTATGTGGATTACCACATGCATGATGAATGATCTTTCTTTATTAAATTGTGGAAATGATCTGTATACGTGGATTACCGCATGGAGGGTGAAAATCCATTTGCAGTTTCATATATTCTATTATACTCAGTTGGTTAAAGTTTTGGCTTCTATACTCCATGAAATTAGTGGAATATCCTTGATATTTGCGCTTCATCCAATATCTTTTCATGGAAATATTCTTCTGAGCATTCTTGAATTTTACTCCACAAAGAAGTATCATGTTGACAATTTGGACGTTATTAATTTCTGGATAAATTAATTCTTGAACTTGTTTTATTGAATTATTATGTCATTGTCATCATCCTCATGCTTATATTATAATAAAAGTCATCTTTGGCTTACGTGCATAGATGGACTTAGTATGACTATGACCAGGGATCATTCGGTATAATCATGACCTGCAATGTTATAAATGATATGGTAAAAGTCCTAAGTGGCCTGTAATGCATTGATGGACAGTTTCTGTTATGATTATGACCAGGTATTGTTCGGTATAGTCATGACCATTGATGATTGAATGAATATCCTTGGCCCGTAGTACAAGGATGATTAGATGATGTGTTTTATTTATTAAGCTGAGTCTCAGCGATAAAAATTAATGAAAACATTTTATACCATAGAAGATAGTAGATTTTATTCTCTACTTAACTCTTCTAATGGATTGCTTGTTCCGCTGCAGTTAAACTTGATGTCTATTGTATTTTATCAGTTTAACATTGTTGAAGACTATTAATAATTTATTCTGCATTATCATAGTCATAATATTTCTTACTGGGCTAGTTGAGCACACCCTTTCTTTCACTGTTCTCTTCAGGAAATAAGAATATAGCTGGGACGAGTCGGGGAAAGGAGTGATGGTCCAGATGATAGCATTAGTAGTCCTCACTATTCTGTTAAATAGTGTGACAATAAATGTAATGAGGAATCCTTTGACTGTGGATATTGTCTAGATGACAATATTTTTATTAAAACTCACAGTTTATGTACTGTCGTATATTACACGACGGTTGTATAATTAAGTTTGTATTTGTATTCTGTACCATATATTTGGCGACTCAAGATGGGTGATGTATACCTATTTTTGGGGCCGTCACATGTAACATACAACCGACGATCGTTCTCCTTCCTTAACAACAGATACTGGTGCTGACGTCTTTCCATCATTATTGAATCTCCTTTTCTTGAAATTTCCGCTTCTATTATCTTAGCCATGATTACCACCGAAGTGGTTACCATTTCTGACATGTTGATTCCCTTCATGTTTGTTGTCACCGCTTCGATGACTGCTACCACTTGTATTATCGACTTGCCGACTGCTCTCTCTTTGTTGGGCTGACTCATTATCGCGCTCCAATAACTGAGCCTTATTTACAACATCTGAATAAAAACATAGTTTGTGAGAAATGAGGTATTGACGTATTTCAGGTCTCAAACCTCGTAGAAACATTCGCGTCATTATCTCCTCATTATCAACCAAATGGGATGCGAACCAGGACAACTTGACAAACTTAGCCTCGTACTGCGACACGGTCATATTGTTTGGCTCCAACTTGATAAACTCCACCTCCTTCATGTGACGAATAATTTCGAGAAAGTACTTGTCATTGAACAGTTCTTGGAACTTTTCCTAAGACATTTTGAGTGTGGCAGGCTGAGTATGTGTTACTGATTCCCACCAGTAATCTGTCTCTCCTCTTAACACGAAGGTGGCAAAGGGAAGGGAACCTTTTGCTCCTCGGAGCATCCAAAGACATCAAATATCTTGGTGATCTGCTTTATCCACGTCTTTACCTTAAGTGGTTTTGGCTCTCCCAAAAACTCTGGTGGTCCCAGCTCCTTGAACTACTTAGCAGTGACCATCCGAGAGTTGCCAGTGTTTCCACCTGCATTTTGAATAGGAGCTGCTCTCGCCTGATGTTGCATGAATTGCATAAAGCCTCTGAACATCCCATCGTTCATCATTTGATTGGTGTTGTTATTTACCTGAGAATTATTGTCTTCCTGTTGCATATTATCCTGGATATTGATCGTTGGTGACTCAATGGTCTCATGTGATTCATTACTTATCTTGACATTTTTAAATGCCATTTTCAAACACTACTACAAAATAAGGCTTAATTGACATGCCACATATTATCCATATACTCTGACCGACCAATTAAATACCAAATAAACTTAGGTAGGTCATACTAGTGAATGAATTCCCGTCTCTCCGGCCCCTCCTATTTCTTGTCTCACATCTCAGCAAGGGATCATATCCCTAACCTCTGATACCAACTGTGAGGCCCCCAAAATAGGTATACACCACCCATCTTGGGTCACCAAATACATGGTACTGAATACAAATCAAAACTTAATTATACAAAATGAGCTAAGAGTTTTTACACGAATATTATCTTCTAGACAATATCCAAACTCAAATGGAGTCCTCATTATATTTATCGTCACACTATTTTATTGAATAATGAGGACTACTATAACATCATCTCGGACCATAACTCCGTTCCCCGACTAGTTCCGGCTACATTCTCATTTTCTGAAGAGAACAATGGAAGCAAAAGGGTGAGCTCAACTAGCCCAGTAAGAAATATTATGACTAAGATAATGCAGAATAAGTTATCATTCGCCTTTAAAAATGTTAAACTGATAGAATATAATAGACAACAAGTTTAACTGCACCGGAACAAGCAATCCATTATAAGAGTCAAGTAGAGCATGATATCTACTATCTTCTATGATTTAAAAAGTTTGTCATTAACTTTATCGCTGGGAATCAGCTTAATAAATAAATAACATCATCGAATCATCCCTGTACTACGAGCCAAGGATATTCATTAGTATCACGTCCACAAATTATTCTTGCACTACGGGCCAAGAATATTCGTGTAATCATCAATGGTCATGATCATACCAAATTATCCCTCGTCATAATCATACCAATCAACAGTCCATCTATGCACGTAAACCATAGATGACTTTCATCACAATATAAGCATGAGGATAGTGACAATGATATAAGAATTCAATTAAAAGAAAGCAAATGATAAATTTTTAAAGATTTATAATTTAATTTATCCAGAATTTAATAATATCCAAATTGTCAACATGATGCTGTTTTGTGGAGTAAAATTTAAGAATAATATCCATGTATCAAAAATAATTTGGACAGAAAAGAAATAAATTTTTTGGTGAATAGTACCCCGTGAATAGTACCCCGTGAATAGTACTTCAAGAATAGTACCCCGTGAATAGTATCCTGACATGAAAAGTTCCCCGAATACCAGAGTGAATAATATTCTAGTGAATAGTAATCGGGTGAATAGTAACCTGTGAATAGTATCCCGGCTTGAAAAGTACCCCGAATACCCGAGTGAATAATATTATAGTGAATAGTAACCAGGTAAATAGTAACCCGTGAATAGTACCTTGGGTGAAAATATTGATATTTAATAAGAAAGTTCAGATCAATATTCCAATGAAACGATACTGGATGAAGCGCAAAACTCAAGGATATTCCACTAATTTCAAGGATTATAGAAGCAATACTTACCATAGTAAGTTTAGATTTAAGAATATGAAAAGAATTAACTTACGAAAACTGCAAATGGATTTTCACCTTTCATACGGTACGTAATCCGCGTTGACAGGTTATTCTGACATATTAAAGGATGAATACAAAAAATAGTATTCCTTATGAATATGAAAGAAATAATACCTCTTACCTTAGTAGAAGGCTAGATACTGCAATAGTGAAGTAGCAGAATACTCTTCTTTTTGCTCTCTATAGTTTCTCTCTCTATAGTGTCTCTTGTGAATCTCAGTGAATTGGTGAGAATGAAAGTAGAATTAAGCTTTTATTTATAGGAGAATGGACTAAATAGTAACTGATTCATGAACTGTCCAGATTGATTTACTATTATAACGAATGATTTATATTGATTACTATTAAAACCACAACCGACAGTCCAGATTGATTTACTTTTAAAACCACCACCGACGGTCCAGATTGATTTACTTTTAAAACCACCACCGACGGTCCAGATTAATTTACTATTAAAACCACCACCGACGGTCCAAATTTATTTACTATTAAAACTACCATCAATGGTACAAATTGATTAACTATAAAAACCACCATCAATGGTCCAAATTGATTAACTATAAAAACCACCATCAATGGTCCAGATTGGTTATTTATTAAAACCACCATCGACGGTCGATAAAATTAGTAAATCTTCCCATGAAATACTAAATCAAACTTACAACAAACGCCTCATAACAATCCCTATATTTATATCAAAAATTGAATAAATATTTACCACAAATTATTTATCTTTAATAAACACATTTTAATCTATTAACAATTATTCATTATTAATATTATAACTCGCAATATTTAACAATTGGATCATTTCCAGGAAAGAGGGGGCTTTTCGATCAGGATTTCTCCTTATTGGCGCGCAATTAGTTAGGTGACCAAACCTCTCCTCGACAGAACTTTCTAGACATCGTCAATATTACAAATAATAATATGAATAACTTTATCGTCTCAATCATTGATTTAATAATATAAAATATTAATATTGTGACAATAATTGAATCAAATAACGTGAGATACTATGCAACAATTACTATAACAATAATTAAGTATAACTGAGTGACTTCTAACGTAAGCATCAATAATTAATACCGTGTGCTACTATGCAATCACGCATATTATTGTACTTTTACCATTGGGTAGTTCAACAGTTTAACGATAAAAATTTTACCGTTATTTTTTATAAAAAGATATATATTTCAGTCATTTTCTAACTACGATAATACTTCCGTTGTGGGGTATACCAATGATTGTGTCGTCGTAAGAATATTCTCCGTTAAAACGAATATTCCCCGACCAATCGAATATTCCCCGACACAACGAATATTTTATATCAACTTGCTTATTTTGCAAAATTTTCAAATATTACCCACAACTATAACATTATATCATATCCACGCCATAATATTCAAAAATATATTTCGAGAAAAATTATTCTTTATTCAAAAAAGTTGGGGTCTTACAGAGTAATATCATAATCGGTACTAAAATGTTAAAATAGTTATACTTTTTTGCCTAAAACCTTGGAAATTAAGTAAAATAACCATTAGTATCGAATCACTTATTTTTATACAATGAATTTAGAATCTCAAAGTAAATGCACATACCTATATATTATCACCTAATATTTATCCACTTTAATATTTATAACTTATTTTCAATCTGACTATTGATCATATTTAGGCAAATAAAATAGGTATTTTATTAATCAAATTATTATATTGATTTCCTTCACCAAATCAATATTGTTCCTTCTAAGTTCAACTTATAACTTTGTAGAGACTTAGATAATTAATTAAGCGAAATAAGTTCACATTTCAATATTATTCAAAAGTTTGTGTTACAAAAACTTTCATTTAATAAGACTACATAATCAAATTGAATTTCACAAGAAGAAATCCATAAGTTTTACTATTTCTTACATAAATAAAATTATGCTCCAAATAGTTCAAAGAACAAATTTAGTCCATAAATAAAAATCTTAAAGAATCACCCTCACTTTTAAATAATTGAAATCTCATTGAATATTTTCACTTCACAATATTATGCATCTATTTAAAATAAATTTTAGATTAATTAACATTTTAGGTGACAATGTTCTAGCTAAAAATATTACTTCCACACAAGAATATTTAAGAACACTTCTCAAAACAAAAAAAATAAGTTATTGTATATTTTATGAATTAGTTATTCATATAAAGATTGCTTCAACATAATAATCATATAGAATACCCCCATATAAGAAAAACTAGCTCTTATTTTCTGTAATTCTATAAAATCTCAAATTCAAAAATTATTTAAGATAAGCATTTAAAAATTACATGTACAATTTTTCAGTATACCAACACGTAACACTTGATTATATGTAAATAGTATAAAATTCATTATATATAAATTATAGCACAACTCATCATTTTACACAAATTTATTTGCATACAAATCATAAAATATAAAAATTTATATTTACTTTCTAAGAAATTAATTTATCGCAAACAAAATTACTTTATGTAGAAAGAAAATAAAATTCACACACATGAATTAGTATATTCTCAAATGTTTTCTTATCCCGACTTAGATAGGAAATATCATAAACAATATATCTTTTGACATTTACAAATATAAAATTCAAGACAATCCTCGTAATAATATGAAATACTTAAAGTTCACTATATTTATAAAAAGTAAAAAAAAATATTTATCTCAATTAGAATATACAAAATTCATATGATCACATTAAAGTTTACTACTTCTTGGATAAAAAGTACACATAAAAAATAAATCAACATATATATACCCATTATGATTATCCCAAAAATACTACGAATAACATTTCTAAGTGTTTTCTCAACATCATAATCATATTGTATATAAGAATTACTATACCAAATTTACTTTACAATACCTCTTCTAACTATTAGTTGATAATTAATTTATTTTTCACAAACAAAGTAATTTATCTCAAAATTCATGCACACAAATACCAACTAATATTACACACTAAATATTACCTCAAAATTATATGCATGGTTTTGTTCAAGAAGAACATAAATTTACTTTATTCTCAAAACAAATTAATTCACAACTATGACGCCCCCGAAATAGGTCCACACATCCCATTTTGAGTCACCAAATACATGGTACAGAATTCAAAAATAAACTTCAATAATACAACTGTAGTGCAAAATACGACAACATATAAGCTGTGAGTAGACCTGGCAAATCAAGCCCAAGCCCGCAGATTAGGCCGACCTGCCCGCCCGCCACAGACCGGGCTTTGGGCTGCAGATTTTTGGCCCAGCAAAACCCGGGCCTTTCTGGCCCACCCATTTTTGGCCAGGCCCGTCACCCGCCCGACCCGTTTGGGCCAAACCCAAAAAAATAGCATAAAATAGGCACGAATTGGTCTCAGCCCGCAGGCCGGCCCGGCCCGCCCGCCATGGACTAGGCTTTGGGCTATAAATTTTAGGCCCAACAAAACCCGAGCCTTTTTGGCCCGCCCATTTTTGGCCCTGCCCGTTGCTTGCCCAACCCGTTTGGGCTTGGCCCGCCCGTTTGCCAGGTCTAGCTGTGATTTTTAATACAAATATTATCTCATAGACAATATCCAAACTCAAATAAAATCCTCATTATAATTTTTGTCACACTATTTTACAAAATAGTGAGAACTACTATAATAACCATCTTGGACCGTTATTCCACTCCTTGACTAGTCCCAACTATATTCTTACCTCCTGAGAAGAACAATGGAACCAAAAGGAAAAGGGTGAGCTCAACTATCCTAGTAAATAATATTTTGAATAAGATAATGTAGAACAAATTATCCTTAGTCCTCAACAGGAAAAAATCTGATAGAATACAATAGGCAACATATTTTAGATCAACAAATGCAGCGAAAATAACAATCCATTAGAAGAGTCAAGTAGAGCATGATGTCTACTATCTTCTATGATTTAAAAGTTTATCATCAATATTTTATCCCTGTAACACCAATCAATAATTATTTCCAATCAATGAATTATCTATGCACTACGGGCTAAAGATAATCGTTTGTTTCACCAGTGATCATGATCATGTCAAATACCTGTCCATTTATGCACTACGGGTCAAAGAGGACTTTCACCACAACCCTTATCTGTAACATTACAGGTTATGATTATACCAATACACAATTCCAAGTCATAATCAAACCAATCAACAGTCCATTTATGCACTACAAACCAAAGATAACTTTCACCACAATATAAGCATGAGGATGATGATAATTATATAAAGAATCAATCATGTGAGATCAATGATAAATATTAGAGATTTATAATTCAATTAATTTTATCCAGAGTCCAAGAGTCCAAATTATCAATATGATAACTAATTGTGCAGTAAAATTTAAGAATGATATTCATGTATCAAAAATAATTTGGACATAAAAGAAATCAATTTTGTCGTGAATAGTACCCTGAATAAATAGTACTTGAATGAAAAGCACCCCAAATGAATAGTAATCGAATGAAAAGTACCCCGAATGAATAGTATCCTGAATGAATAGTACCCCAAAATGAATAGTATCCCGTCATTCAATAAGAAAATTCAGACCAATAGTGGAATGATACTAGATGAAGCATAAACTATTAAGAATATTTCACTAATTTCAAGGTTTTTCACCATTTAATAATAAGGTTATGGAAACAAACAATACATTTATACCATACATGGAGAAATATGAAAGAAGACAATATCCATTGATGAGTACAAAATAAATGATATCTTATACGAGTATGAAAGAATATATGAAAATGCAAATGGATTTTCAGCCGTCATGCGGTAATTAGCGTAGACATATCATTTCAGCAATATGAATACGAAGGATTATTCACCATGAATACGGTAATCTGCGTAGATTGGTTATACCCATAAATTAATAAAGGATGAATACGAAAGATTATTCACCAGGCATGCAGTAATCTGCATAGGCAGATTGTTCCCGCAGATTAATAAAGAATGAATACGAAGAGTTATTTATCAGGCATGCGGTAATCCGCGTAGACATGTTATACCCACATATTAATAAAGGATGAATACGAAGGGATATTCGCCAGACATGCGGTAATCCGCGTAGACAAGTTATTTCCACAGATTAATAAGGAATGATGTAAGACCCCGAAAATTTTTAAATAAAAAGAAATTTCCTTTATTTATTTTTTTGAAATAGTAAGGATGAATTTGATTAATGTGGTTAGTTATGGGTTAAATGCGCAAATATTTTAAATAAGCAGGTGGTTATAAAATATTCATTGTTGACGAGGAATATTCGTTTGGTCGTGGAATATTCTTGCTGTCGGGGAATATTCGTACGACGACGCAGTCTTTTGTGGGCCCCATAACGGAAAGCGATTGGATGAAGAAAACGACAAATATAAGTTGTTTATAAATAACGGCGTAGTTGTTACCGTTAATACTGTTGGAATACCCGGTGGTTAAGACACAGTAATACGCGTTGTTGAACAGTAGCACACGGTATTGCATCAATTATTGATTCTTACGTATGAAGGCACTACTCAATAATTGTTACAGTAATTACTGTTCAGTATTTTATTTTATTGATTCAATAATTACTGCATAGATATTTTATATTACTGTTGTTTCAATAATTGTCACTACACAGTATTTTCCATTATCGAAGCAATAATTCATATTATCTGAATAATATTATTTGATAAACATTATTGGCAATGTCTAGAAAGTTCTGTCTAAGGAGAGGTTTGGTCACCTAATTGCGCGCCAGTAAGGAGAAATCCTTATTGGAAAGCCCCCTCTTTCCTGGGAACGGCCTGGTTGTCAGTATTGTGATTCTGTAATATTATTTGTGAATAATTAAATTATTGATTTATATGATGAGGAAAATATTGATTTTATGTGGATATAGATGGAGAAAATTTTTAATGTGACAATTGTTGAAAATTAATATTTTATCTTTTTCTGATAAAATAATTCATTTAAATATATTATTTTAATAATATATTAACGGTGATATTTTTACGATGAATGTGGGGTATATGAGTATATGTGGAGGAGGAGTATTTTTGTTACCAAAAATATTTAAAGCATGTTTTATGTGTCGGTGGACCCTATTTATTGACTGAAATTTGATTATAGCCTGTAAAATTGCCTGTTTGTGGATTTCGGTCAATTTCTGTTTGGAATTTGGAAAAACTTCCTTCTGTAAAGTTGTGCAGAATTGAATTTCCTATAAAAACTCGCGAGATTCGAATTTTCTGGCAAAAGGGCTATTTATTATGAATTATTGAAGTTTCGGAGCTCCGAAATAATTGATTTTTGGAAGTTTTAATTGTTTTTAATAACAAAAACGTTTTTTACATTTTTTGGGCACAATTTGCACATGTTTAGTGGCTGAAATCAGAAGTCTAGTTGGGCGTATGAAAATTTTTATATAAATTAATATTTTATTAAATTTTCTGCTTTGGTGTTCTAAGCAATTTCCTATAAATAGGTGCTTAGGTTAGAATTGAAAATCACACCAGAAACTGAAGTTTTCTCTCTCTATATTATCGAGCGTATTCTTGTGAGTATTTTGAGTATACTTTGAGTATTGCTATACGGTGAAAGTTCAAGTCATAGCCTATATCCGGTGTTTCAACCAGAAGTACTGTCTTTCGAGGTAAGGGATGTTATTCTCTTCTAAAATGATATTATTTCTTCAATATCATTATGCTGAAATGTTGGTTGGAACTTTTTGTCAAATTTGGAACTTTTTCATGTCGGGGTTACTATTCATGAGTTACTATTCACGAGTTACTATTCATGAGTTACTATTCACGAGTTACTATTCACGAGTACTATTCACGAAGCGTGGAGATGTTTTTTGTGAAATTTCTATCTTTTGGTGTCGGAGTTACTATTCACGTATACGGCACTATTCACGAATACGACACTATTCACCGAAAAGTGAAATTTCTTCTTTTTGTCCAAAATATCTATTCTGGATACTAGTTTTGATTGGATCTATGTTTTGATCATTCTTGAATTTTACTTCAGTATGATTATTTATGAAGTATTTTTGAAATCGGATTGTTTAAAGTACGAATCCTTAATACTTGTTATTTTGTTTCACTGGATTCGTTTTCTTTAAAATATTTTTCATCATCCTCAGTCCTAAATGATGGTGTTACTGAATATCTTTGGCCTGTAGTGCAAAGATGGTTGATTTTATTATGAATATCTTTGGCTCGTAATGCAAAGATGAACAGGTGTTTAGATGAACATGACCGACTGATGAATATCTTTGGCCTGTTGTGCAAAGATGAATATTTGATTTGATTTGAGATATATATTGATTGATGTTACAGGGATAAATATTGATGATGGACTTTTAAATTCATAGATGTTAGTAGATTTTATTCTCTACTTAACTCTTCTAATGAATTGTTGTTTCCGCTGCAGTTGTTGATCTAAAACTTGTTGTCTATTGTATTCTATCAGATTTTTCCCTGTTGAAGACTAACGATAATTTGTTGTATATTATCTTAGTCATAATATTCTTTACTGGGCTAGTTGAGCTCACCCTTTTCCTTGTTGTTCCATTTTTCTCAGGAGGCGAGAATGTAGCGAGTACTAGTCGGGGTATGGAATGAAGGTTCTAGAGAGAGTTGTTTAGTAGTCCTCACCATTTTTTGTAAAATTATGTATCAATAATTATGATGGGGATTTATTTGCATGTGGATATTGTCTAGATGATAATATTTGTATTCAAACTCACAGCTTATGGGTTGTAAAAGTTGTAGTTGTTTCTGTACCATGTATTTGACAACTCAGAATGGGTTGGGTGGAATGGACCTATTTTGGGGGTGTCACAGTTGGTATCAGAGCTTAGGGATATGATCTCTGGCGGAGATCGGGGAATAGAACTAGGAGGGGAGAGACGAGTAAATCCTTCACTAGTGTGTCCTACCTAAGCTTATTTGGTGGTCGGTCATAATATAGGGGTATTATGTGATTTATTAATTTGTTTAATTAACCCTTGTTTTATGACAGTATTTGAGAATGTCGACTGAGAATGTTAACAGTGGAGTTAATGAGACTGTAGAGACGCCTGTACTCACCAACGAGGAGAATGTGCAACAGGCTGGCAATGTTCCTCCTGTGAACAACGCCACTGAGCAGACGATAAACGGCGGGATGTTTAGGAGCTTTTTGCAGTTCATGCAAAACCAGACGAGGGAGACTCGTGTACAGAATACGGGTGGAAATGATAGCAACGCGCGGCTTGTCACAGCCAAGCAGTTCAAAGAGTTGGGACCACCAGAATTCTGGGGAAAGCCGGATCCGATCATGGCGGAAACGTGGGTCAAGCAAATTACCAAGATATTCGATGTCTTGGGATGCACGGAGGAACAGAAGGTTCCATTCGCCACCTTTATGTTCTGTGGCGAGGCAGACTACTGGTGGGAGTCGGTGAAGCGTACACATCCAGCCGCACTCAGCATGTCATGGGAGACGTTTCAGAAACTTTTCAACGAAAAATACTTTCCTGAAAGTATTCGCCATATGAAGGAAGTGGAGTTTATTAGACTAGAGCAGAATAACATAACGGTATCCCAGTACGAGGCAAAGTTCGCAGAGTTATCCAGGTTTGCACCTCATTTGGTGGAGAATGAGGAACGTATGACGCGGATGTTTCTGAGAGGTTTGAAACCCGGCATACGTCAATATCTCATTTCTCATAAATTTTTTATCTATTCAGATGTTGTCAACAGGGCTCAGTTGTTAGAGCGAGATAACGAGTACGTTCAACCGAGGGACCATAACCAGGATCATACTGGTGACAGCAGTCATCAGAATAACGATAACCAGCGGAGAAAGAAGAATATGGACAAAGGCGGTAACCACTCTGGTGGTAATCGTGGCCATGAAAATAGAAGAAGCGAGTCGGGAGGAGATTTTAAAAAGAGGAGATTCAACAACGACCATGTGAAGACGTCAGCACCAGCAGCAACTGGTTCCAAGGGAGGAGAAAGACCACCGGTCGTATGTTACAAATGTGGGAAAGAGGGACATATCAGCCCAAACTGCCCACAACAGTTCAAGGTATGTTATAATTGTGGAAAAGAAGGTCATATCGCTCGAGAGTGTACGGTAGCGAAACCAATTCCAGCGGGGACGGTGATTCAAAAGGATGTCCCAGAAAAGTCAAAGTCAACGGTTCCTGGAAGAGCGTTTGTCGTGACCGGTCAAAATACGAGGAACCTGAACGAGTTTAGCACGGGTTAGTTAATTATAATTTTTGCGAAGTTTATACCTTACTAGGTACCGGTTCTACCCATTCTTTTATCTCTCTTGCTTGCGTTCAACGTTTGAACTTGACTTCGGAAAAATTTGACTTTGACCTATCTGTGGAGACTCCGTTAGGAGAAACTTTCATTACATCTGTTGTTTAGAAATCCTGCTTTATTCAGGTTGGCACTATCACATTTCCTGTTAACCTTATTTCTATAGAGATATTTGCTTTTGATGTGATTTTAAGGTTAACTACTCGTCATGCCAAAATTAATTGCTTTTGTAAGGTTGTTAGTTTTCATATTCCTAAGCAACCTGATATTCGAACTCAAGCAATCAAACCATTGAAGTCAAACATTTTTATATCAAGCCATGAAGTCATTCGTTTATTGAAAAATGGATGTTATGTTTTCTTAGCCCATGTCATGGACTTGAACAAAAGTACATCAGATTTGAATGATATTTCTGTTGTTAGTAAATTTTTGACGTATTTTCTGAAGAATTTCTTGGTTTACTCCTAGAGCGTGATATTAAATTTTGTATCAACTTTGAATCCGGTACAAAACCCATTTCTAAAATCTCATATCGAATGGCTCCTATTGAACTTTAGGAGTTAACAACCCAACTGTAGAAGTTGATACCTGAGCCTTTATCTGGTGACTTTCTTTGTGGAATACACCAAAGCCAGACTCTTTGTAGGGGACGTCATATTCGTGCGGTAGTAAACTGATAGGTGCTGTTGTGACGTGTTATCCAAGATTGAGATGTGAGTCATAGTTGAGAACAACCTAAGTCGGTAATCGAAATACGTAGCTTTCTAGGCTTAGTTGGTTATTATTGGAGATTCGTTGAAGGATATTCTCGCAGCTGACTCGTAGAGATACGAAATTCGAATGGAGCAAGGAATGTGGGAAGAGCTTCGAAGAACTCAAGAGGTGACTCATTTCAGCACATGTTCTGACCATGTCATCCTGGAAAAGTGAACGTTGTAGCTGACGTGTTGAGTAGAAGATCGTATACAAGTACGAGTACGATATTGTCAAAGACTCATTTCGTATAATTTACAAATAATAGAGATGGAGATGAAAACTCTAGGTATCCACGTGATGATATACGAGTATAATCGACTTTAATCGATAAAGTTAAAGCTGTTCAAGCTACACACCGGAGCTAATGAATTTGAAGAAGGAGGTGCAAGAAGTTGTTATTTCAAAAGCGAGAATTGGCGATGTGATCAAAGTTCAAACCTTCGATTTACTAGTCCATTTGAAATCCTTGATCGAATAGGAACTGTGGCCTATAGCTATAGACTCGTTTTATCGCCAAGTATGTCGCGTGTTTATAACATTTTTTTGTACCGATGTGGACGACTCGAACCATGTTATTGAGTTAGAACCGGACGAAATAGCCGAAGACTTAACGTACGAGGAGGTACCCGTCAAGATGTTGGATGGGAAGGAGCATGTCCTACATACGAAGGCCATACCACAAGCTAAAGTTTTGTGGAGGAATCATGCTATAGAGGAAATGATATTGGAGTTGGAAACGGAAATGAAAGCGAGGTATTCTCATCTTTTCGAAACACCAGTTACGTACGTCAATTTCGAGGACGAAATTTCATAAGGAGGGGAGGTTGTAAGACCCCGAAAATTTTTAAATAAAAAGAAATTTCCTTTATTTATTTTTTTGAAATAGTAAGGATGAATTTGATTAATGTGGTTAGTTATGGGTTAAATGCGCAAATATTTTAAATAAGCAGGTGGTTATAAAATATTCATTGTTGACGAGGAATATTCGTTTGGTCGTGGAATATTCTTGCTGTCGGGGAATATTCGTACGACGACGCAGTCTTTTGTGGGCCCCATAACGGAAAGCGATTGGATGAAGAAAACGACAAATATAAGTTGTTTATAAATAACGGCGTAGTTGTTACCGTTAATACTGTTGGAATACCCGGTGGTTAAGACACAGTAATACGCGTTGTTGAACAGTAGCACACGGTATTGCATCAATTATTGATTCTTACGTATGAAGGCACTACTCAATAATTGTTACAGTAATTACTGTTCAGTATTTTATTTTATTGATTCAATAATTACTGCATAGATATTTTATATTACTGTTGTTTCAATAATTGTCACTACACAGTATTTTCCATTATCGAAGCAATAATTCATATTATCTGAATAATATTATTTGATAAACATTATTGGCAATGTCTAGAAAGTTCTGTCTAAGGAGAGGTTTGGTCACCTAATTGCGCGCCAGTAAGGAGAAATCCTTATTGGAAAGCCCCCTCTTTCCTGGGAACGGCCTGGTTGTCAGTATTGTGATTCTGTAATATTATTTGTGAATAATTAAATTATTGATTTATATGATGAGGAAAATATTGATTTTATGTGGATATAGATGGAGAAAATTTTTAATGTGACAATTGTTGAAAATTAATATTTTATCTTTTTCTGATAAAATAATTCATTTAAATATATTATTTTAATAATATATTAACGGTGATATTTTTACGATGAATGTGGGGTATATGAGTATATGTGGAGGAGGAGTATTTTTGTTACCAAAAATATTTAAAGCATGTTTTATGTGTCGGTGGACCCTATTTATTGACTGAAATTTGATTATAGCCTGTAAAATTGCCTGTTTGTGGATTTCGGTCAATTTCTGTTTGGAATTTGGAAAAACTTCCTTCTGTAAAGTTGTGCAGAATTGAATTTCCTATAAAAACTCGCGAGATTCGAATTTTCTGGCAAAAGGGCTATTTATTATGAATTATTGAAGTTCCGGAGCTCCGAAATAATTGATTTTTGGAAGTTTTAATTGTTTTTAATAACAAAAACGTTTTTTACATTTTTTGGGCACAATTTGCACATGTTTAGTGGCTGAAATCAGAAGTCTAGTTGGGCGTATGAAAATTTTTATATAAATTAATATTTTATTAAATTTTCTGCTTTGGTGTTCTAAGCAATTTCCTATAAATAGGTGCTTAGGTTAGAATTGAAAATCACACCAGAAACTGAAGTTTTCTCTCTCTATATTATCGAGCGTATTCTTGTGAGTATTTTGAGTATACTTTGAGTATTGCTATACGGTGAAAGTTCAAGTCATAGCCTATATCCGGTGTTTCAACCAGAAGTACTGTCTTTCGAGGTAAGGGATGTTATTCTCTTCTAAAATGATATTATTTCTTCAATATCATTATGCTGAAATGTTGGTTGGAACTTTTTGTCAAATTTGGAACTTTTTCATGTCGGGGTTACTATTCATGAGTTACTATTCACGAGTTACTATTCATGAGTTACTATTCACGAGTTACTATTCACGAGTACTATTCACGAAGCGTGGAGATGTTTTTTGTGAAATTTCTATCTTTTGGTGTCGGAGTTACTATTCACGTATACGGCACTATTCACGAATACGACACTATTCACCGAAAAGTGAAATTTCTTCTTTTTGTCCAAAATATCTATTCTGGATACTAGTTTTGATTGGATCTATGTTTTGATCATTCTTGAATTTTACTTCAGTATGATTATTTATGAAGTATTTTTGAAATCGGATTGTTTAAAGTACGAATCCTTAATACTTGTTATTTTGTTTCACTGGATTCGTTTTCTTTAAAATATTTTTCATCATCCTCAGTCCTAAATGATGGTGTTACTGAATATCTTTGGCCTGTAGTGCAAAGATGGTTGATTTTATTATGAATATCTTTGGCTCGTAATGCAAAGATGAACAGGTGTTTAGATGAACATGACCGACTGATGAATATCTTTGGCCTGTTGTGCAAAGATGAATATTTGATTTGATTTGAGATATATATTGATTGATGTTACAGGGATAAATATTGATGATGGACTTTTAAATTCATAGATGTTAGTAGATTTTATTCTCTACTTAACTCTTCTAATGAATTGTTGTTTCCGCTGCAGTTGTTGATCTAAAACTTGTTGTCTATTGTATTCTATCAGATTTTTCCCTGTTGAAGACTAACGATAATTTGTTGTATATTATCTTAGTCATAATATTCTTTACTGGGCTAGTTGAGCTCACCCTTTTCCTTGTTGTTCCATTTTTCTCAGGAGGCGAGAATGTAGCGAGTACTAGTCGGGGTATGGAATGAAGGTTCTAGAGAGAGTTGTTTAGTAGTCCTCACCATTTTTTGTAAAATTATGTATCAATAATTATGATGGGGATTTATTTGCATGTGGATATTGTCTAGATGATAATATTTGTATTCAAACTCACAGCTTATGGGTTGTAAAAGTTGTAGTTGTTTCTGTACCATGTATTTGACAACTCAGAATGGGTTGGGTGGAATGGACCTATTTTGGGGGTGTCACAAATGAAATGACAACCCTTATGAGTATGAAGTAAATAACATCCTTTACGAATACGAAAGAAATAATACCCCTTAAGAATATGAAAAATAATATCCCTTATCTTAGTAGGAGATTGGATACTGCAATACTGTAGTTGCAGAATACTCTTCTTTTTTCTCTCTTATTCTCTCTATAATTTCTCTCTCTATAGTTTTAGTGAATTCATAAGAAAAAAATAAATAAATGAGCTTCTATTTATAGGAGAATGGACTAAATAATAACTGATTCACGAACGGTCCAGATTGATTTACTATTAAAATGGACGGTCTATATTGATTTACTATTAAAACTTCAACTGACGGTCCATATTGATTTACTATTAAAAATTCAATCAACGGTCCATATTGATTTACCATTAAAACTTCAACCGACGGTCTGAAAAATTAGCACATCTCCCCATGGAATAATAAGCCAAACTTAGAATAAACGCCTCATGACAAGCCCTTCTATTTATATCAAAAATTGAATAAATATTTACCACAAATCACTTATCTTCAATCAACACATTTTTAATCTTTTAACAATTATTCATCATTTAATATTATAACTCACAATATTGACAACCAGATCTGTAAGACCTCAGTTTTTATAAATAAAGATGAATTTTTTATAATTATTATTTTTGAATATTATGGAAGAAATTTGATATAATGTTATAGTTGTGGGTAATATTTATAAATTTTGCAAAGTACGCAAGTTGTTATAAAATATTCGTTTGGTCGGGGAATATTCTTTTTGTCGGGGAATATTCGTACGACGGCAAAATTATTGGTGGACCCCACAACAGAATTATTGTCGGATTGAGAAAACGACAAAAATATTTTATTAAAAATAACGGCGGAAGTTTTACCGTTGATACTGTTGAACTACTGGGTAGTAAAAGTACAGTAATACGCGTTGTTGCATAGTAGCACACGATATTGATTATTGATATTTATGTGAGAAGTCGCTCAGTTTGATTCAATTATTGTCGATTAATAATATGAATTATTATAGCGATAATGACGTTTTGTTTTATTCGTATTATTAACGTAATAAAACGGAAACATCTTTTTATATAAAACAGAATACTTTATTAAAGTTATTTTATAAATAGAATATATTATATTTTATTATGCATAGTGTTGCATAGTGTTTTGCATAGTGTTGCATAGTGTTTGCATAGTAAAAATCTTTTTATATAAATAGAATATATTATATTTTATTTAAAAGATTTTTCTTTAAATATGGACCGTCAGATTAAAGTAAATTAATCTGGACCGTTCATGGATTAGTTACTATGCATTCCATTTTCCTATAAATAGAAACTCATTCCTTCATTATTTTCTTACGAATTCACTGAACTCTAGAGAGAGAAACTATAGAGAGATAGAAGAAAAGCTTTCTGCTACTTAACTTTTCTTTTCCCATATCCAGTTTCTGTTACGGTAAGGGGTGTTATTCTTTCTTATTCATGAAGAGAACTGTTGTTATTCCATTTCTTATTATCCTGTTGGAATAACCTGTATACGCGGTCTACCCTATACTTGGTGACATTCTTCTATCATTCTGTTGGAACATCCTGTCTGTGTGTTTTACACCGGACCTGGTTCCGTCTTTATTATTATTCCGTTGGAACATCCTGTCTGTGTGTTTTACACCGGACCTGGTTACGTCTTTATTATTCTGTTGGAACATCCTGTCGGTGTGAATTTCACCTGACCTGGTTCCATTATTATTATTCTGTTGGAATAACCTGTCTGTGCGGTCTATCGCATGCATGGTGATTTCTTTTGTTATTCCATTCTTTATTATACTCAGTTGGATAAAACTTTGATTTCTATACTCCATGAAATTAGTGGAATATCCTTGACATTTGCGCTTCATCCAGTATCCTTTCATGGAAATATTCTTCTGATCATTCTTGAATTTTACACCACAAAATAGTATCGTGTTGACAATTTGGACGTTAATAATTCCTGGATAAAATAATTCTTGAACTTGTTTTATTGAATTCTTATATCATTGTCATCATCCTCTTATTTATATTTTTGAAAGTCATCTGTGGCCTGTAGAGCATGGATGGACTTGGTATGATTATGACCAGGGATTATTCGGTGTAATCATGACCGTAATGTTACAAATGATGTGGTAAAAGTCTCATTTGCCGTAGTGCATTGATGGACAGTTGTTGGCATGATCATGACCATTGATGAATACACAAATATCCTTGGCCCGTAGTGCATGGAATTTGTGGTCGTGACCCTAATGAGTATCCTTGGCCGTAGTGCAGGGATGATGTGGATTATTTATTAAACTGAGTCTCAGCGATAAAAGTGATTAAAAACTTTTTAAATCATAAAAGATAGTAGATTCTATTCTCTACTTGACTCTTTTAATGGATTGCTTGATCCGCTGCTGTTAAACTTGATGTTGTTATATTTGATCAGTTTAATACTGTTGAAAGCTAACGATAATTTATTCTGCATTATCTTAGTCATAATATTTCTTACTGGGCTAGTTGAGCTCACCCTTTCTTTCACTGTTCTCTTCAGGAAATGAGAACATAGCAGGGACGAGTCGGGGAACGGAGTAATGGTCCAGAGGATAGCATTAGTAGTCCTCACTATTCTGTGAAATAGTGTGACAATAATTGTATTGAGGACTCCTTTTGAGTTTGTATGATCTCTAGTAGACAATTATTGTATTCAAACTCACAGTTGTATTTTGTCGTATTATACACGACAGTGGTATTAGTAAGTTGTATTTGAATTTTGTACCATGTATCTGACGACTCAAGATGGGTGATGTATACCTAATTTTGGGGGCGTCACAAGATCGTTCCCCGAAAAGCCAGGAAAGATGGGGCTTTCCGATAATAATTTCTCCTTACTGGCGCGCAATTAAATAACTAAATCCCTTTCATCGACAGAACTTTCAAGACATTGTTAATAATGCAAATAATAATATGAATAATTGTGTCGTCTCAATTATTAATTTAATAATATAAAATATTGTGCAAATAATACTGTGACAATAATTGAACCAATAATATGAGATACTATGCAGTAACTACTATGACAATTATTGAATAAAACTGAGTAACTTCTTACGTAAGCATCAATAATTAGAGATACTATGCAATACCGTGTGCTACTCTGCAATAATGCATATTACTGTACTTTATCACCGGGTATTTCAACAGTTTAACGATAAGTCTTGTTATTATTTTTTATAAAAAGGTTATTTCTGTCGCTTTCTATATTCGACAATTATTCCTTTTTGTGGTCCACCAATGATTACGTCGTCATACGAATATTCCCTGACAAAAAGAATATTCCCCGACCAAACGAATATTTTATGCTAACTTATTTACTTTACAAAATTTGCACATATCACTCATAACTATAGTATTATATCAAATCAACACTTTATTATTCAAAATAATATTTAGAGAAATTAAATCTTTATTCATAAAAGTTTGGGGTCTTACAACTAATTAATTTGTTATACATAGAGACAAGTAAATTTCTCAAATTTTTACTACAACCACTAATAATAAATTAATTTCAATTGGTTTATAAGAATAATAATTTTCTTAAAACTTATGCATATACACATTTAACAATATTATCTACTCATAAAATATTACTAATCAATATATATATGCACAAGTTATAGTTTGTTCCACTATGAACAATCATCAAATTATCTCCAAATTAAACAAAACTAATCTAATGAATTTATTTCATAAGATATATCATAAGTAAAACAATATTCACACATGTAAATATCATCAACACATGATATATATAGTACATCACACACACACACACACACACACACACATATATATATATATATATTCTTATAATTAAAATGATAAACAAATGCATTCTCTAAAATAAAGAAAAAAATTTATGACACCTTTTTGGATAAAATTCGAAGAACATAATCTTGTTTAGAAAATTTCTAGCCATCAACGTTTGGTATTTTTCCATAATGACCCTTCATCTCCTCCACATCAATTTAAAAAAGTGTAAATTGCAAGTCTTTTCACTTTCATTTTTCTACAAAATCCATCTTCTAATAGGAGTTGCAATAAAAATAATTAATTTAACCAACTATTACTAATTATCATAAAAATCCATTGATAAAATAGATATATAAGAAAAATTACACTTATCTTTGAAAATCGTATTGTCTTCCATCTCACCAAAATTATGACTCTAATGAACAGATAAAGACCTTAAAATTGATAGAACCGTACCTTCGTAGAGTTAAAATTATAGTAGAAGACAAGACACAGGTGATCCCTGTCCTTAAGGTCTTTATCGCCCCCACCACGATTGGTTTGCTAAGGGTTTCAGACAATATATATACCTCTAGGATATATGTCAAGCCTTTGGTGAATTATCAATGATAGCAATTCACAGCAAATTCCAATAGAACACTACTTTGTAGTAATTTGTTTGTAAGAAGAATAGGAGAAGATAGAAAAAAAGAGAAAAATTCATGTGCAAAATCTTATAGGTAAACTTATATCTTACATATGCATATATCTAATCTTATGTGTATATATATATACACACACACACACACACACACACACACACATATATATATATATATATATATATATATATATATATATATATATATATAGATGTAAGTTACATAATATACTATTTAATTATATATTTAACCATACTTATTAATACTAAATATGTAAGTTACATACTAGCTAGTATTAATATAGTGGTTAATTAGAATTTAAATAGCACTCAATATTTTCCTTTTGTTCCAAAATAAAATAGAATTCTATTAAATGAAACTAAAGAAAAATAGTTTTTATCAAACAATTTTGTACCTTATTAAATGACTAACTATAGGCACAAATCAAATAATTTTTGCACAAATGAAATGATTTTTGCACAAATCAAATAAAGTTCTCTTTTATGCTCCACAATTAGGGAAACAAATTACACTTTTATATTTACTTAAATTATGTCCACTAATGAATTTTATTCAAGATCAAATTTGACAATAATTAAGTCCAAAATATAGAATAAGGTGCCATTTCTAAGAATATTCATCTAATATAGATATGCACAAGGAAGAGAAAAGATAAGGAAGAGGATGAAGAAAATGAAGAATAGAAGATGGAAAAATTCTTTGCGTTGATAATGCTGATTAATTAGTCTCGTGCACCGATATTTTGACAATAAGTTATCCGTGCAAGTATAATATGTAGTACGTACGTAGTATGTATGTATATGAATGACATGGTCAGGGTCATGCACACGTGTTAGTATTTGATTATTAAACTATTGAGTATGATTATGTAGGACTTTATTAATTAATCAGTGGCTACTGACTGCATTGCGTTTTTATGTATAGGTATTTATACAATGCATGTGTAACTCATACTATATAGTTTAGCAATAATTGCACTCGACGTCCTAAGTAAAAGTAAAAATCGAATTTGTAAATAAAAAAAAATCAAAATGTGACTGATCTATTAATTCGTTGACAGGGAAAAAGATTATTATAATAGTAGAAAAATATTAGTGGGTATCTAGCTTGGCGTTCGTTTTGATACCAACTTTCTCACATCACACCTACCCTTTCCTTTTCCTTTATTTAATATTTATTGTTTGTTTTTTCTTTTTTTGGTAAAAGGCATTTTTTTTAATTGTTGGAAAATGAAAATGATACCATAATCCAAAAGTTTTGGATTAGGATATACTCCCTCCGTCCCAAATTAATTGCTCAGTTTTGACTTTTTAAAGTCAAATTGACCATTTTTAAAACTAATCTTTTTACTATTTTTGCTAAAATATAGGTGAAGAAATTATAACCAAAAGAAAGTATATACAATTTATTACTAATCCTATTTTTTATAATTTCAGAAATATATTTATATATGTTTAATTATTAATTCTAAAAATAGTCAATTTGACTAAAAAAGGTCAAAATTGAGCAGTTAATTTGGGACGGAGGGAGTAAATTATATATACAAATTTTCCTGAGCTACATTAAATGTTATGGATAGCATGGTGAATCTAATTTCCAATGCCACGATTAAGTAAAGGAGTTAAGAGAGGAGAGAAGAGAGAAGAGAAAAAAAGGGAAATAATCATTTTGACTTCATAGCAACTTTTGTTCCCATGGAAGGAAAGGGAAGAAGGGAGGGAAGTTTCGTCTTTGAAGTAGTGTTGAATAACATTACCGTTCACGCGTAAATGTACTAATATAATGGTTGATATTAGGTTTAAACAAATTCGATTAGGGTAAAGTTGACACCAATTTTATCCTAGTAAATTCGTATAATTTATTGTTGTATTGAATATAAAAAAAGTTGAATTGATAAATTTTATAACTTTTTATTGCAAGATTAATGTAACATTTTTTATACCAAATAAAATGAAAAATTATTTGAACTACTAGGGTAAAGTTGGTGCAAATTTATTCATTTATGTTTTTCTATTTTGTTTTTCATTTTTCTTTTTGTTATATATAAGTGTATATATATATATATATATATATATATATATATATATATCTGTATGTAGAGGAAGGAAGGAGAGAGTGGGAGAGAGATTCAATTCACAACTTCAGAGCAAAATGGAGTCCGATCTTGAGAGAGGCAACGACATCGGTGGTGATTTTGGCCGAAGGACGATCAGAGAGGAGGAGATAAGTAGTGTTGCTATTACTACGATTGCCGTTCGTCCTAGAGGGGGCGGCAATGGCGGTGGAGCTCGTCGTATTAACCGGAGGAGGTTAGTTAATTTTACTGTGCAATTCCACCTCTTCTTACCTGCCTATATATCTGATCAACTTTTTCTCTGCATTTGGTGGACAGCGTCGGCTCCGGCGCCGGTGCCGGTGCGGGTGCCGGTGCTGGTCGTGGCCGGCAAGCTCAACATATTAGAAGGAGTAGGTAAAATTCCTCCTCCCTAACCTATATATAATCTGAATAACTCTTGCTCATTATTATTTTCATTTACAATTTCAGACAAAATAAATTAACTGATTTATAATCACGCTACCCGGTTATAGATCCGGGAATAGGCGAAATTCGCGAGGGATAAATCCGATTGGTTCATCGGTATAATATTCCCGTAGATCTATTGGTCTAGAAGAAGGGGGAACTTGTAAGAATAGGCTGGTTTGAGAAAGAAAGGGATATTGGTGACTGGTGAGATGGTATATATATATATATATATATATACAGAGGTTGGTGCCACCACATGCAGCTAGGGTTTTAAGTTTTATTTAAAGATAGAAAGCCGTTAATTTTGAAAAGCAACCAATTGGTTCCTACGAACTATACATAAATCTATCTAATAAAATACAAATGATTTTGAATTTCCCGCTCACTCAATAAATCATCTGGACCGTCTAAAATTTGGGATAAATCCCACCGTTCATACATCTATCTAATAAAATACATCTATCTATCAAATAATCTAATAATAATTTAATAAAATACAAATGACTTTAAATTTTCCGTTCACTCAATAAATTATTTTGGTCGTTCAAAGTTTGAGATAAATCATATTGTACATACAGTGCCGGAGGTACGGGACCCAGCTAGTAGTGTATATTGTCTGATTATAACTTTCTTTCTTTTTTTTTTATATATTTAAGATTCCAATTTTACCAACTTGTTTTTGTTGTGTCAGACACAAAGATCGAGACTAGTTATTGCCCCTCTTAAAACTATATATTTTTTAATTTTTGTTTGTTTCAGTTTTTCAAAATCTATTTTAAAGTACTTTTCTCTATTCCATTCAAAAAAAAAAAAACTGAAACTCATCATATATATTTTACCATAAGAGGCTCTTAAACAGCAAGCAGAACTATATACTGCATGAGCTAGGGTTTGTGATTTTAATTATACTTCTTTTTTTGGTGGCCGTAATTCTGTATAAATGCACATCTAAAGAGGTGAATAGATGTCTTAGCTAGGAGTGATGATAATGACAAATTTCTATGTCTTTTGGTGTCTACTTTAGATTAAATTCTAATTTAGTTATAATGCAGACAAGGCAAACTAGTGAGAGTTTGTGTCTCAAATAGACTAACACTACTAAAAAATGTCATTGTCGATCAGTACAAAAAAAGATCATTGCCGACTGGCCTTGCCGTCGCCAATGACCCACTTGTCGTCGGCACTAAGGTCATTGGCGACGGCAACTCCCGTTGCCACTCCCGTCGTCCCACAGGTCGTCGCCAAGGACCAGCTTAAAATTTTTTTTTTAGAAAATTGCGAAATTCTCCTGTTCATTTACATATACATAATTGTACCTGTTTTAAACTAAAGAAAAACAAATAATTTTTCACGAACACATCAATAACAATCAAATCTTTTGCTTTGAACCATCAAATATGTAGACAACGTAATGACATATAGATAAAAGTAGTACGATGTAGATACAAAATGTAATCATAAACAATCAATATAGTTAGATACATAAACCATCAACCTAACAAGATACAAAACTCTATTCTGTACAACTCAAAAGTTGTATAAATACATACATGAAAGTCAAAATATAAACATAAATTAACTACAGTCCAAGATCAGGAGTGTCAATATCATCATCGCCGCAATCTATCGTACGACTGTCGGTCCCATCGCAAGTCCCATCTCCGGTCCGACTGCTAGTCCCACCCTTCATAGTCTCATCAGCATCAGCTCGGCGGTCATTGCTTGTGCCGCAGCCTCTACCCCCACGAGTCTCATCAATAAGACCCTACAAAATTAAAATATTAATAACGAAGTCGAAAAGAGAGTATATTTAAATTATTTTAGTTTATGTTTTTCAAGTTTTAACAAAATAAGCAAATGAGTTGATAACTCGGCCTCCGTATATCGGAATTGGGTCCCGTAAGTTGTAACGCGTGCCTAATACCTACGCAGAGCTATGCATGTGTTTGCATGTCATTTCGATGATTAAGACGGGTTTTGGTCTATTTTTTAACTATTTTTTTAAGTTTTGGCAAAGTAGAAAAACGGGCTGATAACTAAGTCTCTGTATATCAAAATTGAGTCTCGTAAGTTGTAACGCGTGCCTAATACCTATGCGGTACTATGTATGTGTTTGTGTGTCGTTTCGACTACCGAGGCGGGTTTTGGTCTCTTTTTCGACTATTTTTCTAAGTTTTGGCAAGTTAGGCAAACAAGCTGATAACTCGGTCTCTATATATCAGAATCAAGTCTCGTAAGTTGTAACGCGTGCCTAATACCTATGTGGTGCTATGTATGTGCTTGAGGGTCATTTCGATGATCGAGGCGGGTTTTGGTCTCTTTTTTGACTATTCTTCTAAGTTTTGGCAAAGTAGGCAAACGGGCTGATAACTCGACTTCCGTATAACGAAATCGAGTCCTGTAAGTTGTAACGCGTGCCTAATACCTATGGGGTGTTTTGTATATGTTTACGTGTCGTTTCAACGATCGAGGCGGGTTTTGGTCTCTTTTTTTACTATTCTTCTATGTTTTAGCAAAGTAGACAAACTGGCTGATAATTTGGACTCTGTATATCGAAATCGAGTTCCGTAAGTTGTAACGCATGCCAAATACCTATGTGGTGATATGTATGTGTTTGGGTACTATTTTGATGACCGAGGAGGGTTTTGGTCTCTTTTTTGACTATTCTTCTAAGTTTTGGCAAGTTAGGCAAACGGGCAGATAACTCGGCCTCCGTATATCATAATAGAGTCCCATAAGTTGTAACGCGTGCCTAGTACCTATGCAGTGGTACGTATATGTTTGCATGTCATTTTGACGACTGAGGCGAGTTTGGTCTCTTTTTTGACTACTCTTCTAAGTTTTGGTAAGTTAAGCAAACGGGCTGATAACTCAGCCTCCGTATGAGTCCCATAATTTTTAATACGTGCCTAATACCTATGCAGTGCTATGTATGTATTTTTGTGTTTGTTTCGACTACTGAGGCGTGTTTTGATCTCTTTTTCGACTATTCTTCTAAGTTTTGGCAAGTTAGGCAAATGGGCAATAACTCGGCCTCCGTATATTGGAATCGAGTCCCGTAAGTTATAACGCGTGCCTAATACCTATGCAGTGCTATAGATGTGTTTGCGTGTCATTTCAACTGTCAAGGCGGGTTTTGGTCTATTTTTTCACTATTTTTCTAAGTTTTCGCAAGTTAGGCAAACATGCTGATAACTCGGCCTCCGTATATCAGAATTGAGTCCCGTAAGTTATAACACATGCCTAATACCTATGTGGTATTATGTATGTGTTTGACTGTCATTTTGACGACCGAGGCGAGTTTTGATCTCTTTTTTGATTATTCTTCTAAGTTTTGGCAAAGTAGACAAACAGAATGATAACTCGGCCTTCGTATATCGGAATCGAGTCCTGTAAGTTATAATTCGTGCCTAATACCTATGCGATACAATGTATGTCTTTGCGTGTCATTTCGATGACCGAGGCTGATTTTGGTCTCTTTTTCTACTATTTTTTTTATGTTTTAACAAAGTAGGCAAACGGGTTGATAACTTGGCCTCCGTATATCGGAATCGAGTCCTGTAAGTTTTAACGCGTGCCTAATACCTATGCGGTGCTATGTATGTGTTTGCGTATTGTTTTGACGATCGAGGCGGGTTTTGTGCTTTTTTCGACTATTCTTTTAAGTTTTGGCAAGTTAGGCAAACGGGCTGATAACTCGGCCTCCGTATATCAGAATCGAGTCCCATAAGTTGGAACGTGTGCCTAGTACCTATAAGGTGCTACGTATGTGTTTGCGTGTCATTTTGACAACCGAGGCGGGTTTTGGTTTCATTTTCGACTATTTTTCTATGTTTTGGCAAGTTAGGCAAACGCGCTGATACATCGGCCTCTGTATATCAGAATCGAGTGCTATAAGTTTTAATGCATGCATAATATCTATGCGGTGCTATGTATGCATTTGCGTGTCATATCAACGACCGAGGTGGGTTTTGGTTTCTTTTTCGACTATTCTTCTAAGTTTTGGCAAGTTAGGCAAACGGGCTGATAACTCGGCATTCGTATATCGGAATTGAGTCCCATAAGTTGTAACGCATGCCTAATACCTATGTGGAAGTATGTATGTGTTTGCGTGTTGTTTCGACTACTGAGGCAGGTTTTGGTCTCTTTTTCAACTATTCTTCTAAGTTTTGGCAAGTTAGGTAAACGGACTGATAAATCAGCCTTCAAATATCTGAATTGAGTCCCGTAAGTTGTAACACATGCTTAATACCTATGTGGTGCTATATATGTGTTTACTTGTTGTTTTGATAATCGAAGCGAGTTTTGGTCTCTTTTTTGATTATTTTTCTAAGTTTTGGCAAAGTAGGCAAGCTTGCTGATAACTCGGCCTTCATATATCGGAATTGAGTCTCATAAGTTATAACACATGCATAATACCTATGTGTTGTTCTGTATATGTTTGTTTGCCGTTTTGACGACTTAGGTGGGTTTCTGTCTCTTTTTTGGCTATTCTTCTAAGTTTTGGCAAGTTGGCAAACTGGCTGATAACTCGGCCTTCGTATATCGGAATCGAGTACCGTAAGTTGTAATACTTATCTAATACCTATGTAGTGCTATGTATGTGTTTGCATGTCGTTTCGATGTTCGAGACGTGTTTTGGTCTCTTTTTCGACTATTTTTCTAAGTTTTGGTAAAGTAGGCAAACATGATGATAACTCGGCCTCTATATATCAGAATCGAGTCCCAAAAGTTATAATGCGTGCCTAATACCTATACGGTGTTATGTGTGTGTTTACGTGTCATTTTGACTACCGAGGTGGTTTTTGGTCTCTTTTTTTGACTATTTTTCTAAGTTTTGGTAAGTTAGACAAACAAGCTGATAACTCGACCTCCGTATATTGGAATTGAGTCCCGTAAGTTATAAAACGTGCCTAATACCTATATAGTGCTATGTATATGTTTGCGTGCCATTTTGACGACTGAGAAGGGTTTTGGTCTCTTTTTTGACTATTCTCTTTTAAGTTTTGGCAAGTTAGGCAAACGGGTTGATAACTCGGCCTCCATATATCGGAATCGAGTCCTGTAAGTTGTAATGCGTGCCTAATACCTATGCAGTGCTATATATGTGTTTGTGTGTTATTTCGACGACCAAGGCGGGTTTTGGTCACTTTTTTTACTATTCTTCTAAGTTTTAGTAAGTTAGGCAAACAGGCTGATAACTCGGCCTCCATATATCAGAATCGAGTCTCGTAAGTTGTAACGCGTACCTAATACCTATGTGGTGCTATGTATGTATGTGTTTTAACATTTTTTTAACAAAGTAGGCAATAAGTTTTCTTTAATTTTAACAACTTAGGCAATAAGTCGACAATAAGTCGAATAACTATTTATTTGGCAGTTTATATAAGCAATATAATTACAAATTACATTAATTAAATAAGGAAATACATTAATAATTATTTTTACCTGTCAAATATGTGGAGGAAATATGTTGCAAGACAAACGTACATACACGGATGGCCTCCTCCCGGACTACAATCATGAGGTCATCAATGGCAGCAGTAGGATCTATAGAGCCGTGGACAACCTCCTGAGAAAGCTGGTAGATCTGCTCGTATAATGGTGCGCTTGACTGCACAACACTGCTCTCCATGCACCCCTCTATGATCCACCGGAAGAAATCGTCAGATAATGAAGGGCCGACGCCCGATCCACTCGCACCACTACCTCCGGTGGGTGGGCAACATCGAGATCTCGCAGCAGGGACTAAAGTGTAGGCTAGGACCTGGGAAATGCCCATAACTCTACCCTTCTTCGGTCCCCCTGTAGCCTGCATCCAGTACTCCATCTCCTCATTTGCACGCGTAGAATTATCTACTGGAGTGTCATCTACACGTCCTCGAACCGTCGCTGAAAAAAATACATAAATAGATGAAAACGCAAAGTATAAAATAAAAAATACAAAAGAATTTTAAGATTTGAAATACATATTAAATAAAAGAATTAAATTACTTACAATAATGTGCTCTGCCTCAGGTGAGATATAACCACCTTCACCTTTCTTTTGGTGGGCGTGCCACCAAAACTCTAAGTAGGAAGGTGGATGCTTTAGACTCACCTCAAGTCTCTCCATATAGAGGTCGAACGACTGAGACCCCGTGCAGTGTGGTAGATGACTCTGCTGTCGGGCAGCTGTACGTTGTGCTGACATTTTCTTGAACGCTCGGCGTCCCAAATGCTGCACATCTGGTCCCACACTGTAACACTAATGAAATCTGGCCGGACATCCTTAAGTGTCTATCCATCAGCCATCTTGGTCTGGGCCTTCTTCTTCCAGTCGTAGACCTACTTATGCCAATTCATCTCCAGATATTTATATAGAACAATCATGCCATGGGCTTCCTGCCCATCCTCAAAGCGGTAATATCTCTGCACATTACACATTAAGAAGCTTAGTATACAGCATAAATCAAAGAGGTAAAAACATATTCAAATGGAATATAAAAATAACATATGAATGAATGACATCTTACCCTAAACTCAGTAATAATTAGCTGATGTGTGCGATCATCCACATTCGCCCACCTCATCCAAGGGCTTGAGAATCGGTTGCAGACGATCCCAAGAAACGTGTTCCTTGGTGTCGCGTCAAGGATATTATTTAATTTTCATATATTCTTTGTAATTGAAATTAATACATTTACAAATTACAAAGAATATATAAGAACTAAATAATTATGTCAAAAAATGTTAAATATGAAATTACCAATTAGTACCAACACGACAAATAAGCGGCACCTGAGGGGGATTCCCTAGCAAGCCACGTGCTAGTCCCCGCGGAGGCCTACGTCGATCACCTATGTAGTGAAATACAAAAATATTTATATAAACGAATATAATGTCAGTACTACATTAAATAAAAAATAATAAGATTTATAACAACAAAACATGTAATTATATCTGATGATCTGGCCTAATCATCACCCCCAATACCTCCACGGCCCCCACGACCTGTACGCCCATCATGATCGTCGTGTGGTGTACGTGCCATATGTATATACTGTCAAATCATCAAAAAATATTATTAGACATTCGTAAGCATAATATTTTTGAACAATAACAAAGAGGATAACATACGGATACAACTAAAAGAATACAACATAAATAGTAACCTAAAATGATACAACATAAATAGTAACCTAAAACAACTAACACCTTATATAGTAGATTAATATAAGTTTCAAATAATGATTTTACTACTACAAACTATTACATTTAAATACAACTAAAAGGACATAAAGAGTACATACTCCTAATCATTTATATGCTCAAAGCTATCAATATCAAAATCGTCATCAAGCAGTAGATCTTCAATATTGTTGTCATCACCATCTTCTTCATCTTCAACGATTTCTTCAATTATATCTACCTCCTCAACAACATCGTCTTCACTTTCGATAGTGATGACATCATCCTCTACTTCACTAGACTCACTAATAATTGTCACATCATCAGGTGTGACACTAGTAGACTCAACTTGTAAAGGTTCATCATCTAGACGAGGAGTCGTGCCTTGAAAACCACGCGCTTTGGTGGTTATAACAACATACCATAGGCTTGAAGGAGTCTTAACACTCCGCGCGTAGTACACCTGTGTTGCTTGACTTGCTAAAATAAAAGGCTCGTTTGAGTTTAGTTTTGACTTAACATTAACAGTCACCAGTCCTGAATTTTTATCTTCCCTAACTTCATTTTCAACATCAACCAATGACAATTGAAGCAAACTAACTCTTTATGACCCCAATATTTGATAACGACAACTTCTAGCAATCGTCCATACCAGTCATCCCAAAGATTATCGTAGCAGTTACCTTTAACCACAACATCAGAATCAAAAGAAGCGACTTCCCCAATATCACAGCACTTAAATCCATAACATAACTCTCAACAATTGACCCCTCTATACGGGCTCTATTCTTCACCTTTTGTTTTAGACGTCGCATATACCTATGTGTTATATATGCATGTATACATTAGTAAAAAATAATAAACATTTCAACGTATTAAAAACATTAATGTCATTACCTCTCGAATGGATACATCCATCTATATTTCATGGGACCGCCAAACTTAGCTTCGTATGGCAAGTGAATAGGCAAATGCTTCATTGAATCAAAAAATGATGGAGGAAAGATCATTTCTAACTTGCACATTATTTCCACTATCTGCATCTCCATTTTATCTATGTCTTTGAGTTGGAGCTCCATTAAGCATAGATCTCTGAAGAAATTAGAAAGCTCTGTCAGTGCTTCAACCACACGTTTTGGTAACAAGTCGATAAATACCACGAGGATTAATTTCTGCATGAATACATGACAATCATGAATTTTGAGACCCCAAAACTTTAGCTCTTTGACTTTACAACACCTTGCTATATTTGAAGAATATCCATCTGGGAGCTTAAGTTCACTAATCCAATTACATGTCAATATCAACTGTTCCCTGGTCAAAGTATAATCAGCTTTAGGCGTTAGTGTCTTACTACCCTCCTGATACAGCCATAGATGTTCCCTAATGTTCATTTCTACCAAATCAAGCCTCAACTTGTTGTTGTCCTTTGTTCTACCACTTGCATCTAGGACTGTATAAAAAATGTTATCAAATACATTCTTCTTAGTATGCATCGGATCTAAATAATGACGGATGCATAGTGTAGCCCAATAAGGCAGGTCAAAGAACATGGATCTTTATGTCCAGTTGTGAACCTTGTCGTAACCATAAGCTCGCTCTAATATGTGATTCTTCCCTGGAGGTGGAAAATTTAAGTGAGTAATCCAACTCAACACTGTTATCTCAGAAAGACGGCTAGGTACTTGACGTTTCTCTATTTTTTTATTGAATTGTCTACTCATTCGTTGATAACGATGTTCAATCAAAAAAACTTTCTGGATGTTGCAAAGAAACTCATTTTCCCCTATGTTTGAGTCACATAGCTTTAACTGACACCATGCACATGGGATATGAAAGGCCCCCGTGAGTTGACCATCCACTGATCATTCTTAATGTTGGGAAGTCATTTATGGTCCACATTATAAAGCTGCCCTCATGTCAAAGTTTTGTTTAAGAGATACATCATAAGTTTGAACCCCTTTATCTCACAACATCTTCAACTCATCAACTAACGGCCTGAGGTATTCATTGATGTCTTTACTCGGACTCTTATCACCCGGAATCAGTAAAGGCATGAACATGTAGGGATCTTTCATGCACATCGAAGGCGAGAGGTTATACACAACAATAATCACCGGCCAAGTTGAGTAGGGCTTGGTGTAAGGCCCATTAAACGGATTAAACCCATCCGTAGCAAGTCCAAACCTAATATTGCGAACCTCTTCAATTAATGAGGGTGCTTTTTATCAAAATTTTTCAACTCAAGCCCATCTGTCGGGTGCATCAGTTGACCTTCGTCTATGTCCTGTGTAGAGTGCCACCTCATATACTTGGCGGTATGTGTTGACATGAACAACCGCTGAAGCCTCGGCGCAATGGAAAAGTAACGTAAGATCTTTCTTGGCACATCTTTTCCCTTTTTCTTCCTCTGTTCACAGTATTTAGTTGTATCGCAAATATCACACGACCTTTTATCTTTATTGATATCACCGTAATACAACATACATTTATTCTCATAAGCATCAATCTTCTCATACCCTAGATTGAGCCTTTTGACCATTTTCTTCACATCATAGTACGACTCCGGTAACTTATTGCCTGTAGGTAAGCACTCATTCACAATGTTTAGCAATTCATTAAAACCTTTTTCGCTACAGTAATGCTCGTTCTTGAAGTGTAAAAACTTAGTCACTGCAGATAAGACGATGTATTTTTCGTGCTCGTCATATAGTGGCGTCGTTGCTTCATGTAATAACTCATAGAAACCCTTAGCCTCGTCATTTGGCTCTAGTTCGACGCTACTGCCATCCCTTTCTGTATTCGACTGGAAGTATGAACCAGTAACTTCGACTATCATGTTAGTACAGTCAAAGGTTTTGTCATCTCTGGATTCCAGTTTTGATTCATGTTCATCCAAATAGGTTTCCCCATGATAGATCCATCTCGTATAATCCTAATTGAATCCATACGTAAATAAGTCGCACATGACATCACTCATTTCCTTCCACACTTCATTCACACACCTCTTACAAGGACATCTAATCTCATCACTGCTGACTTGCTCAAACGCGAAATTAAGAAACTGTTCAACCCCACTATGGTACTCAAAGTTAAGCCCACTCTTATCAGTGGCTACCCTACGTCCCATCCAACTTCGATCAACAGACATCTTGGATAACAATTTTCTATATAAATGGAAAGTTAGGCAAACACAATCAAGTCTCCATGTTAATATATATGCATGCTTATAAGTTTCTTAACTTCGTCTCCCACTCTAACGGGTCAGGCTTCTATCCCATTCCTGGATGTGTCGCCCCACTGATACCAACAACTTGAACACATCTTTAAATTTTTCAGAAATTTTGGCCTCCCCATGGTCTTCAAGTACACGAAATAGACTAACACATCGTAGTCCAAATATACACCCGAAGAACATCAAGAGATATATACTGACCAAAAATTCTCAAAATATAAAGACGTGCTCAAGTCATTAACACCGACCTAAATGAGATCGAAACATATATACAGGAATAGTCCCAAAATGGGGACTATTTGAGATTCACTCATACTAGGTGAATCTCAAAAAGGTTTTTAAGCTTCCTAAACTATTTGAAAATATACACATGTCTATAAATTTCTTGACCCACCATCAAATAGGAAAAAAATAAATAAATTAAGAATTCAAAAATGCTTGTAGTTAAATGGACCGTCTATATGTTACATGTTACATATACATCAGTTAAACATAAATCAAATCTCTCCTCTAAAAAACTAATATTCGTCTATATGTTAAGAGATAACATGCAAATATAGATGCAAAAACATATTTCAACTTCAACCAGAAAGATACAATTTTTAGCCAAAACTACAAAGTTGATTATTTTGATGTTTTTCCTTTAAGTCAACTACTATTACCTTACTTCAGCTATCATGTTAGTCCAAGTATTAGTGCATTTCCATTTCCTTTATGCTTTGGTGCTTGAGCATTTCACATTTATTACATATTATGCTATTTGATTTTTAATCCCATCGACATTGGACCCGTCGGCTATGACTTGATTTTTTATAGTGTATTGATAAGTAGGTATATCCTTCTATAGCTTGTATAACTCTTTTTTTGTCCTCAAGGAAAGGAGGTAATTCTTGGTTATGAATTAGGATTAGAAAAAATTCGCAAAAATAACTGATCACCAAGTACAAATAAAGTTCTTTAAAAGACCAGATAACCAACTATAAGTTTTTACACATGGTTTCCTGTTTCCATATTTTGAAAGCCTATTTTAAACCAAAATTCTTTGGACCTTAAAAACATAGAAAAAAGTCTTATTCTACACTTAAAACCTAAGAAAAAGAAAATGAATGCCCATAACTCTAACCTTCTTCGGTCCTCTTGTAGCATGTAGCCAGTCCTCAATCTCTTTATCCTCGCGCTTTGAGGGATCTACGTCACCATAAGCTCTTTGGCTGCTCTGGGCCTTAGTAAGCCACTCGAACCGTCACTGAAAAAAACACATAAATATATGAAAAACATAGTTGTTTAAAGAATATAAATAAATTTCATGAATTAAAATTCAGATAAATTAAATAAAAGGATAAAATTACTTATAGCAATGCCTTCTACATCAGGTGAGATATAACCACCATGACCTTTCTTCTGGTGAGCGTGCCACCAAAACTCTAAGCGTGAAGGTGGGTGCTTAAGACTAACCTGGAGTCTCTCCTTATAAAATTCGTACGGCTAAGACCCCGTGTAGTGTGGAAGACTACTCTTCCGTCGGGCTTTTGTAAGCTATACCGACGTCTTTTGGAAATCAATACCCTCCCAAATGCTACACATATGCTCCCACACCGCAACACCAATAAAATCTGGCCGGACATCTCTAAGTGTCTGTCCATCAGCCATCCTGGTCTAAGCCTTCTTCTTCCAATCGTTAACCCACTTGTACTGGTTCATCTCTAAATATCCCTGAAGAATAGTCATTCCATGAGCTTCTTGATCGTCCTCAAATTGCTAATATCTCTGCACATTACACATTAACAAGCTTAGTAGACAAAATAAATCGACATGTAAAAAAAACGTGCAAATGAAGTAGAAAACTAACATATATATGAATGATATCTTACCCAAAACTCAACGATAATCAACTAGTGTGTGCGGTCATCCACATCCACCCACCTCATCCACGGACTTGAGAATCGATTAAGCACAATCCCAAGCAACGTGTTCCACATCAAGAATATTGCAATTGAAATTAATACATTTGAAATTTCTAAAGAATATATACATGCAAGAATTTATTTAAAATAAATGTTAAATGCAACACACATATTATGAAATTACCTGTTAGTCCCGACGCGGCATATAAGAGGCGTCTGAGGTAATTCCCTAGCAATCCACGTGCTAGTCCAAACAGAGGCCTACACCGATCACCTATGAAGTGAAATACAACAATATTTATATTAACGAATATAATGACAATACTAAATAAAATTAAAAATAGTAAGATGTAAAAAAACTTAACATGTAATTATACTTGAAGATCCGGCTTAATCATCACCCCTAATACCTCCACGCCCCCACGGCCCCCACGACCTTTACTAACAACACGTCTACCACGATCGTCGTGTGGTGTACGGGCCTTATGTATATAACTGTAAAGAAATTAACATAATATTATAAAACATTTTGCACCTTAATTAGTAGAATAATATAAGTTACAGTATCATGATTTCACTACTACAAACAATTACGTATGAATACAACGAAAAAGACATAAATAGTACATACTCCTAATCATTTATATCTCAAAGCCATCAATATCAGAATAGTCATCTTCAAACAGTAGCTCCGTTTTCATCACCATCTTCGCTATTCTCAATGATTTTTTTCATTTATATATTCCTCCTCAACAACATCGTCTTCACTTTCGGCAGCGACGACATCATCTTCACTTTCGACAATGACGACATCATTCTTGTCTTCACTAGACTCACTAATTATTATCACATCAGTAGGTGTGACACTAGTAAACTCGACTTGTAAAGGTTCATCGTCTGGACGATGAGTAGTGCCTTGAAAACCACGAGCTTTGGTGGTTATATTAACATAGCATGAGCTTGTAGGAGTCTTAACATTCTGTGCGTAGTACACCTGCGTTGCCTGACTTGCTATAATAAAAGGCTCGTTTGAGTTTAGTTTTGACTTAACATTTACTGTCACTAGTCCTGATCAAATTTTTATCTACTTTAACTCCATTTTTAACAACAAACCAATGACAATTGAAGCAAACTAACTCTTTCTGACCCCCAATATTGGAGAACGACTAATTCTAACAATCGTCCATACCAGGCATCCCAAAGATTATTGTAAGGCCATAACACCAGAATCAGATGAAACGACTTCCCCAATATCGCATCACTTAAATCTGTAACCGTTGACAATGCAACATGTATAAGTATCTAAAAACCTTTCAGGGCCGTCGACTATAAACTTTAGCTGAATGTTAGCTTTATCATCCGTGAGGACCTAATGTACAATAACACAACATATTCTAAAGTTAATTACACCATAAGATTCATTCCTGAGGGTAAATTCAATTAGATTTAAATTTAAGAGAATTAAATGATCTTTAAACCATTGTATAAATTCTCTATTTCTCAAGTTTTGCAAACCCCATCCGATATAATCTGATTCGCTTCACGTAACTCATCAGCATATTAATTGCAATATAGCTTTATACTTAATATATATGCAAGGAACTTATAAAAATTACATAAGACATATTTATGGCTACTTACTTAATGTATGATGCTACTTCATTTATGTTTACAAGTGCATACAATGTGGCAACTGCATACTCACTATCAGTCAAGAATCACCTTTTTTCCCCACTGAATGGTTGTACAGGATGACTAAAGGCCGTTAATTCTCCATTTTCCTCATGTGAAACAACCTCATTTCGACGACGCTTGTACCTCGTCTAAACCTTAAAGTACAACAAGCAAAAATTAACAAGTTCCTCCATAACATAACTTTCAACAATTGACCCCTCTACATGGGCTCTATTCTTCACATTTTGCTTTAGACGTCGCATATACCTATGTGTTATAAATGCATGTATACATTAACAAACAAGAATGAACATTTTAGCATATTAAAAAAATTAATGTCATTACCCCTCGAATGGATACATCCATCTATATTGCATGGGACCGCCAAACTTAGCTTCGTATGGCAGGTGAATAATGCTCCATTGAGTCAAAAAATGATGGAGGGAAGATCATTTCTAACTTGCACATTATTTCCAATATCTACATCTCTATTTTATCCATGTCTCTGAGCTGGAGATCCATCAAGCATAGATCTCTGAAGAAATTAGAAAGCTCTGTCAGTGCTTCAACCACACTTTTCAGCAACAAGTCGATAAATGTCATGGGGATCAACTTCTGCATAAATACATGACAATCATGACTTTTTAGACCCCAAAACTGCAACTCTTCGACTTTATAACACCTTACTATATTTGAAGAATATCCATCTGGGAGCTTCAGTCCACTTATCCAATTATATATCAATATTAACTGTTCCCTGGTTAAAGTATAATCATCTTTAGGCATTATCATTTTACTACCCTCCTAATATAGTCACAAATGTTCCCTAATGTTCATTTCTACCAAATCAAGCCTCGACTTTTTGTTGTCCTTAGTTCTACCACTGACATCTAGTACTATATAAAAAATATTATCAAATACATTTGTCTCAGTATGCATCAGATATATACAATGACGGATGCAGAGTGTAGCCTAATAAGGCAGGTCAAAGAAAATGTAATGATGTCTAGTTGTGAACCTTACCATAACCATAAGCTCTCTCTAATATGTGATTCTTCCTTGGAGGTGGAAAATTCAAGTGACTAATCCAACTCAACAATGTTGTCCCAAACGGATGGTCAGGTACTTGAAGTTTCTCTGTTTTTTTATTGAATTATTTACTCATTCCTCGATAACGATGTTCAATTAGAAAAGATTGTTTAGAATTTGCAAAGAAACTAACTTTCCCCCCATGTTTGAGTCGCATAACTTTAATTGACCCCATGCACATAGGACATGACAAACCCCCATGAGTCGACCATCCACTGATCATTCTTAATGCCGGGAAGTTATTTATGGTCTATAGTAAAGATGCCATTATGTCAAAGTTTTATTTAAGAGATACATCACAAGTTTGAACCCCTTTATCCCATAACATCTTCAACTCATCAACTAATGGCCTGAGGTAGACATTGATGTCTTTACTTGGACTCTTATCACCCGGAATCAGCAAACACATGAACATGTTGGGATTTTCCATGCACATCAAGGGTGGGAGGTTATACACAACAATAATAACTGACCAAGTTGAGTACGGTTTGGTGTTAGGCCCATTAAATGGATTAAAACCATCCGTAGCAAGTCTAAGCCTAACATTGTGAACCTCTTGAGCAAAGGAGAGGTGTTTTTTGTCAAAAGTTTTCCACTCAAGCCCATTTTTCGGGTGCATCAGTTAACCTTTGACTATGTCCCGTGTTGAGTGCCACCTCATATACTTAGCGGTATGTGTTGACATGAACAACATCTAAAGCCTCAGTGCAATAAGAGGTAACATAAGATCTTTTTTGGTACGTCTTTTCCCTTTTTCTTGCATTGTTCATAGTATCTACTTGTACCACATACATCACATGACCTCTTATCTTTATTGACATCATCGTGTTACAACATACAATCATTCTTACAAGCATGAATCTTCTCATACCCTAGATTGAGCCTTTTGACCATTTTCTTCACATGATAGTACAATTCTGGTAACTTATTGCATGCCGATAAGAACTCTTTCACAATGTTTACCATTTCATTAAAACCACTCTCGCTATAGTCATGCTCGTTCTTAAAGTGTAAAAGCTTAGTAATTGCGAATAAGACGGTGTTTTTTTCGTGTCCATCATATAATGGCGTATCTGATTCATGCATGCAATAACTCATAGAAACCCTTAGCCCCGTTATTCGGCTCTTGCTCGATGCTACCTTCATCCTTATTTGTATTCCACTAGAAGAATAAACCAGCAAATTCGACTATCATGTTAGTACATTCAATGGTTTCGTCACCTCTAGATTTCAGTTCAGATTCATTTTCATCCAACCAAGTTTCCCCATGATATATCCATGTGGTTTAACCCTGCTTGAACCCATACGCAAATAGGTTGCACATGACATCACTCCTTTCCTTCCACACTTAATTCACACACACCTCTTACAAGGACATCTGATCTCATCATCACTGACTTGCTCAAATATAAAATTGAGAAACTGTTCAACCCTACTACGGTACTAAGAGCTAAGCCCACTCTTATCAGTAACTACCCTACATTCCATCCAACTTCGATCAATAGACATCTTGAACAACGGGCTGCTCATCTCGCACTCTAACGGGTCATGCTTCTATCCCATTCCCGGATGTGTCACCCCACTGATGTCAACAACTTGAACATATCTTTAAATTTTTAAGAAATTTTGGCAGCACCTCCTTATGGTCTTCAAGTACACGAAATAGAGTAACACATCGTAGTATAAATATGCACCTGAATCTCAAAATATAAAGACGTGCTCAAGTCGTTAATACTGACCCAAGTGAGATCAAACATACAGGAACAGTCTTAAAACGGGGACTATTTGAGATTCACTTATGCTAAGTGAATCTCAAATGGGTTTCTAAGCTTTCTAAACTATAAGAAAATATGAAAAACACAATGCTACTATTTCAATTAAGCAGCAAAATGGAAACAAAGACATGATAATTTATATTGAGAAAGTATTATATTCGTTTCAAATAGATGTATCTCAATAACATAGATGTATCTCAACCAAAAGTACACATGTTACCTTTTTAACAAGTGTAATAGTGAATTTCAAGAAATAACATATACCTGAGTGCAGATATATTAAAGTAGTATTTGGTACAACACCCTCAGTACACACAAGAAAAAAAGGCATATTACTAAAACTATTCGCAGTCCCACTCATAAAAAAGGCAGCAGGTTCATAAAAATGATAACTTTTCTTATCTCTTAACTTTAAGTTAAGGATTCACATAAGCTCCAGTCTATATGTGTGTATGTGTGTGTGTGTATATATATAAATATATATTACATTTTGTACAATTATTTCCTTCAAAAATTAAAAAGTTTAGAACTACTCTCACAAATTAAATAAATGGAGAAAATTTATTCCACTTCCGTGTTACCCATTTGGTATAATTAACTAAAGTTTGCCTCTATACTCTAATTCAGTCATCAAATAACCAATTCAAAAAGTACTCAATGAGAATAAAATAGATTCTAAAGGTTAACATAAGATATATATATATATATATATATATATATATATTAATTTCACATCTGAATAAATAAATGAGTTCAGTATTAATGATATCACCTGAGTATCCTCTTCTTCTTTAATAATGCAAAATTAGAGCTTTAATGAACTTAATTCAAGAAAAAACTGAATTCTTCAGCACAAGAAATTCTCAACTGAAATTGTATATCTTCACAAGGCCTGAAAACCCCAGTTCAGCACCAAACGAAAAGAATGACTTGAATTCCTACACATCCCACACAATGACCCTATAAAAACACATAATAACACATAAATTTTCAATTCAACTAGATGAAACGTTGCAATATATACAAGGAATCCTAAGAACTCATAAAATGAATACAAATCACATAATATTCTCAAATTTATTAAAATATTTTTAAAATTATAAATAAGACTCTTTTTTGGGGACAAAACTAGGGTTTAATAACTAAATAAAGTTGACACGAGCATTTAATAAGTAGATACTATTAGATTTTGTAATGCAAAAAAAGAAAAGTAAAAGACTTTTTTACGAATCATTTACCTTTTTTGTTGTGAATAAAAAAAATTCTCAATTTTAACCAAAAACAAATATGATAATCCAAAAAGCACAAAACATGCTCATACACATTAGTTTCATACAACACATATTGTCATCATTAAAACAAAATATAGAAACCAACATTCTCCCTTTTTGATGATGATAATATATAACTCTACAAAGCAACTTGTCATCATTAAAACCAAAAATATATAAACCAACATTCAATTTAGTTATATTTACCCCCCTTTGTCAACATTAAAAGAAATAAGCACAAGAATGACATTGGAGCAAACTTATAACAATAATACATATAGTTAGTAAAAAATGATCATACCTTTGTGATTTGTTACCTATATATATCAACATTGTTGTTACCAGTAGTAAGCTTGATAGATGTGCTCCTTAGCATAGCTTTGGATTTTGGATTTACGATCGTAATCTAATCTCGTCAAAAGCTCTTCTTTTGGTCATCCCAATTTTGAGGTCTTTAATGCTCAGGTTAGGAGGATGATTTTTCACTGTTATGATTATTCATGGAAACCTAACTTCAGTTATTTTTTCCTGTGGATCGTGCTCAAGAATGTTTATTACGATTTCTGAAGTATATATATCGACGGGTCAACTTGTCTAGAATCAACTTTTTGTATATATGAGTTTTCTTTTGAAACAGACGGGTTAGGATGTCTGATTTCATCTGTCTGCTTTTCAAGTTTATCTATGGTTAATATCATAAAAAATAATATGCACTGATTCCACATCAAGATTGTCATTTATATTAAATATGGAGCATTTACGCACAATAAAAACTTTAATTATAATAAATGATATTATGAACCCTTGAGTTATGAAATCCATAGAGTTTTCATAATATATCTAATTAAAACTCTATTTAAAAAAATATGAGTTACTTACAATTCCGCCAAATAATTTATAAGTAACTTACTCTCTCAAAGTAAAATCCTATCCATCTCCTTTTTGACCTTGAGACATCTACAATTAAAACAAACAAATAGTCTCTACCTATTTGGTATCCAAATTTTCTTGGGTTCTTTTGGGTTAGTAGCATAAAAACCACATTTCTTTACCCAAATTTATTTTATTTTAATTTTATTACAATTAGAATCAAAATGACCTTTAAAATAAAAAATTTTACAAGTAACAAACAGTGAACAATAAAGTGACTTAAACTTTGGTTTACTATTAATCATTCTAATATTATCATTAGGCCTATTTTTCACATTTTTAATAGGATTATACCCATTTCCTTTCTTATCAATGCTAGATTTTTGAGCACTCAACATTATATTCAAATTCTCTTCTCCTTGAAAAATTTTTGCAAGGTCTTTTTTCAATGATATTATTTGTTTCATTAATATTATTTTGCATGCTTATAATTTTTCCATCATTAAAAGTATTTATGCATGCTTCTCTCATTTTTAAATTTTCTTTTAAAACTTTATTTTCATTTTTTGAGATATTCATTTTCTTTTATCTCTTCAATAAGTGACTTAACTTCATTCATTAGCTCATTTACGCAATTATTTAAATATGTAGTTTTCTTTTTAAGTTGTTGATTTTCACTTTTTAAAGCAAAATAATCAGACATAGTTATTTCAAGAGCTTTACTAAAATGAAAATTGTTTACCTCAAGTTGATCATCATCTTCTAGTCCCATGAAACAGAGTTGACCAATTTCTTGTTGTTGTTCTGTTTTGGACTTGCTCATTGAAATTGAGCTAACTTTTTTATTCTTTCTTTGTTTCTTCCTTTGAAGTAGTCTCTCGAGTTTTCTTGAGAGCATTTCAATTTCTTTATCAAAATCTTCGTGATCACATTCATTATTGCTCTCGACTTGAAATATAAATGCCTTCTTTATTGGTGCCTCATCTTCATCATCATACCTCTTGAGTTGATTTTCAAACTCTTTAAGTTTACCAAAGAGGGTGAGAGTCTCCATAATGCTAATTGTTGGTGAGTGTTGGAGGGTGGTAATTTTTGGAGCAAATCTTTTTGACATGATTCTCAACAACTTTCTATTGATTTCCCTTTGATCAATTTTTCTCTCTAGCATGTTGAGAGAGTTCATTAGTGTGAGGAACCTCGCTTGAAATTCATTGATTGTTTAATCCTTTTCTAACTTGAATAACTCATAGTCATGCATTAGCATACTCAACTTCACTTCCTTGACTTTGGAAGTACCTTCGTGGCTTGTTAAGATAATATCCTCGATTTCTTTTGTAGTGCTACATACTGAAAAATTATCAATTTCAGCTTGACCATTCCGCTTAGCAAGGTGTTCGTGGCTTTTGAGTCGTAGGAAAATATGTAGCTTTTGTTTACATCCATCTCCATGAGAGCCTTTGGTCTGCTATCATATTCATGCCTAGAAAAAGAAGATCCATTTTTAACAACCCACCATTCCCATAGATCCTTCTAGAGGTAGATCTTCATTATGAATTTCCAGTAGTTGAAGTTCTCGCTCCTGAGCAACATCGGTGACCTGCTAGTGGACTGCCTTTCTTGGAAATTGAGGTATGCCATATGTTCTTTACCTACGATCTGCAAAGACCAATATTAGTAGAGCTTTACTTTGATACCAAATGTAATTTTGTATAAATATGCACACCTAGAGGGGGGGGGGTGAATAGATGTCTAAGCTAGAAGTGATTGACAATGACAAATTTTTATTTTTCCTGGCACAAGTTTAAAACAAACTGGTGATACCTTTGTCTTTTGGTGTCTGCTTTAGACTAAATTCTAATATAGTTATAATGTAGACAAGACAAACTAGTGAGAGTCTGTGTCTGGATTAGACTAACTTCTACTTCAGTTATAATGTAAACATGACAAACTAGTGAGAGTTTGTGTCTGAATTAGTTTGTTACGAATATCAACATAACACTATTATGCATGTGTATACTAGTTGTTCAAGTGCAGAATAAGAATGTAAATGATAACGTCACACAAATTTGCAAACCACATACACAAAGATTTTTACATGGTTCAACCTAATCTAGTGGCCTAATCCACGTCAAATACCAATTAATATCAAAGGCTCTTTTTATTGAACTTAATAATCAAACAATTACAAAAGTATTCCCTATACAAAGAAGCTTCAACTTAATGATGGACACGACTACCCCCTTGCACCTCTGTAACTTTCTTACCATTAAGACCATTGAAGCTTCCTTTGTTACAACATTATTCACTATTAGATCAACCAAGCTAAACAAAGCTTGAATTCTAGTTTTGATAAGAAGAAAGACAATTACAGAGCAACTACAACTTTCCAGCCAAAGGCAATTAACAAAAAATCACTACTTGATTGCTGGAAGTATATCTTTGAAAGCTTTTTAATATTAGAAAATACTACATCTGTCCCATAATAAGTTATTTTTTAGTTTAAATCACACATACCAATACACAAACTAAAATGACAAAAATACCCTTAATATACTTTCTTTGGAGTTGAAGAGTTAATGAGTGTCATTTAATTATAGTAAGTAATGGAGGAAACGAAGAGTCAAGAATAATGGAGGGCAAATATGGGAAAATATTGTAAAATTTGTATTGGAGTTCTTAACACATCACTTATTTTGGGGAAAAATATTAAGCCTAAAAAATCAATTATTGTGGGACGGAGGTAGTATAAGTCTTGAAAGCTTTCTTTACTGGACTGAGTATATCAATAAGAGTTCCGTCTTCAATAGCCGAGGAAGATATATATAAATAGTAGTTTAACGGCTAGAAAGTTTTGTTAGGATGAATCCCAAAATCTCAGTTGAAACAATGCCTAATTTCAGCAGAAATATATGAGTAACAGATATATGAGGATTTTTCTCCAAATAAGATTCTTAATAAGATTCTATTTGAAAAGAACTTAATTAAAGGAAACCAAATCAGCATAGATATGATGATAGAGACATAAATAATCTTTGTGTTACATTAATTCTAGCAACTAAATAAAGCCTTGAAATTAAAATACTTCTGGTTAGAAAGTCTTACATTAATTCTCAAGGAAAAAGACACTCTAACAAACTGAATACTCCAATTGGGCCTTTATGGGATCAACTCAATTTTCAGCAACACCAAATATGATCCAAATAGCCCAAAACCTGCTCATACACATTAGCTCCATATAACACATTGTCATCATTAAAACAAATTATATAAACCAAAATTTTCCCCTTTTTTTACGATGATAATATACAACTCTACAAAGCAACTTGTTATCATTAAAACCAAAAATATATAAACCAACAGTGCCTTTTTATATATATATTTTTTGTTGTTATTATTCTTTTAAAACAAATTATTGTATTCTTTGAGACAGTAAGTATATATTGAGCCAGGGTATACTATTTCTATGCATTAATTTTTCTGACATTTGATCATTAATTAATTGTTCAAGGGGGCAGGGATGGATGAATATGCTTGCAACTCATGCTGTTTACTTGGCCGCGAATGGATTGTTGTACATGCTCATCCAAATAAAGTATCAAAACCTGAGAAAGTCCCCATTTGAAACTCATCCTGTGGTCATGACAAGTTCAGTGGTAACATTTTGCGTCTATTTATGCGCAACAGTGCTGCAGACAATGTTAGTGCAGACAAATAACGAATTAGATGACCCAAAGCTCTTGCATGATATCATTGTTTGCTCTGGGATTCTCTCTCTGATCTCAAATGCACTGGTACTGTTATTCACACACAAAGTAGGTTGGATTGTGGTTTCCATCATTGCTTTTGCTGCTGCAATTCTACTAGCTTATGACCTGTTTATGATCATATCCAACTATATTTCTGAGAGAAACAACAACAACAACACTAATGCAACAACAACTTCTGAATCACTGGCCATGGAGATGATTACTGGAATCAACAACAACGTTAATAATGCAGCAACAACTACTGAATCCGTGGAGAACAGTATTGCTGTTAACAACAACAACAACAACAAAAACAACAGCGGCACCAACAACAGCAACAATAACATGCCTTGAGAAGTTTGTTTTTTTTTTTTCAAGAGTTTATGCTCCTTCTGGGATTTCTAGCCTTCTTTGCCCAGATGCTTTTCTTGAAGGCAAAAAATATTAGTGATTAAGTTGAACATTCCCGTTCCATATATATATATATATACACGCTCATCTTGAAACCTAGCTAATGGTTGAGTTTGTCAACTTGCGATTTTCATTATGTATTATAAATATAGTACTATGATCATTGTAATATACAGGAATTAAATGATGAAATCTCCCTCCCGTGTTATTCATTTTTAACCGGATCTTAAATATTATTTGTTGTAGTCAGTATATATATATATATATATATATATATATATATATATATATATATATATATATATATATATATATATATATATATATATATATATATTCGGTCATAAGGGACCACTGTCTCTTATTTATGTACTCATGTTGTGACTTACAATACATGCTCCACTGTTAGGACTATGAAATAATTTTCTTTGTTTATGGATATGAAAGGCTGCTAAATGTTGGTTAATTTTTCTTAAATATTCATTAAATTTTTGAGGTTTTGGAGTACTGGGGAAGTTACAGTTAGCCACGAAATACTTAAATACTGCAATTATGCATGATTGCAGGTCCCTCGTCATGGAGTTGTGCCAATGCTCTTGTAATACCTGGTATAAAAAAAATTATAATTTTTATAAAAAAACATATTATTTGAGCTTTGTCTTTTATTTGGGGCAAACTAGTTATTTAATGTGTGGGCTATAATCATTATTGAATTTTATTTGGACTTTATAAAACGTTTGGGTCAATTTTTGTGGGCTATAATAATTAGAAAATTGATATTTTCACATGACTTTTTAATATTTTCACATGAAAAGTGTCGCTATAGATATATAACGACGGTAAAAACCGTCTCTATAAGCTCTTTAGCTACGATTTTCATGTGAAAATATCATAAAGTTATGTGAAATAGTTTTCTAATAATTAATAGATAGTATTAATTTAATAAAATTGGGTCTAATCTATATTTATATTACTGAATCCTGTTAATATTTGGAGAATTGGTGAGATATGTTTATAAGAAATAAATAACTGAACCTAACTTTATTTTTGATAAGAAATGAAAACAAAAATAAAGAAAGAACCCAGCCGCAGCAAAGGGTAAAGAGCCTTCGGAGGCTAATAGAAACTAAACCCAATTTGACAATCAGGTTAGTTTAAGTTGAAGCAAATAGAAATTTGAGATTTGTATATTATTGCTTGTTTTATTTATAAAGAGAGGTGTTCTATATATATACATATAGGATCACCACCTATGCTAGAATCAAGGGATATATATAATCACTAAAGCTAGAATCAAGTGATTTACAAAATCACCTAGGCTAAAGTCAAGGGATTACATAATCAAATATTCCCAAGAGATGATTATGGTAATTCAAAAAATAATATCCTAATTACTTGATAAATATAAAACTATCCTAAATAACAATATTATGTTATTTCTCTAATACACCTCCGCAAGCGAAATGTAGGTAACCGAAGATTGAGCTTGAAAGAACATCTGCGTAAATGTAGAAGTAACAAAATAACAAAACCGCCAACAGTAGATATCACAAGCAATCTCAACGCCACATTAAAAAAGAGCATAGCATACATTGCTATAAGAGCAAACCATAAATAGTGAGCGTTTGGTTTTACGCACACTGGCAACAAATAAGAACCTTGCAATCCGTCTTATACATCTCTTGAATATAATACTCCGTAAACATGTTTACCAATGTTGTTCAAGTCATCATGAATAAGAAAGGGTTCTGGACTTAAACGAATAGTGTCGGGCTCCATATGGAATGAAGAAGAAGGAAATATTAAAAATAAATTAGCAAGGACATTTGAATGAGAATGAGAACTACCACGTAGACACGAGTAAAAAGAGTCTAACAATTGGGATTTGAGAAGAGTGCAACTTTTTGGCACCGCTAAGCAAGAAATCTCATCTAAAGAAGTATTTGGTGAACATGTTGTAACGTCATGTATAATGCTAGATGGTGTCATGTCCACAAAAGAAGAAAGAAGCTCTGAATTTGGAATACCAGAATGGTGGACTTTTGAGGTCTCAACAACAGCTATGGGCCTAATAGAATTTAAGATTTTAGAGGATGAAAAATCAATGGCGGTGGTTTCCAATACTTGATCAACATCCAAAGTGTTAGATATATCAATATCAATAAAAGAAGAGAGTTCCTCAGGATGTGTAACCACAGACACGTGAATATCATTAGGCTCAATTTGTAGTGTACCAATGGACGAGTTTGAAGTGAGTTGTTGTAACAATTTTTCATGTTCGAATAGAAGAGTGGACAAATCATTAAATGAAGATTCATCAAATAATAATAAACATGAACTCTTTGAAAAAGAGTATCATCAAGACCTTCAACTAAAAAATCGGTAAACTCTGACGGACTAAAAGAACCTCCAGCGCTTTCAAATGTATAAAGAAGTGATGTCGCTTCGGCAAGATAACTTTTGACAGACTGAGTAGGTAGCTTTTGTAAGCAAGAAAGTTGATCAAAAAGATCATTTGCATACCAATTTGATGTTGCATCATCTAGGAATTCGCAGTCATCATTTTCATGGACCAAAGAGTCGTCAAAATTTTTAAATGGACCGTATATTTGATCGGCCATAGAGGCGGGGTTATTAGAAGTCAAGGAAGTCATTGATAGAAGAAGGATAATATGAGAATTAGAAGAAAAATAGATTATGTCTCGATCAGAAAAATAATAGAAAGAGGATTATAGGAAGAAGAAGAAGAAGAAGAAGAAGAAATCAGGGACAATTTGCTGGAATGCTGACAGGTGAGGAGACTGTCTGGATTAGTAGGCAAGAGACAGAAGATGTGCAGTGGAAGATGGAAAATGGATCATAAGCCTTTTGGCATTATAGATCTGATACCAAGTTGAAGCTAATAGAAATTTGAGATTTGTATATTATTGCTTGTTTTATTTACAAAGAGAGGTGTCCTATATATATACATATATGATCACCACTTATGCTAGAATCAAGGGATATATATAATCACTAAAGCTAGAATCAAGTGATTTACAAAATCACCTAGGCTAAAGTCAAGGGATTACATAATCAAATATTCCCAAGAGATGATTATGGTAATTCAAAAAACAATATCCTAATTACTTGATAAATATAAAACTATCCTAAATAACAATATTATGTTATTTCTCTAATAGTTTATAACTTGCAAATTGTTGCTATGTGTAGATTCAAAAGTATTATTATTGTAGTAATATTAATCACCTATGTTTAATAGATGCTATCACCATTAATTGATTATACATAATTTTGATTGTTTGAGAGTTTTCATGTTAGTGGCCTAGGTAGTGTTTTTTAGCAATTCATATTAAATTGGTATAAAAGCAATAGTAAATGTTCTATTAATTATGATTACCCTTGGCTTTTTTTTTAAAAAAATTATGGGATTGACACTAGTTCAATCCGTATGTATATATTGTGTTTGTAGTTAAGGTTTTATGAAAAAGGAATAAGATCAGTACACATGATGGATAATAAAATGTGTTTATTTTGTTTATTTTAACTTTATTTATGAGTTTAAGTTTTATATCAATCAGTAATGGTGTACTGTGTATAAAAAAACTAAAAAGAGAAAACAGAGATATTTTGGTAAGTTAATGAGTTTTGTACTATTCAATTTATATATTGTATATATATAAGCAACATATTAGATAAATTAAACATTGGAGTCCTGATCATGTAATTGAGCTCAGTTATTAAGAGAATAAAGTCATGATATGGCAATCTAATATAATAATATGGAGGTTAGGTTATGTATATATAATATTTTATAGTAATTCGTATAAATGTGCTTAATTAAACGACACTAGTAAATTATAGTGGGATTGTTAGGTATTATATTACTTAATCAATGTATGAATTTCGTACTCCTTCAGTGATACCGTGAAATTTAATTTATTAGTTTTGTTTTTCGTTTCAAATTTCATTATTTTTTTAGATAATTATTTCTTGTGAAATTAATATGATAGTTTCGTGTTAGCGTTGATATATAGAATTCGTATTTGTACTTTTTGAATTAGATTAACATATTTAGTATTTATTTTAACTTTTTAGAGATGTACATGTTAACGTATATTTGGAGTTTCGTATTTATATTTGTTTCGGTGTTACATGTACACTTAAAACCCTTTGTGTTGATATTGTGTCGCATATGTTGTGACATGGTATTTTGTTAGAATATACCGTAGGGTATACCTGAGCTATAACCATATGTGGGGGTACCACAAGTATGTCCTCTTGGCACCGAGACATGACACCTTCCGTGACGGTGTGATTAGTCCACTACGTCTCCGTTTTGTGCTCTGGTAGGAGTTGGCTATTTGGTGATTTTTTTGTGGGATGCATATGGGTCGACCCTAATTATCTATTTTGTTATGTTTTGCGGATTGGTGATTTTGTGTCAAACACGCCTTCCAATTTACATGCATCTGGATCCGGCCGGTTCGATGTATGTTATGCCTGTGTGACATTATATTGACTTGTCTATGTGACATTATTTGACTTTCCTGTGTGGCAAGATATAATTCTGTTTTTTTAGCTCGGTATTAAATAACACTCAGTCATTTGATTCAACCTATTATTTCGTTGTATTAGTTTTGTTCGTTATAGTTCAGTTTATTTAATTGAGTTAGTTATTTCGTTTCATTTTTTCTGTACTCTATATCCGTACTAGGCATTTGGCTCATGCTGTATTTTTCTTTCGGCAGGTAATATAGGGGATCAAGGGCAAATGTGATGAAAATTGTCTTTTGTCCAAATGTTTAGATATTTTGTTTAGATTGTGATACATTGATTTATTTAGAGTTGTAATAAATATTTTAGATTGTGGTTTGAGTCAGGTTGACATTTATTATGGTTTGACGTATGGCATTTATCAGATATTGAGATTATTCTTTCGTGGCTTAGAGCCTTATTATAATTTTATAAGTTTTGTTCTGTTTTGTGCGTAAATGTTACAATATATAACAACTCTGATCAAATCCCGAGTCCGGAACAAATCTAGGGTCAAATCCCAAGTCCGAATAGAATCAAATCCATCAAAATAAGGCCTTAAACCACTGACACAATAATATCTTCTTAGGTCATCTTAGCACACCACAGCCTACCCAAAAGGTCATGACTTGAAGGTACTATTGGTAGTTATTTAATTCCTTATATACAGACAAATTTTTCTCATATACTCCCTCCGTTCCTAAAAGATTATCCTTTTAGAAGAAAAAAATTTATTCCAAAAAGTTTGTCGTTTGCAACTTTCAAGGAGAATAAATTATTTACTTTCCTATATTACCCCTACCTTCTCTCATTGTCCCAAGAAATTCTCTCCCTTGTATTAATAGTTTTCAGCTTCCCATAAAGAGGTAGTGATGGAATTTCAAACAAATTTTACTTGGCAAATGATAATTCATGTGTCAAAACCTTAAACGACAGTCTTTTAGGAAAGGAGGTAGTATTTCGATGTGGGAAAGCTCTGGTAAGAGAAAATATTCTATTTATATAGTTTACTATTTATACAATTTGCTTGTATGATTGATTATAATAAACTCTAATATTGAAGGAATGTTTAACTTGAGCTAAAAAACTCTATTGTAGTGTATTGAGCATACTAAAACATCTTGCTCTAATTTATGAGTGCAGCCCAAACAACACAACAACTCAAACTACAGTGGCTTAAATGCATCTAGATGATTGCTAGTCTAACTAATTAGTTCGGGCTGAACCACTAGCCTATGTTGAGCTGAAATTCAATTAGAAGTTAATAGAACCTTTGGGACATGATTTCGAAGACCCGGTTAATTTGGTGGGACCTATCCCACGTGACGGTGTATTCTAATCAGGAGATTTGATTTTATGGAAACAGACCGCATTAGTTTTGACCTCTCATTCATAAGGAGATTAACTTCTATCTCAGTATGGTAACTACTATTATAACGAGTCATATTTCTACTCGGGGACGGGCTTCTTGAGGAGGTGTGCACTATAAATACATGGTTATACCCTAATTCACAGGTAACGATACTTTGTCTCAAAAAATTACTAAAGTTAATTATAATGTGCCTTCATAGTTAACCTTTTCTTCAGCATGTACTTATTCTCACACCGGAGCTATACCTCGACGGCCCCTGCCTTCAGACTTTTTAATTAGTGTGTTTGCTCGTTTGTATATAGGATTTGGCTTGCTGATTGGTGATTGGGCGAGCAGACAGATCTTAGCGTTAACATTGATGTTAGAAGGAAGGTCACTTTAGTGCTACCTTTTTCAATCACCCACCTACTATGTTGAAAACATGACAAGTAAAGGGAAAACAATTTCAAAACATGTGAGATCCTTGGTTAATCCATCAGCACAACCAAGAGGGTCAGTCAAGGACTTGTTCAGCCCCAATAACATCATTGTGCATCCAATACAGTCTTGGACGCGACGACAACTATTTTCCACAAGTCAGGGGACTCCCAATTAATTCTCGTAGCCAAATCACAGATAGTCAATCCCGGACACACATACTTAGAACAAGAGTGTGATCGAGATGAACAAGATCAATGTGAGTTGATTCAGACCCAAAAAATCAAACAAACCAAAGATGCTATGAAGGTTTTATGCCTCCAACAGAAGGAGTTAGACGCTGTGACAACCCAAAAATTCATAAGATCTTGAATGATTAAAATAAAAGTTAAAGAATAAAATCTATATGGGAATTAGAGGATTAATTAAAAAATTTAAAGAACCTATATGGTTTGATTTGATTTTAAGCAATGTAAAGAAATTATATGAGAATGATATATAGAAATTGTGAAAAGAAAGAAAGAAAATGTATATATGTATAGGTACATATATATACTTAGTAATGTGCTATATATATATATTTATTATATATATATATATAATAAATATGTATATATATTTATTTATTATATTAAGAGAAATTAATAAAAAGAAATCGGGTTACCGACATAGCTTGGGAATTAAACCATAATCAATTGTACGAAAGAGCAAAATGGACATTTTGCTAACTTAATAAAGTATGGAAGTGAATTATGAAAGTAAAGGGAGAATTGTGCGAGTTAGAAAAACCTTAGGGTTGAAAACCTAAGATTTGAAACTTAAAAAAATATCTTAAGGAATATGTTAAGGAATAAAGAATATTATGAGAATATGCTAAGAATATGCCTTACATGATAATTTAATAGAACCCAAAAATATTAAATTGGGAGAAATCAAGGATGGTGGGCCCCACTAGGGTGTGATGATTGGTGATGATGGTTAGGAAATTTCCTAGAAGTGGTGAAATGACTATTTTGCCCAAAAAAATTGTTAATAACTTTTGTGCCCTAGGAATGAAATTGTTAGGAAGTTTCTAGTAATGGAGAAGTGACTACTTTGCCTCAAGAGAAATTTGGTAATAACCATGGCGTCTTTCAAGGAAATTTCTAGGAAATTTCCTAATTATAGTTAGATGACAATTTTGTCCTTAAAGAAAATTAATTATGACCAATATGTCATATGAGGAAATTTCTAGAAAATTTACTTGAGATGACTTAAATACCATCATGCCCTTCCCTAGTAATGGTTAAAGACCATTTTTCCCTTTTCTAGTGAGGGAATTTAGCTCAGTTGATTAAGTAAATAAAACAAATAAAAATAAAGAAAAATTGGACAATAAAAGGGGGCTTTACCTGGCCACATCAAAGGGGAATTCACCACATGGGAAAAAAATCATTTCCAATCTCTTAGTTGTCAATGTTGCTCACTAACCCCCATATGTGTCACCATTTAATTTAGCCACTTATTTTACTATATAAGTTTGCAAGTAAGTGGAGAAGAGATAAGAGAGAGATATTGATATATATATATATATATATATATATATATATATATATATATATATATACGGTTCGGATCTTAAACTCATCCCTTATCTAACATACCTTACATACCCCCCTTTAGCGACGAACCGGACGACGATTCGGTCCATCGCTATATATAGAATCATCGTCTTATCTTTTAGTGACGAACAACATATAGCGATGGACCAAACCTATAGCGATGGACCAAATCGTCGCCCGGTCCGTCGCTAAAGGGGGGTATGTAAGGTATGTTAGATAAAGAGTGAGCTTAAGATCCGGACCGTATATATATATATATATTTAAATTTTACCCATCTATATATATACTTTCTCTTTGGTAAAAATAATTTTTTTACTTCATTTCATCTTATTATTTCCAAAAAGCTAAGAACTAAATAGAAAGAGAGAGAGGAAGGAGAGTGATGGCAGGATACTTTCCTTGATGCTACCTAAATAAATTTTACCCATCTATATATATACTTTCCTTGATGCTACCTAAGTTCATCCACTACTTTGGAAGAAAGAGAAAAATAGCTACATGATCAAGGTTTAAAGAAATAAAATTCTAAATTTGTTTATTCCTTTTATTTGGGTAGTTTTTAATGAAATAAAGGGGCTATGATCTTGAAGTTTAAAACTCTTGATCTATATGTTTTACGGTGTTTCATTCTTAGATCTAACCATTTTAAGTGATGAAAAGTTTGTAAATCAAAGATGTACAAAAAACTATTTTAAGCTTAAAAAACTCTAAAATTTCAACCCACTTTGAGGCTTCACCATTTGAAATCTACAACTTATTTTTGAAATCTGTCAAAGAGGTAAGTTAGATACATGAGTTATCTGATTAACCCAAGTGGTAGCACTCAAAAATTTTAAACAGATCAACCGTGATATCATTTTTCGTAAAACACTCCCTGCCGACAAAAAATTTGAAAAAAAAAATCATATGAGTTCCTGTCCATTTTTGGTGAAGGTTGTTTTAGCCAATTTTTATTTTTTAAAAAATTCTGGCCATTTGTGGTATGCTAGTATATCAAGTTAAATAGATTCATTCCAAAGATGGTGATTCTTGGATGTGTAGTATGAGAGTTATGGAGTTTATAAGAAATGACTATTTTAAAAGTAAACTTGAGTAACTCTTTGTGTGTAACTCCAAAAATTGTGAACTTGTTGCTAGAAATACATATACATAACAGGAACATCCCCTGAAAGTTTCAGAATTTTTGGATAAAAACTCAGTTCATAAAAATTGTTGCAAGATCCGACTGTTTTAGCCATTTTAAGCATAATAAACAAAAATGAAAAATTCTAGCAAAATTATATGTTCATAAGGGTAATATTAACTGTTGTTTTCCAAAAAATTAGAATTTTTGGAAATGTTTTTGTATTTTTCATGTGAATGATTGAGTTATGAATAAATGGATAAAATAAGTTAAGTGATGTTATAAAGGGTAAAAATGTAATTTTTTGACAAAAGACCCTACATATGAAGTAATCAGATTTATGGAGGCTATTTTTTGTCATTTTTGATGAGATGTTATATTTATGGCATTTTAGGGTTGTTAAATAAAGTAATTAATAAAGGGTAAACAATTAAAATAAATTATTTATAAGATTAATAAATGATTAAAATATTATTAAATAATTAATAATATTAGATTGACATGTTATTATTAAATGTTAGATTAAAATATTATTAAATGATTAATAATATTAGATAATAATTTAAAATATTATTAAATAATTAATAATATTAGATTAAAGTTAAATTAAAATATTATTAAATGATTAATAATATTAGATGATTAAGATATTATTAAATGATTAATAATATTAAAGTGTGATTAAAATATTATTAAAAGGTTAATAATATTTATAAATGGTTAAAATATTATTAAAAGGTTAATAATATTTATAAATGGTTAAAATATTATCAAATAATTAATAATATTAGTAAGTGATTAAAATATTATTAAACGGTTAATAATATTTGTAAACGATTAAAATATTATTATATGATTAAAGTATTATTAATTGATTGATAATACTAAGAAGTGAATAAAATATTATTAAGATTAATGATATGAAATGAGTTTAAGATGATAGTAATATTATCAAGGTATGATAATATTTCTAAGGAATTAATGTAAGATCTAATATTTATTATGTGGCTAAATGTTAGTTAAATTATTAATGAAGTAATAGTATTACGAGGCATGATATGTTATACTGATTGAAAGATCAATATTATAAAAGATAGGACTTTCATAAGAGATTAAATTAGAATGCTTAGCGGTAATCGACGATCAAGGCAAGTCTCCTAACTTAAACTCGAGTTATTATGTTTCAAGCATGCCAGTGGATTAATTATTGACAAGTATTTCACATCTTTGATTATTGATTCGCACTTGGTGCATGTTGCATATGTTCATCAGGTATGAAAGGTTGATCACCTTCTTTATCATAAGGTTTAGTTAAATTTTTTCATGGTCATTGTTGAGCACCCAACGTTATTGATTCAGTTATTCAATTACTGAAATTTGATTCATGTTCTTTCACAATTATTATACATTGTTGAAAACTTGAAAGCTTATTTCTTTTCAATCATGATATATCCCATGATATATCCTTTTTGTATTTAAACTTGATGAGCAAAGTTGTTTCTCACCCTTTCTATATCATGATAACAAAATTTCAGATTAAGACGAATGCTCGAGGAAGGACAGAGACAAAAGCAAAGTACAAGATTAGATTGTTATGCACGTTAACTAATTAGGTGTCTAATGTAAGTTATTTATGTAAACCTTTTATTATATTGAAGGTATGTATCAAGTTAAGGTTATAGACCTTGAGATATGTTGTAAGAATTGATCATATAAACAAATTTAAGTTTATATTTTTCATGTTAGTTAGAGAATATATAAAATGATGATGTATCATGATGCACCAGGTTCGAAGTTGAAGGGAGACGAATTTGGGGTCCCTATAGACGCTCAATTGACCGTGTTGAAAGGAAGAGGGGCTTCTGTAACGCCATTAAATCCGAGTCTCTTGAACCTCGAACATGGTACATCACGGTACTATCTTCGTCTCAATATATACCACCTTTATTCATAAATTAATGAACACAAGCTTGCTTTTATACCAATTAATACATTATTCCTTTCTGTTTCAGAATCTGTAACTTTTACAATCGGTTATTACATTTGTAGATCGTTCATGATCTATCTGTACATCTTAAACAATAAATAATAAGTTTCATATTGACATATTAACTTCAAAGTATTCATTAACTCTTAATTCAAATTGAAATATTCTTCTGTGCAGTGTTCTTCAACTCAACATCTACAATATATTAATAATAACGCTCATCTAACATAATTAAAGGCTACGCATACAAGTGTTCTAGCGTTTAACATTTTGCCGAGTATAATTACTCAAATAGGATTACACCAATGTGCTTGTTTTTATTAAAACACCAAACATCTTCTATAACAACTCCTTCTTGTGAACTTTCGTATATTCTGAAGTTTTGACGCTATGGTCTTTTATTTGTATTGACCTTTATCTGTAAAAAAATCTTGCAAGGCTGAATACGACGGCTCAGCAAGTTCAACCGTCTACACCTTTAATGCATCACATAACATATATATTACATCTATTCATCCATCATAAGTTTTTAGCCAATGCATTTACAACCTTGAGAAGAACTTCCCGAAGAAAAAGATGGCTTGGCCATTTAAGTTAGGCAGCCCAACCTAAACAAAAAAATCTTTTAGATAGTGAAGTCTACACAATGAAGTACATGGACTACATTGTCTAAAGAATGTCTTTAGGGGAGGTCGACTGATTTGAAAAAGATATCTCATTTTCAAGGTCTAGAATTACCCATGAATTGCAAAACCATAGGGCTAGAGATATGAAATTTACACTTATGACTAGTCACATATATCTTAATTTCAACATTGTTAACATGTAGTATTGGATTAACAATGTGGTTTGGATGCTGCAGATGATGTCTGTAAATTAATTTATATAATATGTGAATATTTTTTATGGATTTTTTTTTGGGTGTGATCTATGTAGTTTGTGTGATTATTCTTCATTATTTGTTGTTGGTTGTAATATTTGATTTACAGTTTAAAAGCATACATGGGCACAACCTAAATCCATATTGTATTGTTTAAAAAATAATTGGCATCCGCAGTTTAATACTACGGATTGCACTGTGGTTTAGATGGTGTAGATGATGTTTATAAATTGATTTTTATAGTATGAGAATATTTTTTATGGATTTATTGTTGGGTGTGATCTATGTAGTTTGCCTGACTATTCATCATTATTCGTTGTTGGTTGTGATATTTGGTTTACATTTTAAAAGCATATATGGGGAACACTATAAGAAAAAAGGGTTAAAATGGACAGAATTATCCTCGACGGTCCATCGTAAATAGTTTATTATTGACAGAATAATTCGTCGAAAATAAGTCACTCGAGAATAATATAATTACGACAGAATTCCGTCAGAAGTAGAAGGTCCTCTTTGGCGCGAAGCCTACCGGCAGTGCGAAACCTAATGTCGACTGAATGGTGATTATTTTCGAGAGAATATCCGTCGAGGATAATATAATTCTGAGGGACTTATTTTCGACGGACATTAACTTATAAAACCTAATCAGACTGCGTCTTCTTTAGCTAGCCGCCTCATTACTTTTTTTTATATTTCTCTCTCTCTCTACTCATATCTCTTGAACTCCTTCCTGTCCGGTTCCTCCCTCGCGTCCGGTCGTCCTCCTCATCCTCCTCCTCCTCCTTTTTTCTGACCAAAGGTCGTGGCGACCCTGTGGTGGGTGTCCAATTTTGTGGCGGCTCGTGTCCTTCTCCTCCTCCATTTTTCTGCAGCTTAAGGATTTAAGGTTAGCTTAAGAACGATTAAGGTTAGTATTATTGTGCCCTAATTTATGATCAGTCCCCGACCCCAAAATTATTGATAATTTCTAGCTTAATTTTCCCCTAATTTTATTTTATATTTTCCCCATATATATGATCAATTTTGTTAATTGATGAGGATTACTTATGTATTATTAATTTAATTAGCAGCTTGGATATTTAGGTTTGATTAGCAGCTGATGTTAGTCTGAATTTTATGTTATACTTGTGCAATAGCAATTATATGTTACTAATTTTAGCCATGAATCTAATAATTAATTGATTCACGTTAGGTTTAATTTGTGTAATTTGCATGTTCATAATTTGATTGAGGCTGATGTTAGTCATGTATTGAGTTGTATTGTTGAATTATATACACCTGTTGGTTAATATTTGTAATGGTATTATGAAATCTTGGTATATTTGTTATTTCTGACGGAATTCCCGACAGAATTTCTATCAGAATTCTTCAATTTAAAAATTTGTGGGCCCTGCTTTATTTTATTTATGTATTTTAATTAGTTTCCAATATTGAAATATACTAAGTAGCGTGTGCTTAATTTCCTACTAATAAAATCAACCGAAAATGAACTAAGTAGCATTTACTTAGTTTCAAATTACTAAAAATAAATAATATTATAACATAAACTAAATTTAAATTATATTTTGTATGATAAGATAATATAAAATAATAAAATAAAATAACATAATTAAGTTAAAATAAAATAATTTAATTTACTGTAATTAAATTAATTAAATAATATAATATATAGTAATATAATAAAATCAAATAAATTAAAATAAAATAAAATAAAATAATTTAATTTACCTTAAATAAATTGTAAATAAAATAATACAATATAAAATACTGTATACTAATACAAAATAAAATAAATTGAAATAAATTACAGTAAAATAATAAAATAATTTAACATAAAATAAATTACTATAAAATTAAATATATAAATAAAATAAAATAAAACATAAAAAATAAAAGAAAAGAAAAAGAAAACAAATAAAATAAAATAACATAACATAAAAATAAAATAAAATAAATACTAAGTAGTATTTGCTTAGTGTTCCACAACTAAATTATATCTGAATATGTTTCACACATGTAAATACTTATGACCTTTACTAAACTAAGTAATATTTGCTTAGTTTTCCACAACTAAAGTAAACTAAATATATTTGACACATGTAGTTCACTTATTAGAAAACTTTAGTAAACAATATGAGTAGCATTTTCTTAGTTTGCACAATCTTCAATAAACTCAATAATACTATCTCTTCAATATTCAATACACTCAATAGATCGTTTAGTTTGACATTATCCTCAATAAACTCAATAGTTATAATCAATTACAACTATACATTTTATAGTACATATATCATTCCATTAAGATGTTAGATCGCCTTAGTTGAGCTGGCTAGGGGTTGTTCGACAAAAGTTGCAAGGTGCAGGAACAACTTAAGTTGGCATCAGCATGGTACTAACTTATCACCCAATTTATTGTGAAGAAAGCATTAACTGCCTTGGCTTTCTCCATAATTCGTCCCTGCAACCGCATTTTGGGACATTTATCAGTTCTCCTTCCCCACTTAAGCTTCATACTTAAAACTATTACAACTTTTATTCTTTTAAAATAGAAAGTTCATAAATTATAATTAACTAATATAGGAATGAGAAAATAAGAGCAACTAATTAATCAAATAACATATTTGTAGGTTAACATAAGGTCGTTAGTCGATGAACTTAAGATGTTGTGGGAATCAGGTGTTCAGACTTATGATAAGGCTGTCGAGCAGAATTTTTTATGAAGGCAGCATTGTTGTGGACTATTACTGACTTTCCGGCACTTGGGATGATCAGTGGTTGATTGACTTACGGGAAGCTGCCATGTCCAGTCTATATAGGGGATGTGCAAGGCACACAACTACGTTATGGGCGAAAAACTAGTTTCTTTGGAACTGCTCGTAGATTTTTGCCTGTCGAGCACAGTTATAGAAAGATGTCTACACAGTTCAACAAAAAGACAGAGAAGAAGGGGGTTGTTGGTCGCTTGTCGGGCAGCGATATATTGGGCTGGCTAAATCATCTAACATTTCCACCGCTAGGGAAGGAGCATGGTAAGTTGAGTGCAATAAGGTACATGAAAACTAATAAATGTACAAACTCGCCCATTTGGTTGGAGTTTCCATATTGGGTCACACTATCACTTCGTCATTGTATAGATGTCACGCATAAAGAAAAGAATGTAGTTGAGAACTTGTTTTAAACCGTTCTAGATGCGAGTGGTAAAACAAAAGACAATAATAAAACACATAAGGACTTGGAGGCAATGAACATAGTGCGGGAATTGTGGCTCCGACCAAATAACTCAAAACCAAAAGCTCCATTTTGTCTTACCAAACAGTAGGTTGAAGAAATTTGCAAGTGGTTAAATGCATTGAAGCTCCAAGATGGATATGCTTCTAATATATCTCATTGAAGTAAAGTTGAACAGTTGAAAATTACTGGATTCAAAAGTCACGATTGTCATGAGTTCATGCAGAAGTTGATGCCAAGTACATTTCGTGAGATGCTATTGAGGAATTTTGTTGATGCCTTGACCGCACTTTCAAATTTATTTTGGGATCTTTGCTCAACAGTTATAAGGTACAGTGATGCGGAACAGATGGAGAAAAATATAGTGTTGACAATGTGCAAGCTCAAAATGATCTTACCACCGGGGTTCTTTGACTCGATGGAACATTTGCCTATTCATCTTCCATATAAACTTAAGCTTGGAGGACCGGTGCAATATCGGTGGATGTATCCTTTTGAGAGGTAATATCACTTACATTGTGCAATTCTGATTACTTTTATAAGTGCAATTCTTAATTAATTTCGTCGATGTCTAACCGTATTTCAGGTATATGGGTCAATTAAAGCAAAACGTGAAAAATAAAGCTCGTGTAGAGGATTCTATTGCTGAACGCCATACGGAGGAAAAGCTTGTCAATTTTTGCTCGTTGTACTTTGACGATGTAGTCTCAACGAAGCACAACCTTTTAATTCGAAATGAGGTCGTCGAGCCCCAATCTCGTGCTGATGAGTTAGTTGTATTTATTTATCTGGCTAAACCATTTGGATGTGAGACAAAAACTTACCTAACTAATAAAGATATGAAGATCGTATCTACATACATGTTTCTAAATATGCCCGAAGTATCCACTTATATCAAGTATGTATTATTATATGTGCAAGCTTTAATATTTAGAAGCTTAATCAATTGTTAAGGAATATATTGTTATTGTAGTTCATTAGAAGCAGAAGCGTATGCCTCTAACCCGTGACTAACTATAGAAAAGCTGGAAGCATTCACTACTGAAAACTTTCAACAGTGGTTTAAAAGAAGGGTTGAAGAAGATAACGCTTCTGAGCATTTTAGAGATGTTATTTCGGTCCGAACAAATTTATCAGTTCATTTCCAGGCTGCATCGTTAATGGGTATAGATTCAAGGTTGACGACTTGAATGAACTAACATCAATCAACTCTAGCATTGTCGTATTGGGAGTTGTTACCAAGATTTTGAGTCCAATTACTATAGAAGATTAGAGGAAGTTGTTGTGATCAATTATCCTGGGGGTAAAAAGGTCGTTACATTTAAGTGTCGTTGGTTTGATACTACAAAGGGTGTTAAAGTTGATCATAATAGAATCTTCATAATAGATATAAAGTCAAATTTACAGTCTGATGACATATTCATCTTAATCACCCAAGCAACTCAAGTTTAGTATTCCCTTAATGTCGTAAATTATAGAACCACCTAGTATGCAGTTGTCACAACGAAGACTTAAGCATTTGATGGTACTAATCTTTCTGAAATGGATGATCCATTGCAAGAACAAGTTAGCAATCCCAGCCACATAGTGCTAAATGATGACGATGTGATGTTAGATGATGTCGTTGACGTACCCGATGTTGACGAGGTCGAGGAAGAAGTGGTTGTACAAGATGATACCGACGAAGATAATGATACGCAAGAGGTAGAGACAGAATCAGAAGATGAAACTGATTTTGATTTTGATGGGTTTGACGACGTACTAAGTCTTAATTAATTCTTGTTTTGAATTTTTTTACTTATAAAACGTAAGTCAGAATAAAGTAACTATAATTTAATAAGTTAATTTTGGTTATTTCAGTAGTATATTTATGGCTAGACATAGCGGTGGAGGTTTTCGTGGTGGCGGCCTTACAGGATCGAACGACGACTCCTAGGGCGAGTCGTCTTCATCTACTGAGTTGATTATTTTTTTATAGTTCAAAAAAAAGTCCAATTTATATTTTTTCATAATGTCATAACTTCATTATACCTACATATGCTGGACGTCGGCGTCACCGAGGGCCTAACCTTGGTTTACTAGGATGTCAGCCGGCAGTTCCACACACCGTTCAAGTTGATGTTCGCTCGTCGAAGTAATTCTCAACTATTATATATCATGTTCAATTAAAATGATTTAATTATGTGATTGCATAATTAAAATAATCCATAAAATTTTTGGTTATTTCAGTATTTTGGACCCCTATCTCTAAGATAACCGTACACGCCATATGCATAACGCATCTCCCGACTGGTTGCATGCAATTTAACCAGTACACGTAGTATGATGCCTCCTTTATGGTGACGGTGTTATGCGAGTTTCACGTAATTCAAATTAGTTATTACTGTCAAAAAGTTGATAATAGTTATTTACAATCAGAATCAAATTTTTACTGATACATACGTTATGAATTTTGATAGACATATTATGGATATGTAGATGGCATCTCTGAGGTAGCCAGTGATGATGTTATTATTGCACGCATCACGAAGAACTATGTTAACTGGCTGTACGAGATGCAGCAGAGGGCATCCCGGGCAGTTGAGGAGCAGTTCGTGACTACTATATGAGATCATCAGTCGTAGATAGTCTTAGATACAACATGGGCTATCATTTGCATATAATGGGATGTTGTTGCCTTCAAGACAAAATTCGAGTAGATGAAGAAGAATCGAGGACATCTCCAGATTGTATATACTTCTGGCTCGTAGTCGTTTCAGGAGATTGAGTCGGTATGTATTTATATTTAATTTAGTTTAATATTAAATTGTATCTATAGTAAATTAATGTGATATTAATTAATATATGACTTAGGCCATGCGAAGCAGCTTGGGTTGACCTCCTACTATGATCGAGTTTTGGGATAGAGTCCATACGCCGAAGGCAGCAACTTCGTCATTGATGATATCTCCCGCAACATTAGCTATACGGTTAATACATTTACTATATTGATTATAATTTAGGATCTTATTACATAATTAATATGATGATGTCGAGTTAACTCACATGTACATATATTAAATTATAGGACTAGTTTGAGAAACTCCGGGCCACGCGTGTAGCTGAGTTACAGGCTACTATGGACGATCCCGAGACATTAGATTCCATATCGCTCCACGTGAAATTAGTTTCTCTTGGGATGAGGAGATGAATCTTTGGGTCGCATCTCAGGATCTTCCCAGTAGCACTACCGGTCGGTATCGAGTGCTGGGGTTGGCAAAGATACCAGCCTATACACTACCTGGAGGTAAAACATTTTAGTATAGATTTCTCGTTCATAAATAAAGTGATTTTGATTATTATTCATATTATATTTATTTTTGCAAGCCCTAGCCAACGTCTACTTTTGAGAGTCCCCGTGGGACCATCACGTACGGGACCTGGCTTAGATGTTATGTTTAGAGGGTTATGGCGGCGGTGTCGGAAAAGTTTGGTACAAATCCTTTATTCCGTCGTTAAGACCTGCCTAGCCGTGCTCGCCTCCACCAGCTTGCTCAGGAAAATTACAGTTGGTGCCACCACCGAGAGTACGGGTATCCCTCCGGAGCAGTTCACCATGATATAAGACGAGGCGGTCCAGATGGTGGTTACCTTACTCTTGGACGCTTTTGGGCCGATGTTGAGTCAGCCCTTGACTACTCAGGTATACTATTCATTTTAAATTCTCATATTCTACATGTTATTTAATTTTCATTTATTTGCATCTTTAGTTGTATCATATGGACTAATGAGTTATGTTTTTAATTGTATCAATGTACATGGTGAAGATGCCAAGCGGGATGGCGAGGAGGGTCCGATCACGAGCAGAGAGACGACGTCGACAATGATTTTCATATGCTAGAGCAGCAGCGTCGACGCCCATCCTCCTCACATCGGGGATAGTACTACTTGGATGACTTAGTTTATACATATTTTATTCATATTTACTTTAGTTTAGCTTAATGGGATATAAATTTTATTAGTTTAGTTGATGTTTAACGTATTGTAGTTTAAACCTTGTAATTACATGTCATTTTTGTATATCTTATGGAACATTAGAGTATTATTATTATTGACCTTGGTAATTTATATTGGACTTGTATGTGAACAAAAGTTAGTTATTACATGTTGTTGGATAGTTATAGTTATGTTGTATATGATGTTGGGACCATAAACAGGTTTACATGTATTGCCATGTATATTGTATGTGTTGTTTGGTTTAAAAGTCTGTTGAAATTTATAGGTTATTTTTGTGAACATGCTAAACGTGGGTTAAAACCATGTATATTGCAAAAACAAAAAAAAAACATTCAAAAAAAGTCCTTATTCTCGACGGAATAAGGTAACCCGGACTGAAAATTCGTCGAGTTTGAGCGACAATAAATGCCAGTAGGGCTGCCACGTGGCAGGGAACTTCAATTGAACAATTCCAACGGAACAACATCCGTCGATAATACATTAAGTCTGATTGAATATTCCGTCGACTTTAACTGGCACCAGATGTCAGGTGTCATAATAACTTCGACAGATCAACTCCGACTAAACATACATCCGTTGATATTGCATTAAGGCCAACAGAATAATCCATCGAGGTTACCTCCGTCGGACCGTCGGGATTTAATAAGATCGACTGAAATCTCGACGGTCTAAATTCCGACGCGTCTATATCCAATCATATTTCCCACTGAATATTCCGTCATGGTTAAGGTATGATCGACGAAATATCCTTAATCTCGATGAAATATTTCGTCAGAAATATGCATTTTCTTGTAGTGGAACAACCTAAATACATATTGTATTATTTTTTTAAAAAAAAAATTGGCATTCACAATTTAATACTGTGAAACCTGTAAGAACCATCCAGGGACTTGTGAAAAAAATTCACATTTAGCATCCACAATATTAAATTGTGGAGCCTATAGAATTAAAATTGAAATGTTTTGGGTTGGACCTAGCGTCCGCAGTATTAAACTGCAGATAGGAGATTTTGACTATAAGACTGAAACGACGTTGTCTCGTATCATATAGGAGTTAGAGTCCGCAGTTTAATATTGCGGACGGGAGAATTTTTCAAGGAGATGTATTTTGGACATTTGTCTTGTTCACAGTATTAAACTACGAAATATTAAAAATTAAACTGTGAACGGGAGTAATATAGGTCGTTAGATATCCCGATGTGCGATCATGATTTGTTGTAAAGATAGACAATTTTTTACAACTTTAGCTATGCATAGACATAGCTATATATATATACAGTCTGCTTCTCCAGCGAACTGAAAGGAGCGAACTAAGAATGAACCGGCTATAGCGCCAGTTTTTTCCGTCGCTATAGCATAGAAAGCCAGTTTTTTATGTTATGCTATAGCGACGGAAAAAATCGTCGTTATGGCAGGTTCACTCTTAGTTCGCTCCCTCCAGTTCGCTGGAGAAAGCCAGACTATATATATATATATATATATATATATATATATATATATATATATATATATATATATATATATAGAGCAAGAATCAAGTGCATACCCCTTATCTTACTCACCCGTGGTTACCCTCCTTTAGGCGACGATTTCGATCATACAACCGCCGTTTATACTTTTAGTGACGCTATATGTTGTTCGTCGCTAAAAGTATAGACGACGGTTGTATGACCGAAACCGTCGCCTAAAGGGGGGTAAGCACGGGTGAGTAAGATAAAGGGTATGCACTTGATCCGGACCGTATATATATATATATATATATATATATATATATATATATATATATATATGAGTCTGGTTCCTATCCGGACCTATGACTTTCTTAAAATACGGAATTTTTTTTTACTTTTTTTTAAAACAACTAAAAAAATAAATAATATTTTATAGAACTGGAATTTTTCTATAATACAGTGTTTTGGGTGTGATTTGGATACATATAACAAAACAGGTATGTACATACGATTTTTTCCGTCGCTATAGCATAGCATAAAAAACACTGTATTATGAAAAAATTTCAATTCTATAAAATATTATTTATTTATTTTTAGTTGTTTTAAAAAAAAGCAAAAAAAAAGTCCGTATTTTAAACAGGTCCGGGCGTCCGGACCTGATCCCCATTCTATATATATATATATATATATATATATATATATATATATATATATATATATATATATATATATATATAATTGTAACTAATCACTGCTATCTGCTATTTAATAATTTTCCTGTGGGTTCTTGAGTAGGTTTATAATACTTGATCTGCATTATGTAATTGAGAGTTGGGTTAGTTAAATATAGTATTGGGGATAACATGTTTTGTTTTTGGTGATCTTGAATCTTGATATATATTAGATCTTGATGATTACTATCTTAGTCTGCTTTAATTTATTTGATCACTTTTTTCTTCTGGTTTCTGATTGTTGGATTCCTTATTTTTGTTGGCATGTATGAAGTGAATGAACTTTTAGCTGTTTCTCTAAAATGTATCTGTATGTTCCTGTGCATAATATGACTTATTTGACGAAATAAACTGAAAAATCTCCAAGGTTCGTTTTGAGTCCATTTGACTCGATTCTTATTTATTTATTTATTACACTTGAAAATTGGAAAATTAAAAAATTATCTAGTAAGAGCCCCCTTCGATGTTAGTTCACCAAAGAAGTCCTTAATGGTTTTGTTAGTGAATTTTTCTTCTATATTTCTGTTAGATAGATGTAACAATAAAATAGCAATTTGTTAATTTATTTTTCCCTTTAAAATTGTCAACATAGTTTAAAGTTTCCTAGGATTTTTAATAGTTCCATTAGTTTTAGGTTCATAATGTAAGTGTCATAACATGCTTTTTGACAAAGAAATGTAATTAAATGGCGTATATTATAAAGCATCAATTAACTTGGGATCATTTTTTACTCTCTCTACAGTTGTTTAGTTCATCATATAAGTGATGCATCATTCATTGCATTTTTTAATTTAACCTACTCAAATGTACATGGTTACTATTTTTCAGAAAATTTATTGTAATTTAAATATAGAAATTAATCTCTTATATCATTGTTTAGACTCAATTCTATATTTATTTGGTTTTTAATTGTGCTGGATATTGAAAATATATGAGAGCTTGCATCACTTTAAGACTTGGGTTTATGGCCTTTGAAGACTTTGATATTTTGTTGTTTTTTTGATGGAATATTGTAAGAATGATTTTACAATTGTTAGGCTTTAGAAGAATATTAATTTTTTTTATGGAATATTGTAGTATAAACTATTATTTTTTGTTAATTAAACGTTGAAAGATATATATATATATATATATATACACACACGGAAAGCTTCAAGAGCATAATTCTTAAATAGCATAATGTCTTAAATAGCATAATTTTATCAAAACGACGTAGTTTTGGAGGGACGCGGTGACATTTTTGTAAATACGTGGTGGCATGGTATTTACAAAAATACCACTGCGTATTTACAAAACTACGTCGTTTTGATAAAATTATGCTATTTAAGGCATTATGCTATTTAAGAATTATGCTCTTGAAGCTTCCCATATATATATATATATATATATATATATATATATATATATATATATATATATATATATATATATATATATATATATATATATATATATATATATATATATATAGCAAGGATCAAGTGCATACCCCTTATCTTACTCACCCGTGCTTACCCCCCTTTAGGCGACGGTTTTGGTCATACAACCGTCGTCTATACTTTTAGCGACGCTATATGTTTGTCCGTCGCTAAAAGTATAGACGACGGTTGTATGACCGAAACCGTCGCCTAAAGGGGGGTAAGCACGGGTGAGTAAGATAAGGGGTATGCACTTGATCCGGACCGTGTATATATATATATATATATATATATATATATATATATATATATAGCAAGGATCAAGTGCATACCCTTTATCTTACTCACCCGTGCTCACCCCCCTTTAGTGACGGACCCGACCACGGTTTCAGTCATTCAACCGTCGTCTATACTTTTAGCGACGAACAACATATAGCGTCGCTAAAAGTATAGACGACGGTTGTATGATCGAACCGTCGCCGGATCCGTCGCTAAAGGAGGTGAGCACGGGTGAGTAAGATAAGGGGTATGCACTTGATACTTTTAGCGACGGATCCGATGACGGTTCGGTCATACAACCGTCGTTTATACTTTTAGCGACGCTATATGTTGTCAGTCGCTAAAAGTATAGACGGAGATAGTATGACCAAATCGTTGCCGGGTCCGTCGCTAAATGGGGAGTGAGCTCGGGTGAGTTGGATAAGGGGTGAGCTTAAGATCCGGACTGCATATATATATATATATATATATATATATATATATATATATATATATATATATATATAGACACTAATATTTTTTTTATTATAGGTTCGAACCTAGTTTTGACTAAGTCCTCTCATTTCCATAAAAATGGGCCGCCTTTTGGGGTCCAAATTTATATATTTATTATAAATTTGATTTATTATAATTTTTTAATTATTGGTATATTTTTGGTGGATGCATGTATAGGAACAAGTAGACGATCAAAAACAAATATTATATATTATGAGGAAAATGAATGTACACAGCTGTGTATTACACAATCAGCTATGGCAATAATATTTTGAGATATAATGACGATTTCACCCGTCGTCATAGCTATTATGGGCTATTAGGAATTAATCCATAATAATCCACATGCATATTAGGAATTAATCCATAATAATTTACTCTTGCATATTAAGGAGTCCATAAGCATTATAGTTTATTCTTGCATATATATATATATATATATATATATACTCTAAACAAAAACTAAACCCTAAAACCTAAGTCTTAAATCCTATAAACTAAACCCGTCCTAAATCCTAAACTCTAAACCCTAAAGAATAAACCTTAAACACAAGACAATAAACCTTAAGCCATACATTCATGGGCGAGCACACCTCTCGCCCATAAGGATGCAGTTTGGGCTGAATTTCAGGTATATTTTTTTATTACTCTGATAGATAATACATAGTTAATCAAATAATAGTTTAGTAATGTTGGATTATGGTAATATAACAGTTTTAATATTATTATTGTTGTTTTATTTACAGAAGCGGTATAGATGGGACGGCGCACATGCATCAGTTATTCAAACACTGTTCTGGCAGAAGTGCGCCGTCCGAACTAAAGATAATCTGAACAAGGAACGACAGAAAGCCCAGCACAATGCTGAGATTGACCATCCAGGACAAGGTGAGCAGTATATGCATGAGCATAGCCCCTGGTGGTGCGCACATCCCATATGTGTGCAGATGTGTGACCAGTGGAGAACTAAGAGCTAGGTCAAGAGACGCAAGACTGCTTCCTCGAACAGATCCTTAGGTGTATCTGAAGGCGAAAAGGCAAAAGACACGTACAAGGGTGACATTATATCACAGCTACAACATATTGCTGCTAGGGTACGTATTTATAGCAAGCTTATTGGCTTAGTTATTTGTCTTTATGTTTACAGTCATGTTTTGTAGCTAAAATATCATATGTTTACATATTAATATGAGAACATGAACTATAGGAGTCTCAGTCTCAAGGTCAACCTATCAATTGGTTGAATGTGTATGTGGCCACCCGTGATGGTTTGCCTGATGCTGTTCAGATAACGGTAATAAGTTAACTTTATACTAATATGTTGTTTATAAATTATGACGACCTTCTTTAGCATTTTTTATTTATTTTTAACTATTTATTTGTTGACCTTCTAACAGGACACTTATAAGGGCTTAATGAATGAGCACTATCCTGAAGGCACCCCGCGTCCATCGATTGATCAAGAATTATGGGAGAGGGCGTCCATCGTGAAGAAAAACTATGTTAAAGGCCAAGGACAAACACGACGGCCGACCATCAGTGGCACATGCAGCTCTGCTACCCAGTCTACACAGTCATCAGGTTATCCAGCCTATCATACTCCTGCTGATTGTGTGAGAGCGATCTGTCAGAATTGTGATCTTCTTCGTATACTGGGCGGGCATCTGCATTCTCTGAGTCCTAATGAGTTGGCAAAGGCAGTGGCGAAAGCAGCAGAATCACAACATCAGGGTGGCGACCAGGTATGTAAAAAATTTGTTATTGTCATTGTCTTACTTATATATTTCATTACATTGTATATTGTTTAGCTTTCCCCAAGTCATAGCAGTATCAACACATGTAACATATATGCTTTATTCTTTTGTTAATTATAGGGTACTAATTTGGATGATCCATGAAGAGCTAGACCAATCATGTTAGATTTGTAAAGCCTTGTTAAACTTGTTTTTAGATTTTTAAAGCCTTGTAATCTTTTAGATTCATCCTTTGGATTGTATTGGTTTACGATTCTATTATATGGATGTTTACGATTGTATTGTGTTGTGTTGGTTTAGATTCATTCTTTGGACTGTATGGATGGATGTTTATCATATAGTAGTTATCATGGATGGATGGATGGATGCTTATATATACTGCTGTGTGTTGGGATAAAAAGCAGGTACAAAGCAGGTTATTTTTGGGAAATCAATAAAATAGGAAAAATATTTTTAAAAAAAAACAATGCCAGCGACCGCATGTGGTCGCTAATACCATAACAGCGACTGCGTAACCCCATTTGACGTTAGCGACCGCAGCGGTCGCTATTACCGGTCGCTGCCACGTGTGTTACGTCACACCTGACAGATGACTCAGCATGAGTCAGAATAGCGACGGCTGAGGTCGCTGATTGCGGTCGTTATGCATGCGGTCGGTATTGTCTGTTGATGATGTCCTTTCAGCGACTAGATAATCTACGACTAGTATTAGCTACCGCAGGCGGTCGTTAATAGTCATCTGCGACTATATGCGGTCGCAGATATGCGGTCGCTGATAAGCCTTTTTGTTGTAGTGCATATCCAATTTTAACGTTTATAATTTCAAATTTGACTTATGCATCCAATTTTGACTTTACTCTAGAATTAAATGTTAATCACATCCTATTATATATATATATATATATATATATATATATATATATATATATATTTGCATTGACAAGTGGGTATATAAACATTCAACCCATCTCAACTTTATTATATATATTTGCACTGACTACTGTTTAAAACATTGTTCGCTACTAATTGTAGCGGACCATTATATTTAAAATTTACGTTGGCACGGGGGTACATTGGACCGAATTCGTATGTTACTAACAAAAAATTAGTCTGCTACTAATAATAGTAGCGAACAACGATTTTGTATTTTTATTCAAGTCTGTTCATTCCTAAATTGTATGATATATATATATATATATAGCCCAATTTTGGTCTATAACTACTTGATATGGATCATTTTCATATATACAATTTTGAAGGAAACTTTTAGTAATTATTCATTAATTTAAATATTTTATTTTTGATGGATGTAGTGAGGATTAATGTATTTGAGAGTTCTAATATCTAGCTAGAACCTTGTAAAACATACTTGTACACGATATCATTTCTTGGCCCTTCCACCATTATCTATAACTTTCGCTTTTCTATCAAGCCTTACCACTAATTTAGAGTTCTTGAACCTTCTAACCTCTATGTCCTTGAGCTTCTATACCGTGGGCAAGGAAATCGTGATTTGCTAAGGTTAGAGTTTCATGTTGGTTGAGGAGGAGAGAAATACACGAAGAGCACGGGATTGATTAATGGATTGAAGAGGTGAGAAAAACAGGTGAACGATTATTCCAATAACACGTGGCAAAACTCTTAGAATCCGAAAACCTTGTTAGGGTAATAGGAATTCTAAGAACCTTCTTGAGTGCTTCGAGTTGAGAGAGACTCCTGGAATTCAAAAACTTTGTTAGAGTAGCAGGGATTCAAAGTCTTCTTGAGTGCTTCGGGTTGAGAGAGGATGTCCAAGCTCCAAAAGTCCAAAGTCAAAAAAAGTCCAAAAGTGTCTTCTAATGGAATGGAAGGAGTATTTATTGAGTTTTTTGAAAATTAAGTAGTCACATGCCATGCACACATCTTTAGAAATTTTCAAAAATACCCTTTAGTCATTAGAATAGTGCTCATATCTTCTTGTCCATCTAGCCACCAATCCAATCTCTCAATCAATTCTCAAAACGGGTCACCTCCACAAGTCTTATGCCTCGGGACACGTGGATGTTTTTCTCGGGTTTAGCACATTTATTTTCAGCTTTTCTAACTTCATTAGATCATGTGAACCCTAATTTGTATATTTAATTCAATTAGGTCATGTGAACCCTAATTTGCACTTGGGCCCACATATACCTTTCTTTAGTCACCTATAAATAAATCCCCCAACATCTCAAATCACCATGCCAACACAAAATCAACAAATCACCAACGACTAGTCAACTACCATTGCAAACTTGTTTCTACTTTCTATTATGTAAGCTTTTCCTTTTGTAAACTTTTGGTTGTAAGCTTGTAACTTAAATTTTTTCATAATAATAAAGGTCTTTTCTTTCCTCATTTTGGAGCTAAATTTTAATTTCTTCGTTCTTCTTCAACTTACTTTGGTTGTGCACAAGCTATTATGTTGATAGTAGCCTACATATCTTCTAGTCCCCTATTCTTAAAAGGATGATAAAAGGATAATTTTCGCATAAATTAAGATACTCACCGATCTAGCAATGTGATTGGATTCTCAGCATGTCTAACATAAGAATCAATGCAAATATGGTTGTTTGCAGTTCCAAATGCAAATTCACTTCCATGAACTTAACTAACCATAATCAACAATAAAAACAAAACCTTAATTAATTAAATATAAATCACCCAAATTAAATTTGGATATTAATCCATCTTTTCAAATTACCAATCAACTGGACTAGAGTCGTATTGCTTCACAAAAACAAATCTAACCCAAATTGCAATTGCAATTGCAATGGGAATTAAAATTGAATTGGTGAGTGATGGAAAATATCATGATCGAGTGTTTTTATATAGCTTGAACACCAAATAAATCGCAAGGAAGATAGAGGTGTTTGGCCGGAGAAGATAATGGGAGCTAGGTGGTTGCCCGCGCGTTTTCCGACGAAGTCTTGTTTGTGATATTTTCGGCCAGAATTTAGAAAAAAAAAAGTCTATTACTTAAGAGGGACGTATTATTCATATTTTTTAAATAAGTAAAAAAGTTGTTAAGAATTTTTGAAGTTTAAAAGCTTAGGAACTTAAATTTTTTAAAATTTAATCGCTCAGAGTTGAAATTGGTGGGAGGAACTTCCTTTTGATGCTCTAGTAATTGTCCGAAAGGTTTGGTGATTTCGTTAAATGCGGAGAATTTGAAGTCAATAATCAAATTCTCGAAACTGATATTAATTTCTTAAAATTTGTTCGAGGGTCGTTGAGGTATCGCGTGAAAGTAAAGTCTCACATCAAAATACAGGGAGAAATATTGAGGACGCATATATTCTAATGGACCATAAACTTAATAGGTTAACCTTTTAGGTCAAGATGTCATTTATAAACATACAACAACTGTATGGCTTAATGCTCAAAAGAGTAGGAAATGGGAGTTTGGTGTCAATGTGGATGGAGATTGAGGACATATATGCTCTAATGGAATATAAACACATTTTGGGTCAACATTTTTTGGGTCAATATATAATTTTAGAAGCTCATATATGGGCGGGAAATTCTCAACAATTTATGTGCATCATTTAATAAGAAATCAAATATAGCTAAGATTTAATGATAATTGTATTGAATGCATAATTGTGTTGATGGAAAGTAAAGTAGCATGCATTTTTTCTCTCTTCTTTTTCTTTTATACCCAAAAGAAAAAAAAAAACAAAATGGAAAAATGGAAAAACTTACCAGCTTCATGATCTGCCTCCGGCCATGCCCTTGTATATGGTGGATTGAAAGCAAGCTACTGCATGACACTCCTCAAGATCAATAATTCATTCTGGTAAACTTCATCTATTATGGTAGACCAAAAAAGACAGCTAACATTAGAAAAGACTAGCGTGGAAAAGCCACCGCTAATTTGCATAGACTTTTCTGTACCTAATTAATTAACTAATGAAATGCAACCAACAACTGTGTATATACTTCACTTTAATAATCAGTAATCAGTAATCAGTAATCAGTAATCGTTCCTTTTGATGCACCAATAGGCTGATAGACATAAGAATTTAGCATTACTTTTGACAAACAACCCACTAATAGATAAAGGTTTATTTCTTAGTATTTGTGCATAATTTAATAAAGGTGCTAATAGATATCAAAATCTGTGAGTATATAATAAATTTATTTTAAGTGACTTTTTTATTCAAAAGACATGTTTGTTTTAGTGGTAGGCGTGCGAGTTTTAATCTAAAGTTTTCAATTTCAAGACTTACCAGCAGCCTTTGGCATGATATTGAACCGGAGCGCCCCGGTTGCCTTTTCAAAAATATGAGTTGTTAAAATGCATTAAAAAATAGACTGTTACGATACATTAAAATACAATCAAACACCATAATTTAATTTTAATCCAACAATTTGAGTTTGTTGGTGGCACCTCTTTAAAATGATGTTTGAAATCCTATAAATAGGACTAGGAATCCTTCCATTTTAAATTAATTAGTTTACGATAAATGAATGCTCTATAATTTTTTTAAAAAACTTTGGATTTATTATTTTTTTTCTTTTTCAAATTATAGTTTTGAATTAAAGACTATTTTGCATATAGTATTTAATATAGATTAATTTTTAGGCATGTCTTATTTTGGGATACAATTATCGTAATCTTGTGTAGTTATATAGGGGGCGAATATTGTCTTTAAAAGAGAATAGATTTCCATTTGATTTAGACAGTAATACTATTATTATTTTCAGAATTTCGTTAATGTCCTAGTGCATGTGAAAATTCCAACATTAAATTGGCTTGAATTTTTACTTGGATTTGTCAATTTTTAGTGAGATTACATAATCTTGAATTAGCACTTCATAATTTATAGACAAGAAAATATAAAATTACTTAAATTAAATATGTGCAACAATTTATATCTTGAACTAACATACCATGTAAAACCTAATATACTGTATATATGTTTCGTGTATTATATTAGTGATCATGTGTCTATCTTTTTTTCTCAAGAGTTCTAGGAATTCGTATATCAGTATTTCTACGTACATAAACCAACAAAGATGGAAAATAATGTGTTAGTTGTTATAATCATGATTCCCTCCTCAGGTACTGCTTTCCTTTTTCTTCTTCTCTTCTTTCATGAACCATTCTTTCCTCCGTGAACCTCAGCTTTGCCTATATACGACAATGATACCGAAGAAAAATAATATAACTTCTCTCTATTATTTTTCTCTCTTTATCTCTTACTTATTCTCTCTAAATTTATGCAATAATAAGAGTATCTTTCTACACTTTGCTAAAGTTTTATAACACGTTATCAGCACGAAGCTCAAACCAACTGAGACGGTAAAATTAAATTCTTGCAATTTATTATTATACTACCAGTTTGGCTATGCCACCAATAATATAATTTTATTCTTACAATTGGCTTGGCTTTGCCGCCAATTATATTCTTTAACTGCCAAATTATATTTATGTATTATTGTCCATCTTTAAATTATGTTATTTACAGTGGTATCATCTATCCTTGTTGATCTTACAAGACTTGGTGGGAACCTTTTATCACTTATTAAATTGTGGGAATAATCTGTTTATGTGGAATACCACATGCCTGGTGAATAATCCTGTGTATTCATTTCTTATTAAATTGTGGGAATAACATGTCTATGCGGAATTAATACCGCATGCCTGGTGAATAATCATTTGTATTCATTTCTTATTAACTTGTGGGAATAATCTGACTATGTAAACTACCGCATGCTCGGTGAATATCCTTTCATATTAATTCCTTATTAGCATTTTGTGGAAATAATTTGTCTATGCGAACTACCGCATGCCAGATGAAGATTCATTTGCATTTTTGTGCATATATTCTTTTGGTGAACTATAATACTTGTATATACATTAACGATTGCATATTCTTTTTACTAAAATAATATGCTAATAACATAAATATAAGAATATTTATATTATTTATATTTACATTTTATCACCACTTGAGGTTATGACTTAGTTTATTTTTTCTATATCATACATACTATTATTTATTGTTTTAATAAATAATAAAATTGTGTTTTAACCCAGAATAGATGGCAAACTTGGCAAAAATAGATTTTTTCTATTTTGAAAATATCTGGAGACAACTATTTGGCTTGGACAATTGATGAAGAATTACACCTTAGTGCAAATGAGTAAGAAAAGACCATTTGAATCAGGAAATACAGCAACTTCAGAACAAAATACAAAAGCCATAATTTTTCTTCGTCACCATATTGATGAAGGATTAAAGACTGAGTATTTAACAGTCAAAGATCCTTTGTCTTTATGGATACAACTAAAGGAAAGATTTGAACACCAAAAATTGGTTGTTCTCCCTAATGCCAAATTTGAGTGGCTTAATTTAAGGCTACAAGATTATAAATCAATTACGGAGTATAGTTTCAATGTATATAAAATAACATCTACTTTGGATTTGTGCGGAGATCCAATTTTTGAAACCCAAATGTTAGAAAAAAAACTCTCTCAACTTTTCATCCCACCAACATGATTCTGTCACAATAATATAGACAGAGTAAGTTCACAAAATTCAGTGACTTATTGTCTATCTTCCTTGTTGCAGAAAAAAATAATGAATTATTGTTGAAAAACCATCAAGTACGGCCAACGGGTGCTACCCCATTGCCAGATATTAACAGCACGTCATTCTAGCAGAATAAACGTGACAATAGATAGCCATATAATATGAAGTCTTGGGGACGAAAGAATAAACAAGGCCTACATAACAACAAATTCCAGAATCACAACAATTCAGGCCACCAGAAGTGGCAAGTGTCTGGGTCGGGTAAAAATAAAGAAAATGCAGCACATATAAAGAACAAACCAGATGTTTGTTTTAGGTGTGGGATGAAAGGGCATTGGTCGCGTACCTATCGTCCGCCGAGGCATCTAGTTAATTTATTCCAGGAGTCTCAAAAGAACAAAGTAATGGAGGCAGAAATAAACTTTGTTAATCATCAATTGAATATTGTTGATGTTCCAACAATGAGGAAAAGGTTGTTGATATTACTGAACCTTCTGAAAATATCTTTTGGGATATCGTTTAATTTTTTGTTTTAATTAAACACCCTGCATGTATAATATTATTAGTTTTCATTCTATACGTGGTATGTGTTTCTCATGAATAAAATTATAAATGAAATGTAACTTTTCTTATTTTTATATGTGTCAGACCATCTTTAATGGATATGAAAGATATATAACAGTTCAACAACTCATACAATCCTTCAAAGTGAGAAATATTTTTCACAACTAATCAAAGCTAAGGGAAATGTAGGAATTATCTCTGGCACATCAAATTTAATCGAGGGATTTGAAAAGGCTAGTTTCATGCTACCAAATGAGACACAAGTTTTTATCAAAAATGCTCTATATTCTAGTAAATCAAGAAAAAATTTGCTTAGTTTTAAAGATATTCGACTAAATGGTTTTCACATTGAAACAACCAATGAAAATGATAATGAATATCTTCTCATCACTTCTACTATTTCTGGAAAAAAGAATATCCTAGAAAAACTTCATTCAATTTCTTCTGGATTATATACTATGAAAATTAGAGCAATTAAATCTCATAATGTTATGATTCTAAAAATAATAGATCCCAAATCCTTTATGCTTTGTCATGAAAGACTTGGTCATCTAGACACTTCTATTATGCGTTGTGTTATTGAAAATTCTACTGATCATCCTCTCAAAAATAAGAAGGTTTTTCCTAGTAGTGAATTTCCTTGCGCTGCGTGTTCTTGAGGAAAATTAATTGTTCGACCATCACCAGAAAAAGTTTATAAAGAAGCCCCAAAATTCTTAGAGAGAATTCAATGAGACATTTATGGACCTATTCAGCCATTGTCTGGCCCATTTTGATATTTCATGATTTTAATAGATGCTTCAACTAGATGGTCTCATGTTTGTCTTCTCTCTTCTCGAAATGTTGCCTTCTCAAAACTTTTTGCTCAAATAATCAAGTTACGGGCTCAATTCTCAGATCATCCAATCAAGTCAATTCGACTTGATAACGCAGCTGAATTTTCATCAATGACTTTTTAATGATTTTTGTATGACTATTAAAATCTCCATTGAGCATTATGTTCCTCATATACATACACAAAATGCTTTAGCTGAATCTTTAATAAAAAGACTTCAACTAATTACACGTCCATTAATGTTCAGGGCTAACTTACCTACCTCGGTTTAGAGTCATGCAATTCTACACGCTGCAGCCATCATTCGAGTAAAACCAACGACTCTTCATAAATTTTCTCCTCTACAGTTAGTTTTTGGACACATATTCAACATATCACACTTTCGAGTTTTTGGAAGTGTAGTATATGTTCTAATTGCACCTCCACAAAGAACTAAAATGGGAACCCAACGAAGAATAGTGTGACGACCCAAAAATTAGGTATACATCACCATCTTGAGCCGTCAGATACATGGTACATAATTCAAATACAACTTACTAATACCACTGTCGTGTATAATACGACAAAATACAACTGTGAGTTTGAATACAATAATTGTCTACTGAGATCATACAAACTCAAAAGGAGTCCTCAATACAATTATTGTCACACTATTTAACAGAATAATGAGGACTACTAATACTATTCTCTGGTCCATCACTCCGTTCCCCGACTCGTCCCAGCTATATTCTCATTTCCTGAAGAGAACAGTGAAGGAAAGGGTGAGCTCAACTAGCCCAGTAAGAAATATTATGACTAAGATAATGCAGAATAAATTATCATTAGCCTTCAACAGTGTTAAACTGATAAAATATAATAAACATCAAGTTTAACTGCAGAAGAATCAGCAATCCATTAAAAGACTCAAGTAAAAAATAAAATATACTATCTTTTATGATTTAAAAGGTTTTTCATCACTGTTATAGCTGAGACTCAGCTTAATAAATATTCCACATCATCGAATCACCCCTGCACTACGGCCAAGGATATTCTTTAGTATCACGACCACAATTATTCATGCACTACGGCCAAGAATATTTGTGTATTCATTAATGGTCATGATCATGCCAACAACTGTCCATCAATGCACTACGGGCCAATGAGGATTTTTAATTTTTACATCATTTGTAATATTACGGTCATGATTACACCAAATAATCCCTGGTCATAATCATACCAAGTCCATCTATGCACTATAGGCCACAGATGACTTTCAACAAAATATAAACATGAGGATGATGACAATGATATAAGAATTCAATAAAACAAGTTCAAGAATTATTTTATCCAGGAATTATTAGCGTCCAAATTGTGAACACGATACTGTTTTGTGGTGTAAAATTCAAGAATGCTCAGAAGAATATTTTCATGAAAAGATACTGGATGAAGCGCAAATATCAAGGATATTCCACTAATTTCATGGAGTATAGAAGTCAGAGTTTTAATCAGCTGAGTAATACTGAATACAATAACAAAAGATATCACCATGCATGCGATAGAGACCGCACAAACAGGTTATTCCAGCAGAATAATAATAACGGAACCAGGTCAGGTGAAATTCACACCGACATGATGTTTCAACAGAATAATAAATGCGGAATAGTAAATGATGGAACCAGGTCCGGCGTATAGCACAGACAGGATATTCCGACAGAAATGTAAAGACGGAATAGTAAATGGAACCAGGTCCGGCGTATAGCACAGACAGGATATTCCGACAGAAATATAAAGACGGGATAGTAAATGGATGTCACCAAGTATAGGGTATTCCGCGTATACCGGTTATTCCAACAGAATAATAATGAATGGAATAACATAAGGATTTCACCAAGTATAGGGTATTCCGCGTATACCGGTTATTCCAACAGAATAACAAAGAATGGAATAACATAAGTCCTCTTCAAGAAGAGAGAATAACACCCCTTACCTTATTAGGAGATTGAATACTGCAGTAGTATAGTAACCGAATACTCTTCTTCTTTCTCTCTTATTCTCTCTATACTTTCTCTCTCTATAGCTTGAACGAATTCGTGAAAAATAATGAAGCCCTAGGCCTCTATTTATAGAAGATTTATTACTATTTACGAAAGTAATTACTATTTACGAAGGTAATTACTATTTACGAAGGTAATTACTATTTACGAAGGTAATTACTTAGATGATGACATATGGCCCCCCATAAATAATTAAACTTACCACAAACGTCTAATAATAGACTCTTTATATACATCAAGGATTGAATAAAAATTATCAGTAATCATTTTATTTTTAATCAACACATATTTAATCTTTCAACAATTATTAATCATTTATAACTTGTCGTCTCAATTATTGTTTAAGTAATATAGCATATTATACAGATGATACTGTGACAATAATTGAATCAATAATATAAGAGATATGATGCAACAATTACTGTAGCAATAATTGAGTATAGCTGAGTGACTTCTCACGTAAGCATCAATAATCAATACCGTGTGCTACTATGCAACAATGTGTATTACTGTACTTTTACTACCTAGTAGTTCAACAGTTTTAACGGTAACACCTTTGCCGTTATTTTATAGAAAGATAATTTTGTCGTTTTCTAACTACGACAATACTTCCGTTGTGGGGTCCACCAATGATTGTGCCGTCGTACGAATATTCCCCGACCAAACGAATATTTTATAACAACTTGCGTACTTTGCAAAATTTATAAATATTACCCATAACTATAACATTATATCAAATTTATCCCATAATATTCAAAAATAATAATTATAAAAATTCATCTTTATTTATAAAAACTGGGGTCTTACAAATAGGTATTTATGTTGGTTTTGATTATCCTTCTATTATCAGATATCTCGAGCCTTTAACTGGAGATGTTTTTACTACACGTTATGTAGATTGTCATTTTGATGAATTTGTATTTCGACCATTAAGAAGAGGGAAAGTTTTAAATAAAAAACCCTCTGAAATATCATGGAATGCATCAAAATTAAATTCACTTGATCCTCATACAGGACAATGTGAAATTAAGGTTCAAAGAATTATTTATTTAGAAAATATTTCAAATCAAATGCCAGATGCATTTAATGATGCTAGAAAAATGATAAAGTCACATACACCTACAGTGAATACTCCAGCAAGGATAGAAATACCTATTGAAAAATTAATTCCTGGAGAATTGACAAATAAGATAATAGAAGAATCTAAACCACGCCAGAAGCGTGGAAGACCGGTTGGTGCAAAAGACACTGTACCACGAAAATTAAAAGTAAATAAGGGAATCCCAGAAGGAATACCTGCTCCAGAAGTAGCACTTATTCCAAGAGAGGGAATAACCCCAGAAGAGGTACAAAATCTCAGTGAAGGGATATGAGATGAACACCAAGAGATATCAATAAATTATGTACATGATTAGAAAATATGGGATCGAAGCAAAGTCATGATTGGTGATATATTTACTTTCTCTATAGCATCAGATATTACTTTGATTCCTGACACGGATCCTGAACCACAAAACGTGGAAGAATATCGGAAAAGAAAAGGTTGGCCAAAATGGAAAGATGTTATTCAAACTGAGATACAATCTCTATTAAAAAAAAGAAGTATTTGGACCAGTAGTCCAAACACCGTTGGGTGTAATCCCGGTTGGAAACAAATGGGTATTTGTACGAAAGCGAAATGAGAAAAATGAAATTATGATATACAAATCCCGACTTGTAGCTCAAGGGTTTTCACAAAAACCTAGTATTGATTATCAGGATACATACTCTCCAGTAATGAATGGAGTCACTTTTCGCTTTCTGATAGGTATGACAACCATGAAAGGTTTGGAAACACGTCTGATGGATGTTGTAACAACATACCTATATGACTCACTTGACAATGAGATTTACATGAGAATCCCTAAAGGATTGAAAATGGCTGAATAACAAAGGCCCCGTCACATATATTCAATCAAGTTACAACGCTCATTGTATGAGTTGAAATAGTCTGGTCGTATGTGGTATAATCGACTTAGTGATTATTTAATAAAAGATTGATATATAAATAATCAAGTATGTCCATGCATTTTTATTAAGAAATCACATGCAGAGTGGATTTTCCATCATTACTGTATATGTGGATAATTTGAATCTTGTAAGTACTCCTGAAGAACTCACAAGAACTGCAACTTATTTAAAAGATGAATTTGAAATGAAAGATCTTGGAAAGACAAAATTCTGTTTGGGAATACAAGTGGAGCATTTAGCATCTGGAATTTTTGTTCATTAATCCACATATGCTGAAAAAAATCTCAGTTGTTTTCATATGGATAAAGCTCATCCTTTGACTACCCCGATGGTTGTTTGATCTTTAGAAATTGATAAAGATCCATTTCGGCCTCTAGAAAGTGGGGAAGAAATTCTTGGACCTGAACTTTCATACCTAAGTGCAATAGGTGCTCTTATGTATCTTGCAAACTGTACACGACCTGATATTACTTTTGCTGTCAACTTGTTAGTAAAATACGGTTCTTCTCCGACTAAGAGACATTGGGATGGGATCAAACATTTTGACATACCTCCGTGGAAGTATAGATCTTAGGTTATTTTATCCAAGAGATTCAACGTCGCGATTGGTTGGATATGCAGATGCAAGATGTTTATCAGATCCACACAATGGAAGATCACAAACATGTTATGTATTTACATATTGTGACACGGCTATATCCTGGAAATCCACTAAGCAAACCATGATAGAAACATCTTCAAATCACTCAGAGATTCTCGCTATACATAAAATAAGCAGAGAGTGTGTTTGGTTGAGATCAATTATTCAACATATTCAAAAATCATGCGGATTACCATCAATCACAGACATTCCTATAATTATGTATGAGGATAACGCTGCATGCATTGCTCAACTTAGAGGAGGGTAGATCAAGGGAGATAGAACAAAACACATTTCACCTAAATTCTTCTTCACACATGAGCTACAAAAGAAGGGTGATATAGATGTGCATTAAATTCGATCATGTGATAATCTAGCCGACTTATTCACAAAGTCACTACCAAATGCAACGTTTTCAAAACTTTAGAAAAAGATCAGAATGTGTCGAATGAAAGACTTATGACAACATTTCATCAAGGAGTAATAAATTCCTTTTGAGGGGAAGACTATACTCTTTTTCTTTAGTCACGGTTTTTATCCCAATGGATTTTTCCTAACAAGGTTTTAACGAGGCAGTCAATTAAGATATTTATGTAAAAGATATGTACTTTTTTTCTCTTCGTTAAGTTTTTCCCACTGAATTTTCTTAACAAGGTTTTTAATGAGACATAATCTTCTATCGTAGGAAATCAGGGGAAGTGTTATAATCATGATTCCCTCCTTCTCAGGGTACTTCTTTCCTTTTCTTTCTTCTCTTCTCCCGTGAACCATTCCTTCCTCCGTGAACCTTAGCTTTGTCTATATAAGGCAATGATACTAAAGGAAAATAATATAACTTCACTCGATTATTTTTCTCTCTTTTTCTCTTACTTATTCTGTCCAAATTTATGCAATAATAAGAGTATCTTTCTACACTTTGCGAAAGTTTTATAACATTAGTCTTATTATTTAAATTAATAATAATTTTATAACTTTTCTACGTCCGGAGTTAATTAAAATGATCTTGAGAGACAAAATATAGAGGAAGTCTTAGGCCACGTGTCACAATAAAGTTATGTCACGTGGTAAATCGCGTTCTTCACCAAAGTCACATGCCTGAGAGGGCCTCACATTACTGCATGATGGAGGGATAGAGGGAGGGAGGGAGGGGGGAATTTTGTTAATAAAGCCCTCTATCGAGAACCCCATGAGAGGTCAAGAGTCTTCATTACAAGTATTCTTTAATTTGTGGACAAGTGCATCCATGATGTCATGGGAGAGGTCCACATGGCTGAATCCACGAAGCGTACATGGCCTAGCAGCGATGCCTGCATAACCCAGCCGCGGGGCTTGCGTGACAGAGTTGCAGGCCCCACATGACTAGGTCCGCGAGGCCCAGCATAACCTAGTTCGTGAGCATAAGGCCCCACGTGGCCAAATCTACGAGGCCCGCGTGACCGAGTCACGAGGCCCTATGTGGCCTAGTGCGGCCTAATATGCATGGCCAGCGTGGCCAAGCCCTGCGGCCCCGCATGGCCCAATCTGCAAGGTTAGCGTTGTAATGACTCAGAAAATTTTATGTAATATTCAGTTATTATAATGTCAAATTTTGGGTATAAATTTTTTTTTCATTCACACTTAACTGTTGTGGCATTAGAAGTATTTACTACAGAATAATTTATTAAGTATTTCAAGACTATGTATAGAAAAGGAGGTATATTGAATTTACCATATTATAATTGTATTTAAATACTAAGAATGAAAATAAAAGTCAACATGGCTTAATTGAGAAAGATTCTTGACATGAAGCTACCTATGTGTCCAAGGAAATAATTATACTATGATATAATTAATATCATTTAGTGATAAATAAGTATAATGGTGTGTGCTACCATGGGTATGTAAATTACATAGAACCTTCATTTGTTTTTATGATATATGTGCTAACCATTTTGATAGCCTAAATAAATGTGGTAAATAAAAATCCATGTATATTAATAGGAAATGTGAGTCCATATTTAAATATTGGACCCTATCTATGTGTGCTTGTAAATGTGATACATTAATTATGAATTTATGGACCCTTGCCTTACCTAAAGAGATTTAATAAAAGTCCAAAATTATATAAATTGGGCTACCTTAATTTTCCATGCAAGCTTTTCAATTTCTTAAATGTTATAGGTTATTGCATTAAACCCAAAAGCAAAGAAGTATCTTTAACCCAATCTGGCAAGCTTAATGATATTCAGAAGGGGACTGTTTTTGAGCCCAAAAATAAAGTTATGCCCAACCTTTTCTCCCAACCAATTCTGCAGCCCATATGGTAAGCAATAATAGAGTTGTTTGGTTCAAAGTGGATTGATCAGTTAGTTTGGCTAAACAGTTAGTTAACAACCCAGTTAGAGGCTAGGGACTTGTAGAATGGTTGAGGATAAGGTGTAGAGTATCTGGGATAAGGCTAGAGGTTTAGGGGGCAAGTAGTCTGCAAAAGGGTAATATCACATATATAAGCCTTATAGAGGCCAAGATAGGTGGCTGGATAGGGGCCATTGCAGCAGCTAATATACTTGTCAGGTGAGAATAGTAGGGTACAATGTAAGGGCCGGGTAGAGGCCAAGAGATAGCAGACAAGAGAGTGATGATGATTGATAGAAGCTCAATCATATATGGCCAAGCACATTACTTGAAATCAATTAACTTCATCACTAATCAGAGTTCCAAAAATAATAGCAGTTAAGAGAAAAAAATGGAGATCTCCGGCTGGGAAGTAAGAAGAATGGAGCAGCCCAGCACCATAAATTTTTAGAATCCCAGCAAGGTAATCCAACTCAGGCCATTTTCATTCCTTTTCTATTTCATTTTGATGGTAGAATAAATTGTTAGTGGTCGGGGAGCTTGATTATGGACAGTTACAATGATTATGGGTTATTGCATTGAATAAATAATATGCAGACTGTTATTTAATTAGCATAGCTGTGTTGGTTGTTATTGGTATTATGATTGTTGTCTTGGCTATTGTTTTAAAGCCATGAGGCTGGGGTTGAAGAACTAGAAATATACGTTCTATACGTGTATATATATATGGACTGCACCCTATATGTTTGATAAAATGCCTAAGTATTGACTGTGTTGTGCTAAAGGCATGTTAGCTATGCAAACAACTCCAAAATCATGTTCATATGCTATGATAATAAACACATGTATACATGTATGATTATATGCTAAATGTAGAATGAATATGAGTAACTTGATTAGCTAAGTGGTTTCATGCTTAAAATTTAAGTAAAAAGAGGGTTGTTTTGTGTTAGCTAATAATTGATTAAACTTCTGCTATGCATATCTCTTAACAATTACATGTTCCAAAGGTGCTTCAACATTCATCTTAACTAAACTTGAGGCTGTTTTGAGTTAGTATGCCGAATCCATGCTTAGAAATCCAAGTTTGGGACTACTATAGCCATCTATTAAACCTGTCCATATTAGATGGTTAGAAGCTTATATTGTGACATAAAAATATGCTAGAAATGGTAGCAAAAGTGCAGAAAAGTCATCAACTAGCAAACTTATTGAGCTTCATGTGTATATATGCTATGTAAAGTAAGCTTTAAAAGCCAGTATGCTCTATACATAAGTATAACATGTTTTAAAGTGCCTTGTATACCTTTAGCTTTGTTAATGAAAAAAACAAAGTAGATTTGGACTGTTAATTAGGGGCTCATATATGATTGATTTGCCCTACTTCTAAGGATATGTTCATGCTATACATGGTGTCTAAATGTACTGAACCTTGAAGGATAATGGTAGTGTAATTATGTAACCTTGTCAAGTGATAAAAGAGCCAAAACATGGCAGTTTGGGCCTGTTGAATCAGGCCAAACCAGGTCACTATTTTGGTGTGCATGAAAGCTAGCTGGAATGTCTATTTGAGGTCTGTTAAGGGTGTAAACTGCTTGGTGCCACCAGGATCAAAGCTATGCATGATAAAGGTTATGTAAAAGATTTGTCAAAGCTTATATATGTTGCATAATCATGCTAACATTGTTGACCATGTTGCTAAACCATGTTCTTATAGAATTTAAAGCCTATTAAGGGTTGTTTTGAACGAAGAACTTAAAACATTGCACCCTTGAGTTTTAAACCATGAATACAAAGTATATAGCAATTATATGAGGTGATAATAATTATAATTGAAGGCTTGGGGACTGTTGAGATAATTTAGTGTTAAACCATGCTCAAAATGCTTTAAATGGACTGTTTTGGATAGTAGAAAGACAACTAACTATTACAAGCATGTAATGAATGTAATAATGATGTTTTAAGTTTATATGAATGCTTAAGAAGTCCCTTGAATTAAAGCTTGGGACTGTTTATGGTTATTGGCCAAATCTGTGCTTAAACTTTAGATTAGAGAACTGTCATAGCCAAAACCAGTACCTGGATTTGTTAGTCAGTAAGGAGACCATAATATGTTCATAAAAGGTATTTAAAAGTTGTTCTTTAAGTTAGTTAGGATCTAGGTTGAGTAGTATTAAAAAATTAAGTTTAAAAGCTATGAAAATAAGCTTTAATTAAGTGTCAAATAACACTCAACTATAGAATTACAATACCTGGACCATGTATGCATGTTTTAATAGTTATAATATGGCATAAGTAAACTACTCAAGCTAAAGAAACTAAGCCTAAACTGTTTTGAGCATTAGACTTGTGAAAAAACACATTTTAAGCCCAAAAGTGGACAGTTTTGGGAAATTTTCAGTACCTGGTCTTATAAGATTGTAACGAACTCATATGAAGTTCCTAATTCAAGCTTGTGATGATTACTATTCATTGCCATAACCAAAGCTAGTAAGAAAACAAAGTTAGGATCTATTTTTCAAGCATAAAGTGAGCTTTGATAGGTCAAAATTGGTTAAAACACTAAACAAAGTGAGATAATGATAAAAATAACCTTAGGAAACTAAAATACACATGCCTAGACTATCCAAGTTACCAAAACTGGAAAAAAAATGATAAAGTACTGTTAAAAGCAGTTTTTGCAAAAAGTTTGAAAACAGACTAGTTTGAGGCACTGTTTTGAGAAGCTTAAATGAAATGAATAAGAAACCTAAACCTTGATTAAAATACCTTGATGTATGGTCTAGAAGCAGGGCCAAATGGTTGAGCCAAGACCTTAACCCAAAAATTCAAACAAATCAACAAACTAGCCTATAAAATCACTCAAACTACAATTTTTGGATATTTTTCTAAGTGTGAAATTAGATTTTGCCATTTTGCTTAAAACTTAGTTTTGACACCTTAGACAAGTGATTTAGAGTTATGCTAAGTTATTCCAAGTGTTGGAACGCTAATGTATACAAGAACTTGAGAAATTAATATGTAAAAGTTTGAAAAAGCTGGGTTTAAATGGTCAAAACAAAATTTATGCTTAAAAATTCAAGGAAATACTTAAAATAGTCTTAATTAGTAATAATTCAAGTGTTGGAATGAACCCAAGAGACCAGAAATGAAATTGGCAAGAATTGACCAAAGTTAATAAAACTAGAAACTGTGTTGAACCACCTATTTTGTGCATCAATTTCAAGAAGCTCAAAAATCTTGCTTAAGTGTGACAATCTGAAAATTTATAAGATATCTTATAAATACTTTGTGACTTGTGTGGACTATGTATGTGATTAAATATATATATATATATATATATATATATATATATATATATATATATAATATGTATATATATTTATTTATTATATAAAGAGAAAAAAAAGAAACGCAAGTCTAATTGGGTTATAAAATTATATGTACATGAGTAATTATTTAAATTTCAAAGGAGTGAAATGGAGACCCTAATTAAATAATTAGGGTAAGATAAAATTAAGGTAGTGGACCATGCAAATTCACTTAGCCCAATTATTTTAATTAGAGAGCCCAAAAAACTAAGTGGAAGTCCAAGTGTTGGTCCAACTAATAATGGGACATGTGTTAGTAGAATAATTATGGTTAGGAACTAACCATACTTGAGTTAAATGTAGGAAATTGTGGGAAATGACTATGTTACCCTTAATGAAAATGACTTATGACCAACATGCCTTTGAGGACGAAATTGCTAGGAAGTTTCTTAGCAATGGTGTGTTGACTCTTTTGCCCTTGGAGAAAGATACTAATGACCAATGAGTCCTAGGAGGAAATTGCTAGGAAGTTTCCTAGTAATGAGGAAATGACTATTTTACCCCAAGAGAATTATTAATAACTATAGTGTTCTAGGAAATTTCCTATTGAATGATTAAATGACCAAATTGCCTTTGAAGAATCTCACTAATGACCCTTGTATCCTAGAGGGAAATTTCTAGGAAGTTTTCTAGCAAATGGCCAAATAATCATTATACCCTTGATAAAAATTATTAATGATGAATATGTCCTATAAGAAAATTTCTAGGAAATTTCCTAGAGATGGTGGAATGACCATTTTTTCCATTTTACAATGAGGGACTTTTAGGTCATTTGATTAAGCAAAATTTGGCATTATAAAAAAAATATAAAATTGGAGTCTTATGGGGGGCGGGGGGCGGGGGCGGGGGGGCGGGGGGGGGGGGGAAGAATCTGGCCAACACAAGGAGATAAGACCATGTGATTAATTCATTTTGTCAAAGTTACTTCCACACACAAACTAGGTGTCACAATCCTATTTGGCCACCTACTTTAACCAAGTTTACAAGCAAAATGAAGAAGAGATAAGAGAGAGAATGAGAGATGTGAGACCCAAATTTTATGAATAAAGATTTAAATTTTTCGAAATATTTTTTTGAATATTATGGTGTGGATTTGATATAATGTTATAGTTGTGGGTAATATTTATAAATTTTGTAAAGTAAGCAAGTTGTTATAAAATATTTGTTTGGTCGGAAAATATTCTTTTTGTCGGAGAATATCTGTACGACGGCACAATCATTGGTATACCCCACAACGGAAGTATTGTCGTAGTTAGGAAACGATAGAATTATCATTTTATAAACGGCGAATTAAAGTACAGTAATACGCGTGGTTGCATAGTAACACACGATATTGATTATTGATGCTTACGTAAGAAGTCACTCAGTTATACTCAATTATTTCTACAGTAATTGCTGCATCATATCTCTCATATTATTGATTCAATTATTGTCAGGTAGCATCTGCATAATATGATATATTATTAAATCAATAATTGAGACAACAAAGTTATTCATATTATTATTTGCAATATTGACAATGTCTAAAAGTTCTGTCAAGGAGAGGTTAGATAATCTAATTGCGCGCTAATAGGGAAAAATCCTTATCGGAAAGTCTCCTCTTTCCTGAGAACGACTTGGTTGTTAAATATTGTGAGTTATAATATTAACGATGAATAAGTTCGTGTTGATTAAAGAGGAAATTGATAGTTTCATTGTGTTGGAATTATTAGTGGTAGTGGAAATCAACATTTATTTCGATATTAATTGATGTCTGGAAGTTATACTGACCAGTCGTGTAATTAATCAGATAAATGAGCAATTAATTGCTATTAATTCACATGCTTATAACTATGTGTTCACATGTGTGTACTATTGATTCACATTCATTTACTATTAGGAGAGGTGGTGCAAGATTGATAATACTTGCACGACTAAGTTAAAAATAGAGGTATAGATGAAGGTACTATACTGTACTTCGTATTTTCACATGTTTATAACTATTGATTCACATGATTGAACTATTAATTCACATGATTTACTATTAGGGGAGGTGGTGCAAGTTTGAAAATATTTGTAGGACTAAATTAAAAATGAAAAAAAAAAGGAAGTTATTATACTGAAATATTTCGAGCCCCAAAACGTGCAATTATTGAAACTATATTTTCTTATAAATAGAAGCTCATTCCTTTATTATTTTTCACCAATTCACTAAAGCTATAGAGCAATTATTATAGAGAGAAAGAAGAAGAGAAGTCTGCTACCTCACTATTCCAGTATCCAATTTCTTCTAATGTAAGGGGTATTATTCTTTCGTATTCATGAAGAGAGTTATTTTCTTTCAATACTCGTAAGGGTTGTTATTTCATTCTTTATTATGTTGGAATAACCTGTCTATGCGAAGTACCGCATACATGGTGAAATTCTTCTGTTATTCCATTCTTTATTATTCTGTTGGAATAACCTATCTATGCGGTTTATTGCATGCCTGGTGAATTCTGTTGTTATTTCATTCTTTATTATTCTGCTAGAATATCATGTCTGTGCGGATTACGCATGACCTAGTTCCACATGTGGGGGCCACATGTGGGGCCTACATGTGACTTTGGAAATCTAAAATGGCCAGAATGGGGGGTAACGTATTAAGAAGGGTGTAATATATTTATTATTATTATTATTATTATTATTATTATATATATGCTTTATATTATATATATATGGTACGGTGGGCCCCGCGGGTGTATGAAATTTAGGGGGGGGGAAGAAGTCTGATGAATTGGTCGGGAGGGAGTTGATTTATTTTTGTTATTATATATATATATATTTATTATATATATTTTCCTTTGATGTGATTTTAGGAATCGATTGGTTAACTACTCATCATGCTTTTCGTAAGGTTGTTAGTTTTTATATTCATAACCAACCTGTTATTCGAATTCAAAGCAACCAAACCACTAAAGTCAATCACTGTCATATCAAGCCATAAGTAAAGAGCCCCGATCCTTTCGTTGTTGACTTCCTTGTGTGGAATGCACCAAAGTCAGACTTTCTGTAGGCGACATCGTGAGTGAAGATGGCAAGTTGATAGGTATCATTGGGAGGTGCTATCCAAGTTAAGGGATAGAAGTCACAGTTGGTATCAATGTGACGTACTATCCAAGTCTTGAATGAGAGTCACAGTTTTGAATGATATTTCTATCGTTAATAAATTTCTTGACATATTCTTGAAGACTTCTTATCCTACCCCTAGAGCATGAAATCGAATTTTGTATTGACCCCAGTACAAAACTCATTTCTTAAACCCTCAAATATTTCTTCACCTAGAATGAACGTAACATGTGCCAAAGACGCTGGCTCGAGCTATTGAAGATTACGATCGTATCATTCAATAACATCGTGGAAAAACGAACGTAGTAGCTGACGCGTTGAGTAGAAGATCGTATGCGTTTACGAGTGCGATGGTGTTAACACAAAGACTCATTTCATATAACTTACAAATGATGAAGATAGAGTTAAAGACTCTAGGGACCCACGTGAAGATAACGAATATACGAGTAGAATTGATTTTAATTGATAAAGTTAAAGCCATGCAAGCTACATACTCAGAGCTGATGAATGTGAAGAAGAAGGTTCAAGAGGGCGTTATTCTAGAAGCAAGAATCGATGAAGAGAGCAAATCTCAACCCTCGATTTAATTGACCCATTTGAAATCCTCGATCAAGTAGAAACTGTGGCTTATAGACTCGTTTTACCGCCAAAAATGTCGCGTGTTTATAAAGTTTGTAACGTATCGATGTTACGTAAATATGTGGACGACCCGAACCACATTATTGATTTAGAACCGGACGAGATAGCGGATAATTTAACGTATGAAGATGTACTTGTTAAAATCTTGGATATGAAGAATCGTATTCAACGCTTAAAGGTTATACCTCAAGAGTTAGAATCTGAAATGAAGTCAAGGTATCCTCACCTCTTCGGCATACCAGGTACGTACGTAAATTTCGAGGGCGAAATTCCATAAGGAGGGGAGATTGTGAGACCCCAGATTTTATAAATAAAGATTTAAATTTCTTAAAATATTTTTTTTAATATTATGGTATGGATTTGATATAATGTTATAGTTGTGGGTAGTATTTAAAAATTTTGTAAATTTTGCAAGTTGTTATATAATATATATATATATATGTTTTATATTATATATATATATATATATATATATATATATATATATATATTATATATGGTACGGCCCCACGGGTGTATGAAATTTGGGGGGGGGGGGGGAGAAATATGATGAATTGGTCAGGAGGGAGTTGATTTATTTTTGTTATTATATATATATATTTATTATATATATATATATATATATTATAATAACTTTTGTTTTTAATGAAAATAATAGAATATATGATATTATATAAAAATTTATTTGTTTTAATTGAATATTATATTCTAAAATTTTTAAAAAAACAGACATTCTAAAAAAAAATTCTACCCGTGATGCGTTCTTCCGAATATTAACTGTGCGTCCGTGATTTCTAAAATTTAAATAGTATCCTTTCCATTCTCTTATAAATAGGATGCTTATTTAGAATTGAAAATCACACCAGAATCAGAGAATTCTTCTTCTATAATATTGAGCGTATTTCTTTCGAGTTTTAGAAAGCTTTGAGTGTAGAAAATAGTGAAAGTTTTTTTCAAGAATATATCCGCTATACAAGTTGGAATACTCTTCTTTTTGAGGTAAGGGGTATTATTTCTGTCGTATTCATGAAGAGAGTTATTTTCTTTCAATACTCATAAGGATTATTATTTATTTCATATTCTGAAGAGATATTATTTTTCGTATTCGTATGAATATTATTTTCATTTAATATTCGTAATGAATATTATTTTCCTTTAATATTCGTAATGAATATTATTTTCGTTTAATATTCGCTTGAAATAATATTTTCTTCCATACTCTGTAGTATGTAAGTAATATTTTTGCGTTTTAGATTTCGAATTCTATACTCATTTAGTTAAAATTTTGGCTTTTATATTCCATGAAATTAGTAGAATATCCTTGATATTTGCGCTTCATCTAGTATCTTTTCATGAAAATATTATTCTGAGCATTCTTGATAAGTTTTAACTTTTTCATGCCGAAGTACTATTCACAGGTTACTATTCACGAAGTACTGTTCGTGGGGTACTATTCACCCGAGTACTATTCACCCGGGGTACTATTCATGATAAAAATTAATTCGTTTTCGGTCCAAATCATTTTTGGTACAATATTATTCTTGAATTTAATCCACAAAGCAGTATCATGTTGACAATTTGAACGTTACTGAATTCTGGCTAAATTAAATTATAAATCTTTAAAATTTATCCTTGAACTTGTTTTATTGAATTATTATGTCATTCTCATTATCCTCATGCTTATATTGTTATGAAAGTCATCTTTGGCCCGTAGTGCATAGATGGACTTGGTATGATTATGACCAGGGATTATTCGGTATAATCATGACCGTAATGTTACAAATGATGTGGTAAAAGTCCTCATTGGCTCGTAGTGCATTGATGAACAGTTTTTGGTATGATCATGACTGTGGGTTCTCTTCGGCCAAGGGTGCAAAGATGAATTGTTTTATGGCATGATCATGACCGTTGATGAAAACACGATTATCCTTGACCCGTATTGCATGGATAATTCGTGGTCATGATACTAAAGAATATCCTTGGCCCATATTGCAGGGATGATTCAATGATGTAGATTATTTATTAAGCTGTCTTAGCGATAAAGTTGATGATAAACTTTTTAAATCATAGAAGATAGTAGATATTATGCTCTACTTGACTCTTCTAATGGATTGATTATTCCGCTCCAGTTGTTGATCTAAAACTTATTGTCTATTATATTCTATCAGTTGTTATACTGTTGAAGGCTAATGATAATTTATTCTGCATTATCTTAGTTATAATATTTCTTATTAGGCTAGTTGAGCTCACCCTTTCTTTCACTGTTCTCTTCAGGAAATGAGAATATAGTTGGGACTAGTCGGGGAATGGATTGACAGTCCAGATGGTTGCATTAGTAGTCCTCACTATTCTGTGAAATAGTGTGATAATAATTGTATAAGATTGAATTTAAGTGTGGATATTGTCTAGATGACAATATTTGTATTAAAACTCACAGCATATGTTTTGTCGTATCTTACACAACAGTTGTATAATTAAGTTTGTATTTTAATTCTGTACCATGTATCTGGCGACTCAGAATGGGTGATGTATACCTATTTTAGGTGCGTCACAACAACCCAATGTACATGCCCAACCCAACAGAACATACAAACTGGTCTGGGCTTCGGCCCAAAGGACTCGAAGGCCTGAACCCGAACACCACACACCACAATAGGGCTCCGGTCCAAAGGACTTATATATCCGAACCCGAACGCCATATCACAAATAGGACCTCGGTCCAAAGGACTCGGGTGCCCGAACTCCTTTAACACCCCAGAGGGCTTCGGCCTAATGGGCTTAACATCCCCTTCTGGCCCACTTGAAGGTCGGTAAAATGCTCCCGAACATTGCCCCCAGTCTCTTGTTATAATATATTTATAATTAGAGACTCGAAAAGACATGCATACGAAGTGTCACAACAGCAAATGATGAGTTGTCTGGGGAAACCAAGCGATTTTTTCTCATTTTTCGAAGCACTACACGTCTTTCCAGGGTTGGGCCCCATTTACATTTAATAGCCGCCCTTGGGTTTTGTACAACTCTACTTATAAAACCCCCCATCCATCACTGTCACTTTTTCCAGTCTTACTCATTTCAAATTCCTCTCTTGAATTTTTCGGCAAAGGCGATTTTCGGTGAGCACTTCCTTCCCCAAATTCCTCTGATTCCCATTACTCTGTCTGTTTTTGTTCTAAATCTTCAAATTTCAGCTTCTGTTTTGACCATTTCCATATTTGAAACTCCATATTGCCATTTCCTTCACCTCCAATGGCAGATTCTAGCATTCATCCCACCACTGAGCAAGTTCCACCCACAGTCACTACCAGTGATCTAGTTCTTGTAGAACTTTCGATGGCCTCTACTGATGTCACCAAGGAGAATGCTGAAGATAAAGTCTGAAGCGTCTACGCTTCAGCCACTGACTTCTCTCATGTCAATACCCAATCGACCGTCCTTCCCTCTCAAATTTTAGACATCCGCGCATTGTTCAACATCCCGAGGGAGTACAAGCTTCGGGTGCCTACATCAGAAGAGAGAATATTTTGGAGGCCCGAAGGTGAGTGGGTTTGTCGTCCCTCTTCATGCTCTGAAATACAGGGCTCGGTTCCCATTTCACGAATTCATCTCATCTTTTCTCTGTTTTGTGGGGATCGGGTTCGTACATCTTGTGTCGAACTCATATATCCACTTAATTTCTTTCATCGCTTTGTGCCAAGAGGTCGGGATCACTCCTGGCCTCGACTTCTTTTTTGCCTTGTTCACCGTTGGCGGGTCCAAAGAACCTGGCCTTCGGTAAACAACACCCTCTTTAAAAAATTTCAAGCATTCTTGTTTGGTGATCTTCTGTAGAGGTTTGGTTTCGACCCACTTGGTCATATAGTCAATGGCCACGATCACAAAACAAACTTGTCCCTTGGCCTTTGGTAGAGGTCCCAGGATGTCGATTCCCCATACAGCAAAAGGAATCAGAGATAAGACCGAGTACAACTCTTCGGGATGCTGATGTGGTATGACACTGTTCAGCTTGCATTTAGGGCATTTTTTGACAAAGTCTTTGGCCTCCTGGTAGATGGTCGGCCAATAGTATTCCTGTCTCAGAATCTTGTACGCCAGTGACTTGGCCCCCATGTGATCCCCATAAATTCCTTCGTGTACTTCCTGAAGTGTATAATCTACTTCTGAGGGTGTCAAGCATTTGAGCAGCGAAGAATTAAAAGCCCTTCGGTTTAGATCTCCATCAATAAGGACGAAATTTGAGCTCCTTAACCTTCCTTGCTAAGATTCGGTTCAAAGGTAGAACCCCATCTGCCAGATATGAGATCTAAGGTGTGAGCCAGCAGTCGAGCCGGTCCAAAGTTAGCACATCCGTCTTCAGAACACTTGGTTGTTCTAGGACTTCTAGATACACTGATCCGTTGAAGGAGCTTGCTTCAGTTGTGGCCAATCGTGCCAAGGCATCTGCTATTGTGTTGTCGACCCGATCGACTTCCTGGCAACTGACAGAAGTGAAGTACACGAGTTTTTCCTTTACTTCGGCTAGGTACTTTGTCATTCTTGCCCCCCGAGCTTCATATTCTCCAGATATCTATTTTACCACCAGCTGCGAGTCTCTGTTTATGACTAATTTTCGCACTTCCAAGCTTCGGACCAGCCGAAGTCCAGCTAGTATGGCTTTGTATTCCGCTTCATTGTTCGTAGCTTGGAACTGAAATCGGATGGCTTGTTGAACTTTGAATCCTTCGGGACTTGTGAGGATGACTCCTGCTCCACTGACATCCGAAGTTGATGACCCATCAATATACAAAGTCCACAAAGACAGCCCCTGTTGAGCTTCGGCAACCGTGTTCACGTCCGGTTCTATAAAAGAACATTCCACTATGAATTCTGCCAATGCATGCCCCTTGATTGCTGTTCAGGGATGGTATTCCAAAGCGAACTGAGTTAATTCCATCGCCCACGCAGCCAACTTACCCGAGACTTCTGGTCTATGCAAAATCTTCTTTAGTAGCTGATCCGTGTACACCACCACCAACCGACCCTGGAAATAGTGCCGAAGTTTTCTGCTTGCAATGATCAAGGCATAAACAAACTTTTCCAAGTTCGGGTATCTTGTTTCTGCATCCTGAAGAACGTGGCTGACATAATATACCGGGAATTTTCTTCCTCCCTTGTCCCTTACCAGTGCTGCCCCTACGGCCATCGAGCTCGCAGCCAATTATAAATATAGTGGTTCCGAAGGGATCGGTTTCATCAATAGGGGTGCCGAAGACAAATATTTCTTGATCCCTTGGAATGCGTCTTCGCACTCTGAGGTCCACTGAAAACTCTTCTCATTCTTCGGCCCCTTGTGAGTGTCAAAGAAGGGTAAACATCTTTCGGCTGATCTCGACACAAATCTCCGAAGGGCAGCTATCCGACCCGTCAACCTCTGCACATCTTTGTATGTCTTTGGAGATTTCATGTCTAAGATTGCCTGGATTTTCTCTGGATTTTCTTCAATACCTCTCTTACTGATTAGATATCCCAGGAACTTTCTTGACCCCAATCCGAAGGTACATTTAGTCGGGTTCAATCTTAGCTTTATGTCTACGTACTGTTTCAAAGCAGCTCTCTAGGTCCTCCAGATGATCCCGAACTGACATACTTTTCACAATCATGTCGTCCACATAGACTTCCATGCTTTGGCCTAGCTGCTTTCTAAATATGAAGTTCATCATTCGTTGGTAAGTTGCCCCAGCATTGAGTAATCCAAAGTTCATCTTCCGATAAGCAAATATGGCCCGATGCGTGATAAAACTCGTCTTCGGGATATCTTCCTTGCTCATCGAAATTTGGTGGTATCCCGAGAAGGCATCCATGAAGCTCAACATGTCGTACCCCGATGTAGCATCGATCAACGACTGATCTATGTTAGGCAAAGGATAGAAATTTTTCGGGCATACCTTGTTCAGGTCCGTGTAATCTATGCGTAATCTCCACTTCCCGTTTTGTTTCTAAACTAGTACCACATTTACCAGCCATTCGGGGTAGTAGATTTCGAATATAAATCCCGCTTCCAGAAGTTTGGTGATTTCTTCATCTATGATCCTCTGCCTCTCTGGAGCGAAAATTCTTATTTTCTGAATCACTGGCTTTTTCTTCGGGTCTACATGCAAATTGTGCAGGGTCACCGATTCATTTACCCCAGGCATATCATTGGGTTCCCATGCAAAAATGTCGGCATATACCCGAAGCAAATCTACCAGTCCAGTCCGCAATGGCTCTGTCAGCCCCGACCCAATCATGATAATCTTCTATGTGTTTCCTGGGATCAACTCCACATCCTCTGTGTCTTCGGCTGGTAGAGCCAGCGGTTCGGTGCTACTCTCAGTGAATGACTCTACTTTGATAGCTATTATCTATTTCTGCTTGCTGACCCCGACCCCCGAAGAAATCAAAGTATTCCGATAGCACCTTCGGGCCATATCAAGATCTCCTTTTACCTCCCCTATCCCGTTCGGTGTCGAAAACTTGATCTTAAAGTGAGGTATGGACGTAACGGCTTGCAGTGCCGCTAGTGTCGGCCTACCCAGTATAGCGTTATATGCCGAATCTACTTGTACCACAAAGAATCTGACCATTATCTCTGCTTGTTGGGGAGCTGTGCCAAACCTGACAGGCAATTCGATGGTGCCTGAAACATGCACCGGATCTCTACTAAAGCCGTATAATGGGACCTCTCCCCCCGATTCCATCTTCCTTCCTTCCAAATCTAACCTCTGATAAGCATGAGTGTACAGTATGTTGACCGAGGACTCATTATCAATCATCATCCTCTTCATGTCCATTGGTCCAACCTGAGCAGTTATGACCAATGCCCCATCGTGTGGCTCTATAGGATCCGCGGGGTAGTCTTCGTCCGAGAAAGAGATAGATACTCCCGAGTAGGCCCGATCCTTCCTTGGTGAAGAATTTGTTACTGACAACACAGCTTCGAGGTGTCCGCTTTGCTTCTTCCCAGTCACACGTCCTACTGAACCGCTCGAAATAACATCAATCACACCTCGGGGTGGCGGGTTTGGTTTTGACTATGTTTCGCGAGTCGGCCCTCTGTTTTCCTCTCGAGGCGCCTCTGAACCTTCTCGACCAACCACATATTGTATTAACTACCCATTCTGAACATTCTTCTCTATCAAATCCTTCAGGTCATTACACGCCTCCTCTAATATCTTCGCCCGGTCAGTGTTGAGGGCGGTGTAGACTTTATTGACATTTTTGTTTGGGTAAGGTGGTCGGCCATTCCCCGAACCTCCATCGTTATAATTTTTCCTTCCATAATTGTCCGATCTCCCCTGATTAACTGACCATTGATAGCTCTGCTTATCCCGATCTTTAGACTTCTCATACGACTGGGAGTGCGGTTTAAAATTTCCCATAGCCTCCTCTATCGCAATGAATCCCTCTGTTCGATGGAAGGCTTCGGTTAAATCTGTCGGAGGGTTGATCACCAGATCCTTCATCAGTTTCTTCGACTTCCCAATATCCAGTCCAGTTGTGAAAAACCCCAAGGCTTGAGGAGAATTCAGTTCGGCTACCGAACCCATCGCCTCGCGAAATCTCTTAACGTACTGGCCAAGGCTTTCATCCGACTTCTGTCTCACCTACATGAGAGAAGCAGTGATCTTCCCTCGTTTTCTGTTACTCCCAAACCGGACATGAAACTTTTCCTGAAGGTCGTTCCCTAAATTGATCGATCCTACTGCCAATGTGCCCATCCACTCTCGGGCGCTCTTCTTCAAAGTTGTCGTGAACATGTGGCACTTAGCAGCGTCCGAATGTCCGTAGTATGTCATCAACCTGTCATATTCATCTGAATGATCATAGGGATTCCCCATCCCGTCATACGTCTCCATCAGGAGCATCTTCTTTTGGGATCGGCAGTAACATGGTTGATTTCGAGCGAAAAGGGGGAGCCTAGGCATGCCGAAGGTGTTCCCGTTGAGCTCTTTGTCGTGAGCAATTTTTTCAATTCTGCCACCCTTCGTGCGAGGGGGTCGGTCTCCTCCTTACGAGGAGACGATCTGTATCTGTCCCTCTCGTATTAGGAAGACGCGACCCTCCTCATTTTTCCCGATCTGTCCGGATGTTCTGATTTCCGATCTGTTGAATGGCTCCTTCTTCGGCTTCTGCCTTCCCGAGAGCGACTCTTGGGTCTGCTCTTTTCCCTTCTTACCTCCTCCCAACGAGGTGACTGGGATAGGCTTCGCTGACTGCGCCTCTTCAAAGAGGCTTCCTGCTCTTCTGCCATCTTAGTCATCTGCTCCTCGAGCTCTTCCTGCTGAAGACGCAAGGCCATCATGGCGTCTTTGTTTTGCTGCATTTTCTTTTTCAGGATAAACTCCATCTGGTCTCGGCTGCCTTCACCTCAGTCTTTTCCTTGCCCTTCCTGTGCCCGAGAATGGTTCTCATCGGCAGGACTAACCTGAATGGGCGTGTGTTGGCTGTTACAGAAGAGCTTACGCCGGAGGGAAGGGACCGGTTCCTACTAATCTCCATGAATTTTGGAACCCTGTCTATCTTTCACCGACCCCCTCACTTAGGTGGTCTGGTGGGACTTCGCCTTCTCCTGGACAGAGACACTATTCTCCCTGCTCGCCATGGCCAGCAACAGAAAAAGTTGGTTATGATTGTAAAAGCACTTTCAGGCCCCCCTTCTAGCGCCAATGTTAACGCCAAGTTTCGTCGGTGCGTCCAATCACCGAATCCACGCGCTTGAACCTACACAATAACAGATCACTCACGAAGCTTGACGGCTTGTGCCGCCGGGGGATAGCTCCGGTGTGAGAATAAGTACTGGTCGTTTACAAGGTTTAACAATGGAGGCTTAAGTGTTTAGTGCTCAATAAAAGTATTGCCTGTTAATTGAAACCCAAGCCTTGTATTTATAGTACTCTCACTACCTTAGAATCCATCTCCGAGTCGGTTTAGGACTCCTAAATATGGTAGTTACCAATATTTGGGTCCAACACAATCTCCTTAAAAGGTGGAAGTGGAATCCAATCCAAACACTACCTTTGGAATTACCTTATTCAAATAGAATTAAGATTCCAGACTCTGTACGCAGGACAACCCACTGTACAGGCCCAACCCAACAGAACATACAAACTTGTCTGGGCTTCAGCCCAAAGGATTCGAAGGCCCGAACCCGAACACCATACACCACAATAGGGCTTCGGCCCAAAGGACTCATATATCCGAACCCGAACGCCATATCACGAATAGGACCTCGGTCCAAAGGACTCGGGTGCCTGAACTCCTTCAACACCCCAGAGGGCTTCGGCCTAATGGGCTTAACATCCCCTTCTGGCATCAAGCCTTCAGCCCACTTGGAGGTCGGTAAAATGCTCCCGAACAATAACAATATAACTATTGTTTTTCTCTCTAATTCTTATCTTTCTTGGCTCAATCTAGTATCAAAGCCATGGTTGCTACTTCATGCCTACCATTTCCCTCGACTAAGCTCACCATTACCTTTCGATCAAACTCACTTGCACGAATTATCTCTTATGGCGTGCTCAGCTCCTCCCTTATCTTTGCGGCCAAGATATCTATCACTATATCGATATGGCTCTTTTCCTCACCCATTGTCGACCATTCCTTATTCCCAACTCTGACAAAACTATGCCAAATCCTGTAGCTCTTGCTTGGACTAGACAAGACAACATGATCTCTAGTCTCCTTATCTCTTCTTTAAGTGAAGAAATTGTTCCTCACATTGTGGGTTTCTCCACTTCATCTGAAATCTGGCATGCACTAAAAAAGCCTTTGCTGCTTCCTCCACTACCCAAATTTTGCATCTTCACATGCCTTTTCAAGAGGGGCAAAAACTTGATGAACGTGTTGAATCTTTTATCCAGCGTCTCAAGGTGACTTCTGAAGAACTTGCTGCGGCAGGTCGTCCTCTAAGTAATGATGATTTCAACATTCATGCGTTTTGCGGTCTCCGTCGCGAATACAAAAATCTTGTGACAACTCTTATTACAAGGGCAGAACCACCGTCGTATTCGGAACTGCTCAGCCTCCTTTGTAGTCATGATTTTCTCAATGGTACATCCATGATTTCTCTCACTCTTAATCTTGTTGCCAATCTATCTCGTGTAAGTCCATCACAAAAGTCCTCCACTAGATCTGCCCATTTCAATCAGCAATGAGGTAATCGTAATTGGTTCAGTAATAACAACCACGACCGAAATTTTGGCTCCTATGATTAATCTAATAATGGTCGTCCAATTCGTTGTTATATATGTCATGGTACTAATCACCATGCAGGCATTTGCTACTACCGTGGTTCTGATCTCCCAAGTGATCCTCGTTCCTCCGCTCCTATGCCACCTCCTAGTGCAAACTTTGCCTCATATCCCCATCCCTATGTAGCACCTTTGGCACCTTCCCTAGCATCGTCTCAATGGCTACCTTATACTGAGACAAATTTTCATGTAACACTAGACATCGTCGGACTCCACTCAATTGATAATTATTTTGGTTCAGATCGTTTACATGTCGACAATGGTGCAGGTTTAGATATTCTTCATACTGGGTCTAGTGTCATTCATACTCCTCAAAAAAATCTTCCACTCAAAAATATTTTGCATGTTCCTCAAATTACTAAACTTTTATTATCTGTTCAAAAGTTCACTAAAGATAATAATGTATTTTTTGAATTTCACCCGGATTGTTTTTTTAAGGACCGAGTCACAGGTAACACAGTACTCTAAGGACCAACTAAGTATGGACTATATTTCTTGTCAGTCTTACCATCTGCTTCCCCGGTTGCTCTTCTCTCTGAGCGCACAACCATTGAAGAATGACATCGCCAGCTTGGACACCCACACGTGTTTTACAGCATGTTTTGAAATTCAATAAGCTTTCTTGTGATAAGCACAGTTCCAGGATTTTTCCTTGTTCTTCTTGTCACATGGGCAAGGCTTCACGCCTCACTCTTCCTTTGTCAAGAATTAAGAATTTTTCTCCTTGGGATTTAGTTGTTAGTGATGTTTGGGGTCCTTCCCCACAATCTTCAACTAATGGACATCATTTTATGCTTTTATTTATCGACTCTCATACTCAATTTACTTGGTGCTATTGTCTTAAAAATAAAAATGAAGTGAATTCCAAATTTCTTGAATTCCAAACACTTGTTGAAAGACAATTTCAAACAAAAATTAAAGAATTTCAATCTGATGGGTGGAACTGAATTTAAAACACTCAAACCATGGGTTTAAGTGTTGGGAAAAAAATCACCTCCCAAATACTGTTATCTTTGATAAATTAGACGGATAAAATTTCAGCACATGCCAAGCAGAATAAATTTGCAGTTCCACCAAAATAATAACCATGCAGGAAATAATACGTAGAAAAATATCCAACCACGAGACACCAAAATTTTACGTGGAAAATCCTTTAAAACTAAGAGGTAAAAATCACGGGACAAACTCTGAATAATTCACTAGAATAATATGAGAGAATACAAAGATATCTTAATTTGAGTACAAACTCAAATTACTTCACCACAATAATTATGTGATGGAACTCAAATAAAACACCCTTTTATTTGAACTATCTTTCTCTCTCTATTTTTCTAAAGCTTCACAAAAGCTTGTCTCTCCCTCTTTTCTCTTCTAACTCTCGGATGAGAGTATATGTTTTTCTTGGTGTGTTTATCTTCCATCCATTTGGTCTTATTTTATAGCCACAAACTGAGGGAGGGAGTCAAGAAAATGCCCAGGCGGATTTCAATGGGCGGGGATTAATGGGTGAGGATAGCATGTTGACCAACAATCTTCCCCTCCGAACCCATTAGAGGAGGTATTCACCATGACTCCGTCACTTGGAAACGATTCCTGTGTCAAATCCAACTCTTGAAGAAACCACAACATTTCGTTGTCAACTCAGTAGTAGACAAAGCAATACACTTCTGCAACTTGGACTGCCATAACACGGCTCCCCCCTGCAAAAGTAAACAAATACCACGAAGTAGACTTCTTCTCTTCGAAACCTGCTATGTTTGCTTCTGTATAACCTTCCAAGACTGAATTTGCACGTCAAACCACAACTCCTCACTTGGAGTTAATCCCAACGAAGCCTTGACTCAACTCAAGCTTCTTGGAATTTTCAACTTTCTTCACGTCCGACTTTATCTCATCGGCATGACTCTTCTTGATGGGAGGATCTAACTCAAACTTGACAGATTTTTGCTTGTCAAATTCTTTCACAACCGCTTTGTACCCTAGCTGCGAGCTATCACTTTCCTTCTTCACTTTTGGTACCCATTTAAAGTGAAGAGCTTTTTTCTCGTGGTTCTCATGCAAGGCTTTTCTTCCATCTTGCATGGCTTTGTACCACATCTTTTTTCGCCTAACTCCCCCATCTTTAACACCTTCCACACGCGCATGCATTATGTAAAAAGCGCCTACCTTCTTTCCTTTAGTCACCACTAGAGACCCTTTAGTGAGCTTCCACTGACCTTCACCAAAGGAAATGCTATAACCTTTCTCATCAAGCTTACCAATAGACATCAAATTAAGGCGGATATCCGGAACATGTCTGACTTCTCTAAGTATCAACATGCCACCATTGTTAGTCTGCAGACAAATATCTCCAATGCCGATAACCTTGGATGCACTACCATTTTCCATCCGTACATAGCCAAAATCACCACTAATGTAGGATGTGAAGATCTTACCACGCGAAGTTGCATGGAACGAAGCACCCGAATCAATAACCCATTCATTAACTTGACACTTGGGTTTACCATCACTAACAAAGACTACATCAATGTCAGATAGATACACAATTGAGTCCTTATCCTCATCTTTTTTCTTAGACATATCATTCTTTAAAAATATGCACTCTCGCCTTATATGACCCGATCTTTGGAAGTGAAAACAAATTATTTCTTTTCCTCTCAACCTCCTGGATTTGTCATCTTCAGGAGAACTCTTCTCTCTGTTTCTGCCGCTACTCTGATCGACGAAAACTTGTGTTTGTGTCTTAGAATTCACACCTTGTTCCTTTCGTCATGTCTCCTCATTATGAAGACTGTCCTTAACCATCTGCATAGTCATTTTTCCTTTTAGAGCTGAATTGCTTAGAGACACCACAAAAGTCTCCCAGCTGTTTGGCAACGAACTGAGAAGCAAAAGAGCCTGAATCTCATCATCAAGATTCAACTTCATGGTGGACAACTGGTTCACCAATCCTTGGAACTCACTCATATGCTCTGACACACTGCTCCCGTCCTTGTACTTTAAATTCATAATTTTTCGAATGACAAAAGTTTTATTTTGTGCATTCTTCTTCTCGTACATAGACTCTAGTGTTGTCCATAAAGTGTGAGCATCCGTCTCCTGCGAAACATGGTGGAACACACTTTGATCAATCCACTGCCGGATGTGACCAATAGTCTTCCTATTCATTTTATTCCAATCAGCCTCAGACTTATACGCGGGCTTCTTTCCCTTGAGCTCCAACGGATCATACAAATCCTTGCAATAAAGGATATCCTCCATTTTGGGCTTCCAGATTGAAAATTTTGAAGATGTCAATTTAATCATGGCTCCGACTGAATCCTCCATAAAATTTATCAAAAACAACCGAGCAAATAACCTTAACTCTAATACCAGTTGTTGGGAAAAAAAATCACCTCCCAAATACTGTTGACTTTGATAAATCAGACGGATAAAATTTCAGCACATGCCAAACAGATTAAATTTGCAGTTCCACCAAAATAATAACCATACAGGAAATAATACGTAGAAAAATATCCAACTACGAGACACCAATATTTTACGTGGAAAACCCTCTAAAACTAAGAGGTAAAAATCACGGGACAAACTCCGAATAATTCACTAGAATAATATGAGAGAATACAAAGATATCTTAATTTGAGTACAAACTCAAATTACTTCACCACAATAATTATGTGATGGAACCCAAATAAAACACCCTATTATTTGAATTATTTTTCTCTCTCTATTTTTCTAAAGCTTCACAAAAGCTTGTCTCTCCTTCTTTTCTCTTCTAACTCTCGGATGAGAGTATATGTTTTTCTTGGTGTGTTTATCTTCCATCCATTTGGTCTTCTTTTATAGCCACAAACTGAGGGAGAGAGTCACGAAAATACCCAGGCGGATTTCAATGGGCGGGCATTAATGGGTGAGGATAGCATGTTTACCAACAATCTCCCCCTCCGAACCCATTAGAGGAGGTATTTACCATGACTCCGTCATTTGGAGTCGATTCCTGTGTCAAATCCAACTCTTGAAGAAACCACAACATTTCGTTGTCAACTCAGTAGTAGACAAAGCAATACACTTCTGCAACTTGGACTGCCATAACACGTCTCCCCCTGTAAAAGTAAACAAATACCCCGAAGTAGACTCCTTCTCTTCGAAACCTGCTATGTCTGCTTCTGTATAACCTTCCAAGACTGAATTTGCACGTTAAACCACAACTCCTCACTTGGAGTTAATCCCAACGAAGCCTTGACTCAACTCAAGCTTTTTGGAATTTTCAACTTTCTTCACGTCCGACTTTATCTCATCGGCATGACTCTTCTTGATGGGAGGATCTAACTCATACTTGACAGATTTTTGCTTGTCAAATTCTTTCACAACCGCTTTGTACCCTGGCTGCGAGCTATCACTTTCCTTCTTCACTTTTGGTACCCATTTAAAGTGAAGAGATTTTTTCTTGTGGTTTTTATGCAAAGCTTTTCTTCCATCTTGCATGACTTTGTACCACATCTTTTTTTGCCTAACTCCCCCATCTTTAACACCTTCCACACGCGCATGCATTGTGTAAAAAGCGCCTACCTTCTTTCCTTTAGTCACCACTAGAGACCCTTTAGTGAGCTTCCACTGACCTTCACCAAAGGAAATGCTATAACCATTCTCATCAAGCTTACCAGTAGGCATCAAATTAAGGCGGATATCCGGAACATGTCTGACTTCTCTAAGTATCAACATGCCACCATTGTTAGTCTTCAGATAAATATCTCCAATGTCGATAACCTTCAAAGCTCTTCTCTCTGTTTCTGCCGCTACTCTGCGCGACGAAAATTTGTGTTTGTGTCTCAGAATTCACACCTTGCTTCTTTCGTCTTGTATCTGTAATAACTCTAAAAATTCTATGTATTATTTAATTAATATAATATCAATTTTTGAGTATAATTTTTTTTATTTTATTATTTTAACTACGTTAGTTTTCATTGTGATAAAACTATTATTTATTTAATAGTTTGTTTAGCATCTTGAATTATAAAGAATAAAGAAATTATGTGTCATCATTAATTATTTAAGATTATATAGAATAGTCATTTTAATGATATATGGGCTATCTATTGTTGCTAGAAAATGTAATAGATAAAAGTCCATGTGTCTTAAAATAAGAGCCCATATTAAAATATTTGGGCCATACTAAGTATACTTGCAAATTTGTGATAGTGGTTTTTTTTTTGACCCATGCTGTAAAAGACCACTATTCTTAACTTGGGCCAACCCAAGTATATGCTTGCAAACCTTTTATTATTTGGTATAAAGAGCTATTACTTATCTAATATGTGTGAATTAGATTTTTCTATCCCAACAGACGAAAAACATCTCCGTCCATCCTCTTTGTTCAAATACTAGTAGCAATTTAAAGCCAGCCTTCCTTAAGCTTCATGTAACAGCCCAAATAGGAAGGTAGTTAGCTGAGATAGTTACATTAGTCAGGTGATTAGCAGATTTTGCAGACTCTAAGTTAGTTTGGTTGGCAGGTGAGTGAACTTGGTTAGCAGACAAAACAGGTCAGTAGTCTTGCAGAAGATAAGGTAGCAGACAACCTATGGTGGCTGAGAAGGGGGCTGTGCAAGCTAGACTAGGATGAGGGTTGGGTAGGGGCCAACTAGAGGTGATGTGATCCACAGTAAAGTAGTTAAACTCAGCCATAAAAAGGCCAAGTTATTACCCAAAACCAATTAGCCTCATCACTTAACTGGGTTCAAAAGAATTAGCAGCAACGGTCATATAGAGCAAGAGTGAAGAGTTCGGCTAGAGGGGAAAAGGAATTGAGTAGCTCAACCCACTTGACACCTTCGAATTAGCAAGGTAAGCCAATTCTGGCCTTTCTAATCTTTCCATTCCGGGTAGCAACTGAACTGATAAATGAATAGGATGGCTATTGAATTAATTAGCAAACTGAACTGTCAATGACCAGAAAACGTGTATGACTGTTATGGTAACTTAATATAATGACTGCTTTCATGTATTTGAACTGCTGGGTTTGGTACTGATAAGTTTGGTCTTATGCTTGATATTGTTTAAGCCATACGGCTGGGGGCAGAGGGTTAAAAATTATGTTTTAAGTGCAAGAATTTACACTGCCCTCTACATGTTTGATGAATTGCCGAACTAAGGCCTGATTTTGTAACTTTGAATATTAACCATGATTTAGAATCCAAACTAGTATCAAATTGCTTTTAAGTATACTCTAGGCTTGACCTTAACATGTCTCAAAATAATTGACAAACTAAGATAGATAAACACTTGGACAAGGCAAGTAAGAATAGACTGAATTGGTAAGCTTCCTTATGACTGATATTAGAAGCTTTTCTTATGATATTTATGAAGTGTCTGTAGAATACTTACTGCATTATAACTGGGGATAAGTACCTCAAACTTTAAAAGCTACTCTTGTGGACACTTTAAAGTTTCACAATATGTTAAGGTCTAAAGAGGTGTGGTCTTGGACTGTCTAAGAAGTAACTAAAATAGACCATCCGGATGAAAGAAATACCTACTAGATATTATGTAAATAACCAATTTTGGTTTACCTGTTACTTAATCATGTTGTGTTGGTAACTAAGATTTTTCTGAATCATGCTTTTTGCATTAAATTGAAGCCTATGAAGGGCTGTGTTGAACTAAAGTTAAAAACCTGGTATGTAGGCTCTTTAAAGCATCAACATATATTATATAGCATAAACATGATGTGGAAACCTTTGGGTTGTAAACCTCATGGCTGTTTTGGTGATTTAATGTCAAAACCTTGCCTAAAAAGCTTGGAATGGGCATGAAAGACTGTTATGTCTTAAATTCATTACTGTGTTATGACAATGCTATAAGGACTGTTATATGGATTTTTGAGCTATTATGCAAGCTGCTGTAGGATCTAACTGAATGACATGCTATATTGCTATCATAATTGACTATTAACATGATAGGTGTTGATATATTAAGTTGTTGTTGACTGCTATGCTATGGCTAAGATAGTATGGACTGAACCTAGGCACAAGGAGTTAAGTTGGGCTGAGGAGTAATAAGGATGATAAAGTTGGCTTTCTAAAACAAGCAAATAGCTATGGCACTAGTAAACTGAAACCATGCACACCACATGCTCGACGAAAGTCCCAAGTGGACTGCTTAAGTTAACAGTCAGGTATTAGACACAAACAAGGCTGGAATTGATTCATGTATTACTTGTATTGTTAATTAGCAAGTTAAGCCTCTTAGAATGAAATAAAATCCAGTCTTGAGTTAAAGAAGAATTAATAAAATTAGAATGTCGAGCACTGTTTTGGGCAGCCTATTAAGACTGAAATGGAGGTGTTATAAATGCTAAAAACATTTTCATATACCATATGTAATATATCTAAAATTGGTTGCAAATAAACCTATATAGCAAAGGTTATTCAAATTGCTAAAACAGGATCTGTGAAAGGGGGATGACTGGCTGGGCTGCTGCAGATAGCAGCAGCCAGCGCACGCTGCTGTGTTATGTTGTGCTGCAGGGCCAGCTAGGATGAGTTAATGGCTGGACCAATAAGCAAGGAAGGGGAGGAAATTGCTGCTCACGGACATCAGTGATAAAAAGCAGCAAATTGCTGGTAGTTTAGGTTAACTTGGAAATCATGATTTAGAAGGCTTAACATTCTTATTAATAGACTGCTAAATTCTGAAACAATTATGCTAAAACTTGAGCTTAAGTAAAGTTGCATAACATAAGTTATAAAGTTACAAGAAGGAGAGTTGAATAGGGAAAACAGGACTGATGTCCTTAATAGCAGTGACAACAGTAGCAGTTGGCACAGTGCATTCATACGTAGAAAATATTAATGAGATAATTGGATTAAGAAGATTGGCCGAACTGCTACTCTAGTGTGGCAGCAGTTGCCAAAATTAGCAGCTGCAATAGCAGCTTTATGTTTGACTTAGGGGCCTGAGCCTCACAAGGCCAAGCCAAGCTTGGCTGCTAGCATAGAAAAGCAACAAGAAGACTGTGGAATATTGAACTGGGCATGCTTCCTATTATTCTCTGTTAGCTGCAGTTAGTAAAATAAAATTGTAAAGGAAAGCCATAAGCTAAGCAAGGCCAAGATGTTTATGGCTGCTGCCTTTGAGCAGCAGCAGTTGATATATTTTGACTGCTAAAACAATCTAGGTAACCATCTTGGTTGAAAATAGAAATTTCTAAGAAGCTAATCATTAGGTATAGCTTAAGTATGTGTTGAAAACATATATGTAGAATTAATAATACATTTACAAATTAAGAATGAAGATGGGAAAAAAGGGGAAATCATAGGGCTGCTAGTAGTTAGCTATAATAGGTAACCTTAGCTAACTACTAATGCAGTGTTGCACTTGTTGGGCATAGTGGAAACTAATGTGAACTAATTTCAAGTGTAATAGGTGAACATATATGAATTATATAGCTAACTAAGTTCAACTGTTGGAATGAACCGAGGTGGATAGAAATAAGAAAATTTTAATTGATAAGCATGTTGAACACCATTAAAGTGTTAAAATCCTAATAAGGTGTAAGCAATATAAGTTGGGTGTGACACCATTATAGAGAAAAATAGTAGTGATAAAAGCATGGATGAGATATTTGAAAAATATATCAAATATAGGAAATCTAACCATGATCACTAAAACTACATGATATCTGACTTAGCTATATTGTTAACATGCTTGGTTAAAATAAATAATAACTGTAATGTGCTTTCTATTACTTGTTGAAAACTTGTTGAAACCCATCAAAGTGAAAATTATCTCTTGGAAGCATGGATGAGATATTTAAAAAATGTATCAAAAATAAGAATTTAGCAACAATCATGATCACTGAAACTATGTGAGCTTACAAACTATATAACTTAGCTATGTGATTAACATGCTTGTTAATATAAATAACTGTGTAGGATTTTGTGAGAACACTTCAAATTAAGCTGAAATCCTAAGCAATAGACTACAAACAAGGTAAGTTTCTAACCCTTACTCTTTATTGGGAAATTATTCTGCAGTGGACAGGTTCTTTAATTTCTGAACTGTCTCTTTATTTATGAATAATATAAGGTTAAATAGCCTTTTTATTCCAATCAGTTTCAAAAGAATATATGGTTAAATAACCTTTTTATTCCAATCAGCTTCAAAAGAATAGTATATCAACTTTTCTATCTTGAATAAAGTTATATTGAAAGTATGTCAATACCATTACTTCGGTTAGACAAATGTTGAAATATATTGATATTGTTCATGAATTTAGCAGTTAATGCTTTCCAAACCATTTTGTTATTGTGGTATGGATTCTTATATAATGTTGTGAACGAATTGCCCTTTTAAAGGGGCATATTGTACCGGACATATGATTCCGAAGGACATGTAAAGTGTTATTAGACTGTTATGTTGTGCACAATATAGGGTACTTAGGCTGATCCCCTGAAGTACGAGTCTAGGATATACGACATCATTTATAACTGTTTGTATTCATGGATTGCAATATTATTACTGTAAATTCTAGTATAGAGTTCACTGGTCATTTGACCTTACAGCATGATAAATCCTAACTTTTGACTCAACACTCTTTAAGAATTACTTTGTTCTATACCTCCTGTTTGATATCCTCATTACTGTAATATTTCTGTTCCATTATATTTAGTTGCTTATTTCCTTGCTGGGCAAACTTGTTGCTCACCCTTGCGTTAAATATAATATTTTCAGTTAAAACTGAGGTTGCTGGTCCATCTGGAAAAGACAAAGGAAAAGGCAAAGTTGTTGAGTAGTTATTTATTAAGCGCCTGTGCTTAAATGAACTTAAAAAGCAAATGTAATAAATACTGTTAGTACTATGTTGTATTAATATTTGTTTTGTATTGTATGTAAAGGTCTCTAGAACCTGAGATTTTAAGTTCGATGTTTATGTAATATAAGACAGTTTTATTTTAGTACGAATGGGTATTCTAGAATCGTGAGCACCAAACCCGAGTTAAAGATAACCCGGATTTGGGGGCGCCACAGTCTCCTCATTATGAAGACTGTCCTTGACCATCTGCATAGTCATTTTTCCTTTTAGAGCTGAATTGCTTAGAGACACCACAAAAGTCTCCCAGCTGTTTGGCAACGAACTGAGAAGCAAAAGAGCCTGAATCTCATCATCAAGATTCAACTTCATGGTGGACAACTGGTTCACCAATCCTTGGAACTCACTCATATGCTCCGATACACTGCTCCCGTCCTTGTACTTTAAATTCACAATTTTTCGAATGATAAAAGTTTTATTTTGTGCATTCTTCTTCTCGTACATAGACTCTAGTGTTGCCCATAAAGTGTGAGCATCCGTCTCCTGCGAAATATTGTGGAACACACTTTGATCAATCCACTGTCGGATGTGACCAATAGTCTTTCTATTCATTTTATTCCAATCAACCTCAGACTTATACGCGGGCTTCTTTCCCTTAAGCTCCAACGGATCATACAGATCCTTGCAATAAAGGATATCCTCCATTCTGGGCTTCTAGATTGAAAATTTTGAAGATGTCAATTTAATCATGGCTCCGACTGAATCCTCCATAAAATTTATCAAAAACAACCGAGCAAATAACCTTAGCTCTGATACCAGTTGTTGGGAAAAAAAATCACCTCCCAAATACTGTTGACTTTGATAAATCAGACGGATAAAATTTCAGCACATGTCAAGCAGATTAAATTTGCAGTTCTATCAAAATAATAACCATACAGGAAATAATACGTAGAAAAATATCCAACCACGAGACACCAAGATTTTACATGGAAAACCCTCTAAAATTAAGAGGTAAAAATCACGGGACAAACTCCGAATAATTCACTAGAATAATATGAGAGAATACAAAGATATCTTGTACTCAAATTACTTCACCACAATAATTATGTTATGGAACCCAAATAAAACACCCTATTATTTGAACTATATTTCTCTCTCTATTTTTCTAAAGCTTCACAAAAGCTTGTCTCTCCCTCTTTTCTCTTCTAACTCTCGGATGAGAGTATATGTTTTTCTTGGTGTGTTTATCTTCCATCCATTTGGTCTTCTTTTATAGCCACAAACTGAGGGAGGGAGTCAAGAAAATGCCCAGGCAAATTTCAACGGGCGGGCATTAATGGGTAAGGATAGCATGTTGACCAACATCAAGCACAAGGCATCCAACATGGCATTTCTTGCTCTTATACATCAACCTCAAATGGCCTTGTTGAACTTAAACATCGTCATGTTGTTGAAACGGGTTTATCACTTTTAGCTCACTCTTCCGTTCAAGGTGCGTTTTGGGATGATAAATTTGAAAGGACAACTTATTTAATTAATCGGTTACCATCCCGTGGCAATGACAACTTGTTCCCTTTTCAAAAGTTATACAAACGTGTTCCAGATTACTTATTTTTCAAAACCTTTGGATGTTTATGCTTTCCCTTTTTCGTCCTTATAACAAAAATAAAATGGAGTTTAGGTCCACTCCGTGTGTTTTCTTTGGGTATAGTTCATCTCATCATGGTTACAAGTGTCTAGATGCCCGCACCAATAAAATTTACATTGCTCGACATGTTCAATTTGAGGAGTTTGTTTATCCATTCACGGGTCCGTCGATTCTTGGTTGTCCGCCGCCCTTTCAGTCCTCTCATACTATTGCTATAAATTGGGCAGCTTCACCAACCGTGCTGGATGCCCCATATTTTTCTCCTCCACAAACTAATTTATACATCCTAGTTGTCATGCCCATCCCTTCTTCAAGTCCAACAACTATAATGCTACGTTTGAATTGAAGGAATGAAATAGAGTAGGGAATGAAATAGATGAGGGAATGGAATAAAGAAGGGAATGGAATGATTTTTTAATATTCCATGTACATGTTTGGTTGATGTTAAGAATACATCTAAGAATGAAATAAATAGGTGGGGGTAGGTGGGGTGGGGTAGGTGGAGGTAGGTTGGTAGGGGGTGGGGTGGGAGTAGGTGGGGTGGGGGTAGGTGGGTTAGGGGTGGGGTGGGGTGGGGTGGCTGGGTGGGGGTAAGTAGGGTAAATTACGAAGAAATAGAAATATGGAAATTCCGAAGAAATTATCAAATCTCGGCCCCTTCTCTCTCGTCGTTCCCAGATCGATCGAATTGAAAAAATATGTAAAAAGCCCTATTATATCTTTAGGGGTATATTTGTCAATTACTTAAAAATAATGGATGTAATGATTTATTCCTGGCCACCCCTCAAGGAATGAAAATTAAAATTTTAAATTAACTATCATTCCAGGAGGAATACATTATTCTGTTGGAATAAACAAACCAAACAACATTTTTATCATTCCAATTGAATGATTCATTCCATTCTCCCTCCTATTCCATCGATCCAAACGTAGCATAAGCACCCCAACTTCCTTTTCCACTTCTCAGCCATCTCATATAATTTCAGCACTTCACTTGATACTTCTACGTCACCTATAATTTCAGTCCCATTCGGGTCTACTTCTCCATCTTCAGGTAACCCTTCCATAGCCATCACCCCACTATCAACACCTCCACCTCCGGTCCAAACGCACCACATGCGTTTTCGTAGTCACAAGTCACCACAGCCTTCAATATCTCTTGCAGTTTCTGAACCAACATCATACACTGAGGCTCACAAACATAAGGGCTGGAATAATGCTTTGGTGGACGAGTTTAATGCTCTTATTAGAAATCAAACATGGTCTCTTGTTCCACATAAACCCGACATGAATATCATAGGGTGCAAGTGGGTATTCCGCTTGAAACGACGCCCTGATGGTACCATTGAGCGCCATAAAGCGCGATTGGTTGCAAAAGGCTACCACCAAAGAGAGGGTATCGATTTCCATGAAACATTCAGTCCAGTTATTAAGCCTACTACCGTACGTCTTATCATTTCTCTTGCAATTTCTAGTGGCTGGTCCATTCGCCAATTGGATGTAAACAACGATTTCTTAAATGGTGTTCTCTACGAGGAAGTATACATGAGTCAACCAGCCGGTTTCACTGATCAAGAGCTTCCAAATCATGTTTGTCAGTTGCATAAATCAATTTAGGAGCTCAAACAAGCACCCCGAGAGTCTTTTAAAAATTGACATAATTTTCACTCTCTCAAAATTTTCTTCAGTCTAAAAATGATACTTCATTATTCATTTCTCATACAGACAATAATGTTCATCTTTTTGCTCTTATTTATGTGGATGACATTCTTGTTACAGGAAACTCCTTTTTTCATATTACCGAGCTGATAATTGCACTTGGCAAGGCTTTCTCCCTCAAAGATTTGGGGCATTTAAATTATTTTCTTGGTGTTGAAGTTTATTCCGCATGCTTCTGGGGTTATTATCTCCCAACAACAATACATTCAAAATTTGCTTAACAAAGCGAATATGGGTACCTACAAGCTTGTCACCACACCTTTTTCTTCGTCACGAAATTAATTGACCAAACATGGTGTTATACCCTTTGCTGATGATCAGACCAAATATCGTCAACTTGTGGGCTCTCTTCAATACGTAAGTCGTACTCGATCGCCCGGATATAGCATTTGCCATAAACAAAGTTTGTCAGTTTATGCATGCTCCGAGCGAGGATTATTGGACATCTCTTAAGCGTATCCTTCGTTATCTGCAACATACGAAATCCCATGGTCTACTAATTTCTCAGAATTCCACTTCTACATTGCATGCGTTCTCTTATGCAGATTGGGTCGGCTGTCCTGATGACTGTCATTCCACCGCTGGCTTTGCAGTATTCTTGGGAAATAATCTCATTTCATGGGGTTCCCGAAAGCAAAAAACGGTGGCTCGTTCTTCTACTGAGTCTAAATATAAAACGCTTGCGGATGTTGCTGCGGAATTAAAATGGCTTCGTTCTCTCCTAGAAGAAATTGGCCATCCTATTTCATCTACCCCTATCCTTTGGTGTGACAATTAGGTGCCACATATTTAGCCTCAAACCCTTTATTTCGTGCACGTACAAAAGACATTGAAATCGATTTTCACTTTGTTCGTGACATGGTTTTGCCCAAGGAGCTTCTGGTTCATTTTATTTCCACCGATGACAACCTTGCGGACATCTTCAGCAAGGGCCTCTCTAGCATGTGGTATGACTTCTTCCGACCCAAGCTCAAAGTAGTTCCAAGAACCCCTTTGACTTGAGGGGGGTGTTAAGCCATGTTCAGTAATCATCTCAAAGCAATGTGAATACAGATTTTCTTGTGATATTCTCCATTGAAGTACATTTCATAATTAGCAGATATCTTTCTTTGACAAACATGCAATCCCATTATTTTAGTCTTTTGTAAATCACATATTGTAGTCACTTAATTATAGGTTGTTGTAATCCCATAATTTCTGCCTAGATTTTTTATGTAATTATTTTTTCACAATATGTAACTATAAATATAAATGTCCTAGGGACAAATTTTAAGAGCATTTTTTTTTA